>CM053624.1:101618670-101684609 GCA_028646595.1 Phalanger gymnotis | reverse complement strand
GAAATATTAATTGCTCATGGGTAGTCCAAGCCAATGCAATGCAAATGACTATGCTATCCAGATTAATTTATTATTAAGTTCCTTGTGAATCCTACTACAAAACGATAGTTTTATTGAGCTTGAAAAAAATAATAATAAAATTCCTGTGATGAGACAAAAGATCAAGAATCTCCAGGATAATGATGAAAACTTGGTAAGGAAGGGAGTATATCAGTACTAGATATCTGAGGCCTATTGAATGAGTGGGAAAGATCTTTAATCACTGATTGGCATCACACAAGGAAAACTGCTTTGACATCCTAGAACTAATGGGTTAAATAGAAATCGCCAAAATCCCACCAATCACCTCCTGTAAGAGAACCCAAAACTAAAACTCCCAAGAATATTGTGGTCAAACTCCAGTGCTCCCAGATCAAGAAGAAAATATTGTAAACGGACACAAAAAAAAACCAGTTCAAATATCCTGGAGTCACAGTCAGGATAACATGAGATTCAGCAGCTGCTACACTGAAGGATCTGAGGCCTTGGAATACATTTTGGAGAGCAAAAGAGCCAAGATTACAACCAAGAATTACCTATCCAGCAAAATCGAGTATAATCCTTCAGGGAAAAATGGGTATTTAATGAAATAGAGGACTTTTAAGCATTTCTGATGAAAAGACCAGAGCTGAATAGAAAATTTATCTTTTAAGTACAAGACTCCAGAGAAGCATAAAAAGGCAAACAGGAGGAAAGAAAACCCATAAAGGAGTCAATTAGGTTAACCTGTATATATTCCTACATGGGAATTTGATGCTTGCAACTCCTAAGAACTTTATCATTATTAGGGTACTTAGAAGAAGTAAAAATAGTCAGAGGGCACAGGTGTGAGTTTACTATGAGGGCATGATATGCAAAAAAAAAATTAAATTAAATTAAAAAGTGAGAAGGAGGGATGGATTTGGAAAATGGAAAGGGGCAGGTGGAAGGGGGTAAATTATCTCACATAAAGAGGTATGAACGAGCTTTTACAGTGGAACGTAGCAACAATTTGCTAGCAGCTACTGTGGTTGTGTAAGACCAACAACAACCAGCACCACAGAACAGCTGCTAACACAGGTTCTTTGATCTGCTTTACTAAGGAAAGTAACTTTGAGGGGTTAACAATCTCACTTTAATTAAACACATATATATCAATCACTTAGCTCTGGGGTAAAAGATCAGCCCCCTGCACTTCAGAGCAAAAGAAATTGCACACATATACAATATACACAGACCAAATCACAGTTCATAGTTACCAGGAAAGCATCAACATCTATCTCAGTTACAAAGCTGGGGGGCAGTTACAGTTTGCCCAGAGTCTCAACACTCCTTCCATGAGGGTGCCCCAAAAGTCAAACAGTAAGGTCCCCTCATTTATATCCAATTTGGAGCCCTGAGGGCTCTGACCTCATCCAGGCTTGGTGTGTGAAAGTTCCCCATGCCCAGCACCAAAGTCAGTGACTCTTGATTGCCTCAGTGCTGAGAAATACTCCTAAACAAAGACAGCAAAAAGGTTTCCCACCCGTTCAAACAAAGGGGAGACTTGATAGCATCCCAAAAGGGAAGAACAGGGAAAAGTCTGATTGCCTTAACATGGAGGGAAAGAGGAGTATGGCAGACAACCCTTGAACCTTACAGTCATCAGAATTGGCTCAAAGAGGGAATAGCATACATAATCATTTGGGGATATAAATGTATCTTACCCTACAGGAAAGTAAGAAAGGAAGGGGAGGCACTGATTGAAGGGAAGGCAGATTGTGGGGAGGCCGTGGTCAGAAACAAGACATTTTCAAGGAGGCACATGATGAAAAGAGAAAGAGAAAAGGACAATCAGGGGAAAATAGCATGAAAAGATATAAACAGTAATTATAACTGTGAAAAAACTTTTAAAGCAAGTTTTTCTGAAAAACATCTCATTTCTCAAATATGTAGAGAACTGAGTCAAAATTATAAGAATACAACTTATTCTCTAGTTGACAAATGTTCCAATAATATGAACAGGCAACTTTTAGATGAACAAATCGTATCTCTCTATAGTCCTATAGAAACATTCTAAATCACTATGGATTAGAGAAATACAGACTAAAATAGCTCTAAGGTACCAACTCACAGCTATCAGATTGGCTAATATGACAGAAAGGGAAAAGGATAAATGTTGGCAGGTAAATTGGGACACAAATCCACTGTTGCAGTTGTGAAATGATCCAACTATTCTGGAGAGCAATTTTGAACTATACCCAAAGGGTTATAAAAGTGTGCATACCTTTTGACCCAGCAATACCACTACAAGGTCTGCATCCCAAAGAGATTAAGAAAACTAGGAAAAAGACCTATATGTACAAAAATATTTATAGTAGCTCCTTTTGTGGTGCCAAAGACATGGAAACTGAAAGGATGCTCATCAATTGGTCAATGGCTGAACAAGTTGTGGTATATGATTAAGATAGAATACTATTAAAAAAACAAAAAAAAAGATAGAATACTATTGTGCTCTAAGTAATGATGAGTAGAATGCTCTCAGAAAAATTTGGAGAGACTTACATGAACTGATGCAAAATGAAATGAGCAGAACCAAGAGAACATTGTACACAATAATAGTAGTACTGTATGATGATCAACTGTGGACGACTTAGCTATTCTCAGCAATGCAAAGATCTAGGACCTATGGTGAAAATGCTATCTACCTACAGAGAAAGAACTGATAAAGTCTGGATATGGTTTAAAGCATATTTTTTTAACTTTATTTTTCTTGTGGATTTTTGTCTGTGTTTTCTTTCACAACATGACTAATATGGAAATATATTTTGCATGACTGCACATGTATAAGTTATGTATATGTATACATATATATACAGAAAGAGAAAATACACCTAGCTATGAGATCTACTCTATGTGAAGAGAATTATGATATTAATCAATATATTATTTTAATGGTAAAAGAAGAAAAGCTTGGTGATTAATTAAACATTAAGAGTAGTATTTCAACTAAATTAGAGAAAATTAATTTCTTCACAGTTTAAAGAATGAAATTACAATTGTTACTACTTTTCTGGTTTAGCTCAAAATTCTGGTATTAGAAATTTGATTTTCAAGGTATGGAGGTTTGATTTATCTTTTCTAAAAGAAAAATGAAATGAGGATAGCATATCTCTTCATTTTACAAATTACTCAAATACATTATTTAATTTATTCTTTATATTTGTTGACAATTCTAAACACCATATGCTAAGTATGAATATATATTTATATAACTTCATAGTTACATATTTTGTTTTCTAGATTTATAAAAACAAAATCTTTCTCACATATGTAGAAATCAATTTTTAATATATTTTATCAAGTACAACTAGAATTTCATATTGTTTAAGGTTACTTCTCCAAATTAACGCATTGATAATATAAAAATTCTTCCTACCAAATATCTATTAACCTCTCTGTCTGTCTATCTGTCCATCTATCAGTTTATGACCACAGAAACCTTACATTGTCAAGAATATTTAATGCTTTTAATTCCTGCAAGAATAAGATATATTGTTCCATATTACTTGCTATCAACTACAGTGCACACAATGTTTTGTTTAAATAGTATCTTTGATCCATTCATTCCGAAGCCTTGGGTATATGCATCAGCTATATAAGAACTATTATCCTGATTTTAAAAAGTGAAAATCTTAAACAGAGTGCTTAAGAAACAACCATTAGTCAGAATCAAAAGTCAGTATTAGTTAACTACTTGTTATGTGTCAGGCACCATGCTAAGCAATGAGATTACAAGCAGAAGTTGAAAGACAGTGTCTGTCCTCAGTGAGCTTACCTTCCAATAGAAGACAACACACAAAGGAGGCTGAAAAGAGACCCAGAAGGGGAAATACAGGTACAAAGTATAGCCTAGAGAGGAGTGAGACATGCTCCTCCTTAATTGGAGGACCTGGGTGGAGCAATCCAACTGGAGGGAGAAGTTTCAGGGGCAAATCTACTACCAGTGTGTAAATTCAAGGACTGGAGTAAGGCTTCAGGATGAAGAGACAGACCGTAGAAGCTACTTAGCACACTGGCTTGAGTGCTGGACTTGGAGTTAGGAAGACCTGGTTTTGAATCCTGCCTCAGATTAGCTGTGTGACTCTGGGCAAGTCCTGTGATCTTTCTGAGCCTCAGTTTCCTCATCAGTAAAATGAGGATTAAAAATAGCATCTACCTCATAGGGTTAGTTAATGAGATAAAATGTAAAGTGATTTGTAGACCTTGTAGTAGTAGGTAAATGCTATTATTATTTAACCAAAGTCAACCAAAGGGCCAGTTGTAGAGAACACTGAACTGTTAATATCTCAGTCTTTTTTATTTGTTTTTGTTTTTGACCTCCCTCTGTGATGTAGGGAACTCCCAGTATGGAATATCCAGCCACCAGTGCAGACCTACGACTATTTTTTCAGCAGTGTATAACCTCTTTTAGAGACTTTTCTGGGCACACCGAGGAATTAAATAGCTTGCCCAAAAGACACATAGCCAATTAATATAAGGGAGTGGGGGGACTTGAACCAAGCTGTCCTAATGAAAGGCTTGCTCCCTGTGTATGTGCCACATGAGTTCTGCTATTAACTGTAAATGACCTACCCATTTAGTTAGAGGATAGTGGTGATGAAAGAAAGGCCATGTATCTGAATTCCAATATGGGTCAGTTAATATTAAACTATGGAACACAATAAGTCTAACAAAGTTCAGGTGTATGATAAAGGTGTGTTCCTAATATCAATAAAGATCAATGCAAATCTATTGTCCTCAGGGCAAGATTTCCATATTAGGGAAAACAACAACCAGAAATACATATTCAGTTGAAACTAGGAAAGCAAAGTCATCTTAGTTCACGATGAACTAACTTTATTTTCTGTCCTATCATATAAGGTAATAGGGCTTACACTAGGCAAAATCGTGAACTAGACAAAGCTTGTTTCTAGGTGTCAGTGACAGGTTTCTAGCTCTGAATTTTCTGGAGTCCTCTCTCCATTAGCTTCCCATTCTCAGTGACTTCCTGATCTTTTCTTTTATCCTTCATCAAAATATTCTCCCAGAAAAAAATATTGAAATAATTAGTAATTAAATGAAAACCTTGAAGTTCTACTGGAATTTGAGGCACCAGCTAATTCATAGAGGATCTGTTTTAAGGGAGTATCATGGGCCTGCCTCTAAGCCAGGGCTGTCCAACCTTAAGTTATCTTAGGGCCACATTAAAATAAAATAATTATTCAAGGGCTGCACCCAGAATAAAAAATACAGTACGCTAATAGAAGGTGGGAGAATGCACATCAATAATATGATAGGTGAAGGCGTGAAGCAGGAAAGCAAACACAAAACAACAAAGCAACAATACAACAGTTTAAAGGTAGGTGCATACTGACTAGTCTGCATCCTACAGATGGAACGCATCCCACAGATCAACTGAAAATTCCATGCAATATGTTCTGTCCATAATACCAAAGAAAATTAACATCAACAAGATTATTTATTAGTGATAGAATTAAAAAACCTAATACACATTCCATGCAAATTACTATTTTTGTTTTGCTCATGAAAATTAAAACCACAGGCAGGCCACATAAAATCACACTGCAGGCCACATGTGGCCTATGGGCCATATTTTGGACAGCCCTGCTCTAAGCCATTCCATATATGTAATCACCTAAACACTATAAGAAATGGTCATAGAGCTTGAGTTCATTTTCATACAGTAGAGGATTCATAGATATAAGTACAGCAATGATTATTTCAACAGAAATTTAAATAATTTGATGATCCTTTTCTCATCAGTAAAATAAATACATCCTATCATCCTGATAGCTCTTTGCCAACTGAAATGCTGTTCTACACAAAACAAAATATATATATATATATGTGACAGGGAAGAAAAGGCAAAAACAATATAAAATATTTTATTCAGTTAAAATTTTAAAGTATATATATATTTTATTGACTTATCTGTGGAATGCTGTTTCCCTCTCTAGAATGTAATTCCTGGAGGACAAAGGATACTTTGCCAATACACTAACAATAATAATGATAGCTATAACTCATATAAGGTGCTGAAATTTCATGATATTAATACTGTGAACTAAATAGTGCTAACATTTTTATTCCTATTTTGCAGATGAGGAAAATAAGGCTCTGATAGGCCAAGGGATTTTCCCATGATCACAAAATAAATGTGTTAAATCTTTCCACTACAGAGTAATTTTTTCCTTTATTGCTTTGTTAAATTTTGAAGGAAATCATACTTTATTCTTTACAGATGGGATCGTGAGCCCAGTAAGTCAATAGTAATCTTGCAATTAAACCATTTGGACAAACTACTTAGATACCACTTTTCTACTAACCCCATTCTCTGCTTCAACCCCAAAATTCTGGTTCATTGTTAGATTCTGGATTATTTGAAACACATCTAGCCTGATTTTATTTTATTTATTTTTATTGTTTTAAATCTAAAAGAAAAAAGAAAAAATGAAAATAATTTTGTAAATAATGGATGTGTAGATTGCATCTCATTTTCCTGTAAGAAGAAGAAATAAATGCAGTTTATTTTCTGAACTTTCTGGCAGTATACATCAAGAAATCAGTGATAATAAAGCTTTAACTTACAAAGAATAGCTGATTTAAACAGATATCTCCTTAAAATCAATATGAGTCTTTATTCAAAATACGGCTATTTGTGGGCCCACAGTAATAATGATAGCTTCATTTTTTGTTTTTCATATATATAGTTAACTTTAAACTCATTCTTTCCTCCTGTCAGGTTATGGTACTGAATAAATTCCCCTTTGCAATATATGTTCTAAATAGGAGGAGGGAACAGAACTATAATTTCATCGGTAGAAAGAACTACCGGGTGAGTAAAATACTTCAGCCAGTATAGATCTGCACCTTCTCTGTAACCTCCACTTTTTTTTTTAATTTTTTTTTTTTTCAATTTTTTTTATTAACATCTTTAGTTTTCAGCATTAATTTTCACATGCGTTTGAATTACAGATTTTTCTCCCCATTTCCACCCCCCCCACTCCAAGATGGCGTACACTCTGGTAACCTCCACTCTTAAGAAAGTTTTCCTAGAGCAATGAGAGATTAAGTAATTTACCCAGGGTCCTGAAAATTTATAGCCCTTTAGACTATAGTTCCGAATTGCTCTCCAGAATAGTTGGATTAGTTCACAACTCCACTAACAATGCATTAGTGTTACAATTTTCCCCCATCTTCTCAAACATTTCCTTTTCTGTCATATTAGCCAATCTGATAGGGATGAGGTGGAATCTCAGAATTATTTTAATTTTCATTTCTCTTATCAATAGCGATTTAGAGCATTTTTTCATATGACTATAAATAGTTTTAATTTCTTCATCTGAAAACTGCCTATTCATATCCTTTGACCGTTTATCATTTGGGAAATGACTTCTTATAAATTTGACTCAGTTCTCTATATATTTTAGAAATGAGGCTTTTATCAAAGACACTGGCTGTAAAAATTGTTTCCCAGATTTCTACTTCCTTTCCAATCTTGGTTACATTGGCTTTGTACAAAACTTTTTAATTTAATGTAATCAAACTTATTCATTTTGCATTTCGTAGTGTTCTCTAACTGTTGTTTGGTCATAAATTCTCCTGTTCTCCATAGAACTGACAGATAAACTATTCCTTGTTCTCCTAATTTGCTTATAGTATCACCTTTTATGTCTAAAGCATGTACCCATTTTGACCTTATCTTGGTAAGATATTGGTTGATGGCTAGTTTCTGCCATACTATTTTCCAGTTTTCCCAGAAGTTGTTGTAAAATAATGATGAGTTCTTATCCCAGAATCGGGAGTCTTTGGGCTCATCAAACAGTAGATTACTATAATTATTAACTTCTATGTCTTGTGTACCTAACTTATTCCACCGATCCACCACTCTATATCTTAGCCAGTACTAAGTAGTTTTGATGATTGCTGTTTTATAATAAAGTTTTAGATCTGGTATAGCTAGGCCACCTTCCCTTACATTTCTTTTCATTATTTCCCTTGTTATTCTGGACTTTTTGTTCTTCCAGATGAATTTTGTTAGTATTTTTTTCTAGCTCTATAAAATAATTTTTGGTAGTTTGATTGTTGTAGCTTGGAGCTTGCTGTAGGTCCCCTACTATGAGGCTGTCTGATACTGCTGCTGTTGTTAGACCTTGCTCCCCTCTTACTCCAGTGAGAGTAAGCTGCCAGCTTGGTAGGCTGCTTCCCTGCTCCTCAATCAATTTTGAGGTGGTTCTTATAGTTGTTTAGAGGGTAATTTGGGAGGGGCTCAGAGGGTTCCTTCCTCACTCTGCCATCTTGGCACTACAAGTCTCATTCTATAATTTCAAAACTTTTTTGGGTCCAACTGAACTGGGCCAGGGGTGGGCAATGAGACTCCTTTACTTTCTTTGTCTTCTCAGAATCTTTCCATCATACACACGTGAAAGAGGTGATTTTTTTTAGAAATGGAAACTTATAGCAAAAATAGAATTTATAACACATGGTCTGTTAGGCCAGGTTCTTGTTAAGAATTTGAATCTGCTTGATACATGGAAAAGTATAAATTCACCCTGAAATAAAAAAAGATAAATATTTTACCAACATAGCCAGCTGGGAAGCCAAACTGTTCCTGGTTTTTTTTTTTTCATTAAAAAGCCAATAAATGACACCAAATATAAAAGTTTATATAACAATTCACTATAGCAGGGTTGATCTATTAAATCTGGTGTAGTGAAAGGTACATTGGATTTCAATTTGGATAACCTGAATTCAAATTTCCATTGTACTATCTTACCCATTTGGCCTTCCTTGAAACTCAGTTTCCATATGTAGAAAATAGAAACATTAA
The DNA here is from genome assembly GCA_028646595.1 of Phalanger gymnotis. Taxonomy (NCBI): domain Eukaryota; kingdom Metazoa; phylum Chordata; class Mammalia; order Diprotodontia; family Phalangeridae; genus Phalanger; species Phalanger gymnotis. The sequence goes on along the minus strand of CM053624.1, from coordinate 101,675,719 downwards.
ATTAGATTACATCTAAAATCACTTCCAATTCTAAGCCTATCTTTCTATGAGTCAAAGTAGAAATGAACTGGACAGTGAGTTTGGGAATATGTTTTAGTAAATAATTTAGCATGAATTCCTAAAGAAAAAACTAAGCTATATGTATATTTTCTATTTCTATGATCTTGTAATCCTTCATAAGTATGTGTACCTAACTATGTTGAAAGAGAAATCAGAGATATGTATAAGCAAGATAGCCTGACAAAAGAATAAGGAAGATGAGTTTTTAAAAAGTAGATGTGGGGCAGAGCCAAGATGACAGAGGACACCTGATTTCTCCCCACATTCCCCTCCAAACAAATTTAAAGTAAAGCCTCATATCAAATGTAGGAGAAGTAGAGCCAAGAAAAGGTCATAGGGAGACATTTTTCTAGCTTAAGACAACTTGGGAGGTCTCCAGGAGAGGACTGTAACATTGGGGTGGATACAGAACTAGAGCACCAGCAGTGGGCTTTGGAGGTGGCCAAGATAGCAGCATTAACTTCAGGAGCTCTCAGACCTGAGATGGTAAGGGAGTCAGACAACTGGTCTGAAAGGGATAAAGGAAGTGTGGATGGTGGTCACATTTCCAGGGCCAACAATTTGTTAGTACTTATGGCTACAGGGGAGTAAGTCCCTTCCGGGGTAAAAAACCAGAGCACAGAGTAGGAGAGCAGTGACCATATCTCTCCCAGGATAACACCTCTCGGGAAGCAGCCAAAACTTACAAACCACAGGAACTAACTTGGAAGACAGCAGCACAAAAAAGCCTGAAGCTTGACACACCATCCCCTAATCCCAGGTATGCAGAGCCTAAATTTAACATAAAGTTCAAAATGAAAAGATAGGCTGGGGAAATGAGCAAGCAACATAAAAAAAGGAAGATAGGAGGGGAAGGAGATAATAGATATGGGGAGAGGGATGATAAGAGGAAAGGCATATTGGGGTGGGGAGCAGAGGCAACACAAACTTTTGAGGACAGACAGGATTTAAAGAGAGAAAGAAGGATAAGCTGAGGAAATGGGGTGGAGAGAAATGTACAGTTAGTGATTATAATAGAGTGTGAATGAGATGAGCTAACCCATAGAATGGAAGCAGATAGCATAATGCATTGGAAACCAGAATCCAACAATATGTTGTGTACAAGACATACACTAGGGAAAGAAAGATATGCACAGAATTGAAATGAAGGACTGGAGCATAATCTATTATGCTTTGAAGAGAGCCGGGATATGGCACTCATAATCTCAAATAAAGTTTTTTTTACAGCAAGTTTCTCCAATAAAAGTCTCATTTTTCAAATATGTAAAGAAATGGGTCAAATTTATTTTTTTTTATAAAAAGCCATTCCCCAATTGATGAATGATCAAAGCACTTGAACAGGCTGTTTTCAGAAGAAAAAATCAAAGCTATCTATAGTCACATGATAAAATGCTCTAAAACACTATTGGTTACAGAAAGGAAAATTATAATAACTCTGAGGTACCACCTCACACCTATCCGAAATGACAAATGCTGTGGAGCATGAGAGAAAATAGGTATATCAATGAACTGTTGATGGAGTAGTAAACTGGTCCAACCATTCTGGAGAATAATCTGAAACTATGCCCCAAAGGCTATAAAACTGTGCATAATACTTTGATCCAGCAATACTACTACTAGGTCTACACACCAAAGAAAATAAAGAAAAAGGAAAAGGACATATTTATGTCAAAAATATTTAAAGCAGCTCTTTTTGTGGTGGCAAAGATTTGGAAACTGAGGGGATGCTCATCAGTTGGGGAAATGGATGAACAGGTTGTGGCACGTGATTGTGATGGATACTGTTGTGCTAATAAGAAATGATGAGCAGGCTGCTCTCAGAAAAACCTGGAAAGGCTTACATGAGATGGTGCAAAAGGAAGTGGACTGTGTACAAAGGAACAGCAATATTGTAAGATTCAGCTGTGAATGACTTAGCTATTCTCAGCAATACAATGAACCAAGACAATTCTGAAGGACTTAGGAAGAAAAATGCTATCCTTCCCCAGAGAAAGAACTGATGGTGTCTGAAAACAGATTGAAGCATACTTTTCTTTACTTTACTTTTCTTGAGGTTTTTGTCTATGTTTTTTTTTTCACAACACGACTGTTATAGAAATGTTTTGCATGACTACACATGTATAACCTATATAGAATTGCTTGTCTTCCAACAAGGGGAGTTTGGAGAAGGAGGAAGGGAGAGAATTTGGAACTCGAAGTTTTAAAAACAAATGTTAAAAATTGCTTTTACATGTAAATGTGGAAAAGCAAAATATTGAATACATTTTTAAAAATATAAAAAAAGAAATGATGAGGGGGTGGTTTTAGAAAAAAAAAAAACGTGACAAGACCTAACATGACTGATGCAAAGTGAAGTGAGAACCAAGAGGTCATTATGATCGGTAACAGTAATGTAGTAAAGATGATCAACTGTGAAGGACTTGGCTACTCTAATCAATACAGTGACCCAAGACAATTCCAAAGGACTCTTGATGAAAAAATGCCATCCACCTCCAAAGAGAGAATTGATGAACTCTGAGCATAAAGTTAAGTAAAATTTCCTGACTTTCTTTTCTCTTTTTTTTTGGGGGGGGGGGGGTGGTGCAATATGGCTAATGAGGAAATATGTTTTGCATGATTTCACATGTATAATTTATATCATATTGTTTGCCTTCTCCGTGTGTGTGGCAGGGGTAGGAAGGAAGATGAGAATCTGGAAATCAAAATTTAAGAAGAAAAAAAAATGTTAAAATAAATAAATAATAAATATTTAAATTTTAAAAAGTAAATGACAAAAAATAGAAGTGCTATTTCTTCACATCATAAAACATTCCTGGAGAAATTGAGGAGTATACTTTAAGTCTCAGAGAGATGACTTGCTTGAACCATCTTTTGAAATAAATAGAGCTATACCCTAAAAACCAATGCAGACTGTATGAACAACCAATTTATCAAATCAATCATAGTTATCTATGAATCTTCAAAGCCCCATCTTTCTTCTACATATAAGAAGATTTATTTAGGATCTATCATCCTTCCTTTTTTGCCTCTCTTACAATGGGACAAATAATTCCCCAAATAATGAAATGATTAGAGTGTAGATTACATATCTCCTATTTTCTTACTTAAAATCATGTTTAAAGTCATCCAGTCTTTGTATTGAGAGAAACTGACTTTTTTTCACTAAAAAAAATGACATTGCAATTTATTTCTAAACTGACTTTAACCACATGATATGAATAATTACCTGGGGATATTTCAGTCTGCAAATAAAATTTCTTATAAGTATGTCTGCTTATATTTAAATCTATAAATATGTGTATATTTGCATATACATATATATGTATTGTTGTATTTATTTGTCTTCCCAATTAAATACACAATGCTTACATTTTTTTCGGTTGGTTCCAAGATATATAATCAAAATATATGCCTGATTTTTTTAACACTGTATACTGGTAACTAGTTAACCAGATTTAACAATTGTAAAGGTGTCAGTGTCAAAAGCAAAGAGAGTTTATAGAATTGGCTAAAGTAAATCCATATTCAAGTTATTCACATCTAAATATACTATGCCCCATTGATGTAAAAGAACAAACAAACAGTAATGGGCTTTGGCATTTTTAGGTACCAGAGATCAAGAGGAGACTGGAAATGTACGTTTTGTTGGTGTTTTTCCTGGAGTAGAGCAGTCAACCATTCCTTGGTAGCATTTATTTGATAGTTTCTGTGATATCATGATGCAATTTTTTAAAGTGTATTTTTATTTCATTAAATATTTCCCAATTGCATGTAAAAAACTTAATGTTTTTAATATTTTAAATTTCATTTCCAAATTCTCTCCCTCCCTTTTCCCTTCAACCCCTTCCTTGAGAAACCAAGCAATTAGATATCATTTATACATGTGAAGTCATGCAAAACATTTTCATATTGGCCATGTTGCAAAAGAAAACACAAGAAAAAAAGAAAAAGAAATAAAATTTTAAAAAGTATAATTTTTCCAAATTCAGAGTTCATCAGATCTCTTTCTGGAGCTGGATAGCATTTTTCATCATGGGTCCTTTTGAACTGTCTTGGATCATTGTTTTGATAGGCAGCTAGGTGATGCAGTGGGTAGAGTGCTGGGCCTGGAGTTAGGAAGATTCATTTTCATGAGTTCAAATCTGCCATCACTTGCTAGCTGTGTGACCCTGAGCAAGTCACTAAATGCTGTTTGCCTCAGTTCCCTTATCTTAAATGAGCTGGAAAAGGAAATGGCAAACCACTCCAGGACCTTTGCCAAGAAAACCCCAAATGAAGTCATGAAGAACTATGTACAACTGGGATGACTGAACCCAAATATTATCTTGATCAGAGTAGATAAGTCTTTCACAGTTGATCATCCTTAAAATATTGCTATTACTGTGTACGCTGTTCTCTTGGTTTCCGTTCACTTCACTTTGCATGAATTCGTATGTCTTCTGAGGTTTATTTTTTCTGAAATAATGCTGCATATCCATTTCTTAGAGCACAATAGTATTCCATCATAATCATATACTGCAATTTATTCAGCTACCCCCCAACTGATGAGCATCCCTCAATTTCCAATTCTTTGCCACCACAAAAGGAGTTGCCATAAATAATTTTGTACAAATAGGTTTTTTCTTTTCTCTGATCTTTTCTGTGATCTCTTGGGAATATGGACTTAATAGTGAAATTGCTGAATCAAATACTATTCATAGTTTCATAGGACTTTGAGTATACTTCTAAATTGTTATCTAGAATGGCTGGACTAGTTCAAAACTCCCTAACAGTGCATTGGTATCCCAATTTTTCCACATTCCTTCCAGCATTTGTCATTTTCCTTTTCTGTCATGTTAGCCAATCTGATAGGTGTGAGGTGGTATCTAAGAGGTGTTTCACTTTGTTTTTCTCTAATTGGTAGTGATTTAGAGCATTTTTTTCAGGTCACTACTGATAGCTTTGATTTCTTCTTTTGAAAACTGCCTAATCATAGCCTTCTACCACTTATCAATTGGGAATTGTTATTATTTTTATAAATTTGGCTCACTTCCCTGTATATTTAAGAGTGATACCAGTAAGAGAAAGTTGCTGTAAAAATTTTTCTTAGTTTCTGTGTTCTTTCTAATTTTGGTTGTTTTAGTTTTGTTTGTGCAAAGGTTTGTAATTTTATGTAATCAAAATTATCTATTTTACTTCCTATGATACTTTCTATTTCTTGTTTTGTCATAAACTCTTCCCTTATCCATAGATTTGACAGGCATATTTTTCCATGTTCCCCTAACTTGCTCATATCACCATTTATATCTAAACCATTTGTCCATTTTGACCTGACCTTGCTACATGGTGTGAGATGTTGGTCTATGCCTTGTTCCTTCCAAACTGCTTTCCATGTTTTCCAGCAATTTTTTTCCTCAAATGGTGAGTTCTTATTTCAAAAGCTGGATCTTTGGATTCATCAAACACTAGATTATTATTGTTATTTATTGTCTGTATTGTGTACCTACTCTATTCCACAGATCCACCCCTCTGTTTCTCAGCCAGTACCAGTTTGTTTTGATGACTACCATCTTACAATATAGTTTGAAATCTGGAACTACTAAGCTACCTTCCTTCACATTTTTTGATTCCCTGGACATTTTTTACCTTTTGTTCTTCCAGATTAATTTAGTCATTATTTTTTTCTAGTTTTATAAAACAATTCTATGGTAGTTTGGTTGGTATGGTACTAAGTAAATTAGGTAAAATTGTCATTTTTATTATATTGGCTCAGCTTACCCATGAACAATCTTCTCCAGTTGTTTAGATCTGTCTTTATTTGTGTGAAAAGTGTTATGTAATTGTGTTTATATAATCTTTGAGTTTGTCCTTGCAGGTGGGATTCCAAGTATTTTATATTATCTGCAGTTTTTTTTAAATGGAATTTCTCTTTCTCTCTCTTGCTGCTGTGTTTTGTTGGTAGTATATGGAAATGTTGGTGATTGATGTGGGTTTATTTTACTTCCTGCAGCTTTGCTAAAATTGTTCATTGTTTCAACTTTTTTTAGTTAATTCTCTAGGGTTTTCTAAGTATACCATCATATCATCTGCAAACAGTAATAGATTTGTTTCCTCAATGCTTATTTTTATTCTTTCAATTTCTTTTTCGCTCCTTATTGATATAGCTAACTTTTTGTACAAGTACAAAATATTTATAAAGTCAAAATATGGTAATTTGAGTGATTGATGGAATTTCTTTCTTTTAAAAAAATTTAAATCCCTTGCGATTACAATCAATTCTTCTCCTCAGGATCCCTCCTCCCTTGGGACCAGAAGTGATGATGGTTCTCACGATCCCTGATCCCTTGTGACTGAAAAGGATACTACTCCTCAGGGATCCTAGTCCCTCTTGACTAAAAGTGTTCCTCTTTACCCTTAAACTATGACCTAGTTGTGGGAACAAGCAATGGGTTTGCCAAACATCATCTGGTCTTGTTTCTGCTGCTAGCAAAGGGGTTCTCTGTAATCTCTTTGTGACTAATTGCCAGACTCCTTATTGTCTCTGTCTTGAGATCTCTCAAATGTGCTACTGATTCTATCAGCATCACCTAGTCCCACCACTGACGTTTCATCTTTGTGGGCTCCAGGCCAGCTTCCACCCCTGTGTTACAGCTCTCTCTTCGTAACCTCCTAATTTGTGTTGGGCTAGAAGGATGTCTCACTCTGACCCTTTTTTGGCTTTGCTACTCCAGAATTTTATTTGAGGCATTGTTTAAAGTCATTTGGAAAGGAATTTTGGAAGAGTTTGTATGAGTACTTTCTCTACTCACCATCTTCCTATGACACATTTTTAATGATAATGCAAAAGAATGTAAAAATTAATATTTAATTTGTATTAAGCCATTTTATCTGTTCCCTGACATTCACTGCCCCCAAAACAAAAAGTGGAAATTAATTACATGTAATCATATAATCATTCCTTAACATTTTAATAATAAGAATTTCATTATATGCATTGGAATGGAGAGGCACATAAAGACTGAGTCAAATTGTTAATGAATGTTATCAGGAGGTATTAAGGAATAATCAAATAATAACTAAAGTGGGACATAAATATAGAAACTTGGAGGAGGAGGAGCATTTGGAAAAGAGTAGTGTACCTTTAAGATGTAAATCTACTGAAATCCAGGCCTAGACATTGCCAGGGTCACTCTGCTTATTACTTTATGACATTTCCAGATTAAAGGTTCAGTAGGGGCTCACATTAATTTGCTTAATGTTTGACTAGAAATGCTTCCCATAACTATTAGAGCACATTTTGGGCTCTCTTCATTTCAGAGCTCTTGTCAGTCATTTGGGAATGATATGCCCTGTGACTGGGATGAATAAACACATCATATATTAAGCAGAGATTTGATCTAAAGGGACTGGAGAATGCCAACAACTAATTCTGAGGAAGGAGAAAAAAGAGAAACTCGAATCTGAGAATGGAAAGGTAAAACTACTGCAAAATATAGAGTCTTATAAGTAAAATAAGAGTCCTTAGGATTTTCTGTCTTCAGAGGTACTATTTTCAAAATAGACACTGTTTTGTAGTCATTATTTTGAAAAAAGAACCTGAATACATGGTAAAACTTTAATCTCTCACTAGACTTCATTCATTGAAACTGGAAAAAATAGAAGTCTACAGAAATATATATCACACATAATTTTATAACATTTGTATTTGATCATTTAGGGGCAACTCTCAAAAGTGGCACCACTTGAATCTGCATATTTTGACAAGTTATTTTCTAAAATGTTTGTTTTACTACTAATTTTCCAAAATACAATCTATCAAGAAAGGCAAAAATCCCACCTTTTTTCCGACAAGATTCCAGATACAGGTAAACATTTTTAGTTCGAGTAGTTTGCAAAACATATATACCTATGTAGATAGCTGCTATATGAATAAAAGCGATGATGATGATGATGATGATGATGATGATAGAAGCTAAGTAACTGAATTTTTAAATTTCTAGTTGTTAAGACAGTAAGTTGAACCATTTCTTAATAGAAACGACTTGGGTGGGGGGGCTTTCAAGGAGCACAGTGACAAAGCAGTTTCAAGAAAGCCAAGGTACCCGATTTTTATGAAATCTTAACAAGCATCATTGCTATGGCTTTGTGATTTTTCTTTTAACGTTTATGTTTGCAACAATTTGAGCACATGTAACTCCAGCAAACTTGAAGTTGGTTTCTAAGCCAGACCACATGATTCTGGTTCAGTACTAATGATTTTATACAATTTTAAAACTGCTCAAAGTCCTGAGAAGAGCCCTAAATGATGATGGGTACATATTATTACAGGTTGCATTAAGCAGTCCCTATCTCAAATTCTAATTATATTACTCCTCATCTACAGTAGCAACGCTTGCCGTGGTTCCTGAATGTCTAGGAATAATCTCCTGTCCTGTTCTGTCATCACAGTCAAGAAAAGAACACATCTGTGTTCCCATTCTTGTAAGTAAGCCAAGAGAGTTCCATTTGTTAAGAGAAACTATTAATGAAATTACATATTAAATATCTCACATTGTTCTTCTTAAGGCCACAGATCTGACCCATATGGAAAGAGAGTGCTACATAAGAGAGACCAATCTTCACCTTGTATCATTGGAATTAAAGGAAAAGTGAATGGTAGTGAAGAATATTTATTTGTGTTTCAACGGAAAGAATTAATAAGGTATATTGAGTGATGAAAACAGTTCCATAGTTTTAAAAATATCAATATAAATAGTGTGGCAAATACGTTAACATTCCTATAAAGTGTAATTAACCTCAAAAAGTAGCAATGAATTAGAGTGTAAACAATACAAAAATATAGGCATTACTATAAATTGTGAAATAGAACTGTCAAATGTATTCACTTAGCGAGCTAAGTGACTGTACAACAAGAAAGAGAAATAAAGTAATAGTGAAACACATTTCTATGCCTGGGGACTAAGTATAATTTTATCCTTTCTAAACAGCCTAAATCATTGGTGGAGTATGATGACTATCAAATAACGCTATTCTGTTTTTCAATTTTACCTTTGTATCCTCAGTACTTATTGAAGGGCTTTACATATAGTGTACCTATTAAGTGCTTAATGAATTGAATTAAATTCAACAAATAAATATTAAGTAATATCTAAATCATCCACATCTGCAAGTGAACTGATTCATATTTTTTACTAGCCTTGAACTTTCATCTTAAAGGATACAGAGCATTTATCAAAATGTAAATCACCCATGAGAATAAATACATATTTGTACATATACACACATGTGTGTATGCTACATATATAGACATATTATCTGTAACAAGTATATGGATGTGGTTATACATGGCCACATTACAAATCATTTGACAATATAAAGTCTAAAACTTTGCAATGAATAACTATCTGTTAGAGAAAGATTCTTCTATAGATGGCCAATAAAGTATTATCACTTTTAGGACTGGAGGTAATCCATTATATTAGCTTGAAAACTAATGAAAGATCATCTTGACAATGATAATGAATTAAAGTTGTTGACAAGGACTAGGCACCCACACACTCACTTTTCCTTTTGTTAATTCTATGTCTTTCTCAGTATTTCCTTCTCTCAATTAGACATAGGAAAGTGTGGCCCTCCCCTTTTAGAAAGAAGCTTTTAGATTAATCATATTATCTTAAGGTTCCAAATCCCCATGCCTGCCTGACCTTTCTTCCGTTAGAATCCATTATCTTAAACTATCACAATAATCCTGGCTTTAGGGAGGGAGAGAGGAAAGCAGGAATCAAACCTAATAGATGGCAAATAAGATTAATCTATGATCTAAGTGCCGATTACACTTGGCCCTGCCCTTGAACACCCAGGTGTAACCTTGAAATTCACATCCGCTAAGTCAGTACAATTGGATTGAGGGTCCCTGAAGACCTTAAGGGGCAGCTGGCCAAACTTTACCCGTTATTCCCCAGGGAGATCTGAGCTATCTCAACCTCAAACTCTTTTACTTCAGGAATCTGGCAGTTGTGCTTTTTAAATGTTTGTTTTGGGATGATTCACATTTTTTAGATAAAATACTTATTTGGGGCCCTTGAATTTTGTTTGTCAGAAGCAACCAGCCATGGAAAGAGTGAACTTTTACCTGGACCTCACAAGAGGAGAACAAATGACCCAGCTTCTTAAAATCTGATAGCTGTACCAAGATAAATGCAAGTCTTTGCCTTTTTCAAAACACTGACATATTTATTCCTAAAATGACATATACTTGACAATAACCAAATGGAGAAAAAATCTGTAACCTACTATGTTTCTTTTGAACTTTTGAGTTGATTATTTTTCTTTCATATGGCTTGGGGTCTTAGAAAGGACACCCCCTTGGTAGGATGGAGGATGGTATCAGAAAGTCCCATGTCACTGATGACACAGAAGTAAATGGGGCAAAATCTTAGAAGGAAAAATAGCTTTTTGGTAACTAAAAGAACATTGTGTCAGAGAGCAAAAGGCTAAAAAGAAATCATATTATGTTGGCCGTATATGTTAGCATCCTTTGTTGGGGAGAAGAGAAAGCAAAAAAAAAAAAGGCAAAAATTGAATAGAGAAAAGAGGGGTGGAGAAATCTCTGATCTCATATCAGCAAGCTCCAAACAGTGAAAAAGAAGGAGAATGTGTAAAAGAATGGATAATGTTAAACAGTGGGCAGGCAATAAAAAGGAGGAGGGGGAAACTTCTGCATAAACAAAGGACAACAGGTGGTCTTCAATGATATTTGAAATAAAACCTAGAGTTGGTGAGGTGAAAGCAGACTGTCAATCTGTTTTGAGGTGGAATCCCTGATAAAAATTGCATCCTGCTAAGAGGTATCCATAGGACACAATGAAGCTAAAACAAGGACATCACTGATACGCAGTCAGAGAAATTCACTTTCTGCTGTTCATGTTATTCCCATTACAGGGCTTTCAACCTGGCATTCTTTCCAAGAACAAGGTTCTTCTAAAATGTGAAAGAATTTTTAAGGAAAAAGTTACTTGGAGGCAACTGATTCCCTCTCAATTGCTGAAATAAATTTAACAAGTAGAAATCCTTGTCTTTAGATAAACCTGTATAGAAAAAGAGGGTACTCAGCTAATCATTTGAGAAAATGTCATCAATTCAGTTTAGAAAATTGATGCAAGAGCCAATAAGTGTTTAGAAAGCCAACTGGTGCCAGCCCACCCACCCCACCCCATCCCACCCCACCTGTTGTCTTTTTATTTTGCTTTCAATTCTCATGACAACATGACTTGGGACATCTGTTGCTCATTTTTAGAAAATTGGCTTTTGCAGATCCCTGTGTTGATACCTGGAGTTTTTAAGAATGACCAGATAAGTAACTAGACAAGGTAAGTTCTTGGCCTTTTTTCCCCTCTCAACAACTATTGGAGGAAGATCTAAACTTTGCACTTTTGCATAATTCTGGTGTGATGCTGGCAGCAGCTGCTAAGGCAGGGCAGGAAAGTAATGAAGCAATCTTAGAGGACTTTGCTTTTCTCTAGTCATTTAGCTGAGTGACATTTGGACTTAATGCAAAGCCCTAGCCTGCTATCTGTCCAGAGAGGGTTAACTCGCACTCACAGCAGGCAGTCTCATGCCATTAAGTCAGGGAGAGTAATGAAATTTCATTTAATTTGTCAGGAAGAAAGTGCAAATGTTAAAAGGCATTTAATAAAAAGGGGGGTGATTCTTTGAAAGGGAGCCCTTAAGTAATTACTTCAAGTGTCTTCGGCCTACTCACCAGAATATTTACATTAGTGTCTTACAGTGCCACAATGTAATTAAATTAGTGCAGCATTTACATTCCATTCTTTTTTTTTTTTTAGGAAGTGTGATTTTATTAACAATTCTTTACCAAAATAAGAGACTTGATCTAATCAAATCAGGTGTTAGTGCTTTTTAATGCTCTCAGTGAGAGAACTGCTGAGTTAAAGTGGCCGGTGTTGGGGGGAGGGGAAAGGAGGGGCAATAATAAAGGGATGGGGGGGAGAGAACTTGTACATATTGTTCTTCAGTTGGAAGAGTGCCATCTTTTATCTACTTTGGGTTGACTTGAAGAACTCTGGTCAACAGCTACAGACTGTTAGCATATGGCAGTAGATTTCTCTGGTCTAAGACCAGTTCTCTTTTCAAGTGGAGTGACAAAGGGAGTGGAGGGATGCTTAAATCTAAGACGAAAGGAAGCATTTGTGAAGTCATGCTCAGGAGGCACATCTCTCACCACTTTGGTCTTGGTGTGTTACAGAATTCAATCCCATCACTTGTAATGGCAAGGGGACATAGTTGAGGTTTCCAGTAGTGATGAGGCAAATGGGAGTGTATGTGTGTGAGGGAAAACATAGAAAAGAATTGTGCAAGGAGCCATGCATGTTTCAAAAAAGCAGGCATTAAAAGGTACTTTGAAAATTTCCTAAAGAAAATTACTAAACTGTCATAATCTTTGACCCTGTAATACTGTTTCTGGGCTTATACCCAAAGGAGATTAAAAAAAAAAAACAGAAAGAGCCAATATGTACCAAATATTCATAGCAGCAGCATTTTATGGCAATAATCAATAAAATTAAGACTTTATTAAGTGCCAGGCACTATGCTAAGTGTTATGCGTGCCCATTAAGTATCTAGAGGGCACAGTAAATAGAATAGTGGACATGGAGTCAGGAATACCTGAGTTCAAACTTGGCCTCAGATACTTACTACTAGTTATGTGACCCTGGGCCAGTCACTTTACCTCTATTAGTCTCAGCTTCCTGATCTGTAAAATGGGGATAAAAATAGCATGTTCCTCCCATGGGGATAAAGAATAAAGTCAAAAACTATGTTTTTTTTCCAGTAGCAATGAATGGCTGTGAGAGTTTCACTATAAAGAAAACTAAGTACGGCAGAACCAACACTTTTGAATTGTGGTGCCGGAGAAGAATCTTGAGAGTTCTTTGGGCAGCAAGGAGATCAAAGCAGTCAATATTTAAAGAAATTAACTCAGATTATTCACTGAAAGGTCAAATAATGAAGCTGAAGTTTGACTACCATGGCAACATAATTAGAAGACTGGATTCAATGGAAAAGATCCTAATATGGGAAAGATCAAAGGCAAAAAAAGGAGAAGAGGACAGCAGAGAATGAGATGGATAGGTAGATAGTGTCATGGAAGCAATAAACATGAACTTGGACAGACTTGTTGAAATGGTGGAGGGCCTGCCCTGCTATGGTCCTGTGGGTCATGAAGAGTCAGTTATGACAGAACAACTGAACAACCACCACTTTGTACACTTCGAATTACTTTACAATGTTAGCTATTGTCATACTATAATTATTACCTATGGAATGGCTAAAGAAATTGTGGTATACAGATGGAGAATTAGTGTGCACTAAAAAATAATGAATATAAGGAATTCAAAGGAACATGGGATTTTATGAACTTTCGCAGAGTAAAATAAGGAGAACTAAAAGGAAAAAAATCAACAGTGAAAATTATAATGGGATTGTTTAAAAGACCATTAAAAAGGAAGTTGAAGCCATGTAGTAGAAAATGGTCCTGAGAACAGATAATGAATGGAATACACCTACCTTCTCTTATGAGAGGAGCAAGGGACAACAAGAGGAGGATGTTGCAATATCTGCTCTGATACAGCCACTGGGTTAGATGTTTTTGATTAACTGCTTTTTTGTTTCAACAGGAGATTTCAGTTTGGGATAGACTTGAAATGAGCGTAATTTAAAAAAGGAAAAGCTATAAATAAAATTTATTTTTTAAAAGAAAATAGAGGTCAGCTGATCCTTCAAGTTAAAAAAACACAACCCTTTTTAGTGTTATAAAACAGAAACCTCAAATAGATTCCAAAAGATCACTGATTATTTGAACTAATGTGTGAGTATGTAAGTGTGCATGCCTGGCAGATAGTAAATGTCTAGTAAATGTTTATTGTGTGTGTATAATTATTATTATGCTGCCTGTGCTCTGTTGCCCCATCCCTCTAATCAGAAATATTCAAATTAGCTATAGTCCCTGATCTATAATATCTATGTGTTTTTAAACCATTCAGCTTATATTTTGATGGCACTTTTTTTTTTTTGCTACACCATTTTATCTGTAAAATACCACCAGGAGTGGGGAGTGTACATATAGAAAGGTAGTGTGATAAAGTAGAAAAAGCATGGTAACTAGAGGAAGGAAGGATTTGAGCTTGAGTTCAAATCCTGCCCTGACAATTAACTCCTAGTTCAGGTTCCATGGGCAAGGAGCAAGCTAAGTTTCAGTTTCCTCTTCTGTTTAAACGAAAACATTTAAACTTTCCTACAGGGTCATGAGGATAATATATAAAAAGGTTCAAATACCATAAAGCACTGTATAAATGTCAGCTCTCACAAAATTATAGTACTTTGGAGTTAGGAGGTTCCTCAGTGGTCATTTAACCCAACCTATGTCTGACAAGGGGTCATTTAGCCTTTGCTTAAAGACCTCCAGTGAAGGGGAATGCACTACCTCCTTCCACAATCGATTCTCCTTTGGAATGGCTGTACTCGTTTGGGAGATTTTCATAAATCATGCTTAACTTTTCTTCCTTTTAAATTCCACCCATTACTCTTGTTTCCTCCCCCTCCCAGACCAAAAAGAACAAGCCTAAGGGTCTAATCCTTCTTCTAGGTAATAGCTTTTCAAATATTTGAAGACCGCTATCAGATACCTGCTAAGTCTTCTCTAGATGAAACATTCCCAGTTCTTTCAACTCACCTCACATGGAAGTAAATAGAGGACATTTACAATCCTGGATTCCCTCCTCTGGACTCTAGGACATTCTTGGTTATAGGTATTCTTAAAATTATTACAAACTATTAAGAAAAAAGTTATTATGCTAGATAGGTAGTATTTACATTTATAATATATGCATATATATAACACACATGTATTTATATATACACATATGTATATACATACATATACATATGTATATGCATACATACATATGTTTATGTGATAGAATAAACTTGACTTGTTCCTGGTCACTTGACTCCTAGCATCATGCTTGGTAGTACCCAATAGCTGTGAAAGGGAGAGACAGAAGAAAGGGACAAAAGAGGGAGAAACAGAGAGACAGAGTGACAGAGATGGACAGATTGTGGAGTTACATAGTTGATATCATCAATGAAGAAAGGCAATATGAATAAATAATATACAAGTTGGTTTTCTTTTGTTGTTAGTTTGAATTTTGTGGATTACTGTCTTTCTTCATTAGACTAAGGAACTAGATGAGAAGTTATTTCCTAGCCCAATGAAATACTGTTAATACATGATGGATTAAATGACTAGACTTTTTTTTTTAACGAACAGATTAAAACTATGATATCTCTGCACAGCCACCAATGCCAATGCAGACTGAAATCTAGCTGAACTGGTTGTTTTTGCCAGCTTGGCAATGAATACCCCTTACCACTGATCTGGCTAAATCAATTTTGTGGGGACTCTCATGCATCATTAAGGAAACCCAAACCATCCTATTGCTGAGTGGTGCTTTTAAAAACAGAATGATTTCACTATAAAATTTTGGCAAAGTGGAATGCCCACTATAATTGGAATTTCACGGAATGCTTTTTCTGCATCTCAGTAATTTTTTTCTTTCTTTTTGGATTGCACCAGTGATTGCATTTGGGTAGGGGATTCTCAGCAAAGATATACCCTCTGCCAATGCAGATCAACAGCTGCTGCATAACATAGTCATGGATAGTTCCCTGGGGCCCTGAGAGGTTAAGCCACTGCCACACGGCCTAGGATGGGTCACAAGCTGACCTTGCACCCAAATCTTATAGATCTTGAGGCTGGCACATCCATTATGCCATACTTCGTCTTCTCAGTAATATTAGCATGATCAAACCTCAGGACAAGTGGACATTTTCCCACCAAGCCTAACTAGACTCATCAGAGTGAAACCAATTGCATTGTACCATAAGCTGGTCAGATCAACATATGAAACTTTATCTTAATATGCTCTAATAGTGTTAACAGATCTTCTGAAGGGACAGAGAAGTGAAAAAGCTTCTTCCAAGCTTTTATTTGAGGATTATTTCTGTCACTCTGGATACAGTTAGGATTTCTTCCACAAATATAGAAAATGGAACTAGTGTTATACTTCAAGACAAAAAATTGAGACAATCTCATAGGAAAAAAGAGCAATATTAGTAAATAATAATAATATCTAGCATGTATAGAGTGAAGATTTGAAAAGAGCATACAAGTATTATCTTATTTGATTCTCATTATAACCATGGAAGGCAGGTTATATACAGATGAGGAAACTGAGGCAGGTGTAAGTCATGTAACTTGCCCAGAATCACACATCTAGTAAATATCTGGGGGAGGATTTGAACTCAAAACTGCCTGACTTCATGTTTAGTGCTCTATTCACTTCTCCATCTAGCTGCCTAATCAACATTTATCGGTTTAAAAATCCAACCATTTCAATAGCTCTATACCATATAAGCCTCTTTTAAAAAAGATCAATATGCAAGGAATTATTAAAAACTTTCTATATGGTAAGCAATACAATCCAGGCTTCTGATTATAGTAAATATACTCAGAGCTCTATAGAAAAAAAAAAGATTCCTGTGGAATAGAGAAATAAATAAAAGGGCAAAATATATTAAATATTCATTAAATCCTTCATCAGACTTCCCTTAGACCTTTACTACCTTATGTCACACTTCCCACTTAGTTGTACTCTCAGACTTCTCCATCATGTCCCACCTGGGAACTTCTTCATCCTGAAAAATCACATGAGCCTTAGAACTCACACCTCATCAATATTCTCTGACCCTGAATCCTCTCTGATTGGTAGGCAGAACAGAGATCTCTCAGAACACCCTTTAAGGAGGGCATCCAGGCCAGTCTTCTCTGTATGCCCTACCCAAATTGTGCTCCTTTGGACTTCTCCATTATGCCCCTCCATTGGATATGTTCCCTCTTTTCCTTTCTTCCCTTTCCAGCTCCTTTTTGTGTTTTATCACCCTCCATTCGATTGTAAATTCTTTGAGAGTAGGGACTTTATTTTTGGCTTTTCTGTGACTGGGGCTTAGCACAATGCCCGGCACCTAGTAGGAGCTTTTAGAATGTTGGCTTATTGACTGCCCTTCACACCCTCTATTATAGACCAAGGATTCTTAGATATTTTCCAAATAAGATTTGAGATATTGGTTAAAATCATAGGATTTCTTCACTTTTAAAATATTTAGAATTTGTAACTCTGGGATGTGTATATATTTTTATTAGTAATGTTATTTCATTAAATTTCCTCAACTTGGATTTTTCTCTTTCTATTTAATGTGACATCATCACTACTCCAGCACCCTACCCCCATGACAATTATATGAAAAACAATTTAGTAAATTGAGTCTGAATTATTTCTTTATATGAAGTTTAGAGACTTTAGAAACTTCAGGTTTAAACTATTGAACCAACATGGAAAATCTGGGTTTTGTTGATCAATTATGGATGTTAAGTCTTCTATTCTCTCATAAATTAAAAAACAGGACACTAACACTAGATATCTGAAGAAATCTCTGTGCTATCAAATAGTTTAAAGATGAATTTCATATAATTACCAAGAAAATATTAAAAATTGATGTCAAATATCTTCTTAAACAAACTTATAAATACAAGGAAGTAATAAATAGGGAGAAAAAAGAATCCAGGTTTGCTTGAATTGATAGCTTTCTTGGAGATAGGTAACAGATATACATTTCATCCATTTGGGGAATTTGAAAATCTTAAGTCACCTCACTGACTTAGCTCCATGGCTAATTGGCCCATCTTAAGAAGCCCGTTGTCCAACTTGTTGAGAAAAAGATAATTGAATTCAATTAGACAAAGGGTTTTAAAGCACCTTATAACAAAGTACTGTGCTAAGTACTGGTGATACAAGGACAAAGATGAAATAAAAACTGCCCTGGAAGAGCTTCTATTCCACTGGAAGCAGTTCAAAAGGTCTATTTGATGGCCAAATCAAGAAGTCATGGCTTTGCTTTCTGTAAAGCCTTTTTGGAAAGCAAGTTGAAATAATGCTTTTTCTCTTTGATTCTAAAGTCTCTTCTGAGTTGGCAGCATGGAGGATGGACAAAAAAAAAATCTTAGCTTTTAGATGGCTTTTTCAAACATAGTTATGGTGTTCCAAAGCAAGACATCAAACTGCTAAAGCTTTTAGCTGCAATTAAAACAAATGCTGACTTTATTTATAGCTAAATTACTGGTAGAAAAAAACAACTAATGACCAAAAATCATGTTTAGAACACTAAAAAAAATTTCAAACAGGGGAACAGACTCAGAAGAAATGATTTGTAAGGATGTGGTTAAAACTATTTATACACTGGGTCCTATTTGTTTTACAGCCAGTGGTGCACGAACAACATGAAAGGTTATCTTTGACAAGGTTTTAGCTATTATTTTCTTCCAGTGAAATGGTATTTCTTGAGAAAAAAAGGTCTTCGGAACAAAATAACAATAAATCCTGATTTAGATACATAAACCTGCCATTGATATCACATAATATCAGTGTTCTTTCTCACTCGATACAGGCGTTTTAAAGATAAATGGTAAAACTGAACTGGAAATCCATCTGGCCAGCTGCCTGCTCTAATGAATAACCCCACTTTGGCTCCTGCAATGTAAGCAGAAAGTTCTCTCCCGGCCTCTTTCGTCTGTCATGAATCTACAAGACAGCCGACATAATATCTGGGCGACAACAGTGCGCTAACAGTGCAGTGACTTCCATTTTCTTTGCTTTCTATTGATTTTCACTTAATAACTGGCGAAATACTAAACGTCCACCCTGAGTACCTAATAAATCCTGCCTGAGCTTTTTATTGAGGAGAATTTAATAAAAAACAACCATTGCGGCTGAGGGATTTTTCTTTTGGACAGAACACAGGGGTAGGGGACAGAGGGTAGAGGTGGGGAAAGCCATTTGAATTTTTTTTTAAAGGGACTTTCTCCCCTTTGGAAGAGCAGCACTACATCAAGCATCCTGATGGGTTTTACTTCTGCTTATCAGAGGTGTAACTGGAGGTTCTGCATACAGGCCTGCAAAAGGCATGACAGGAGGTGTTTGTGTGGTCTTGACATCAAATATCCCCGTACCCTTCATGCCAACTTGTTGTTACCCTAATAATCCATTTTAATTTTTGTTCTCTTTAGAAGACTCTCCATTAGTGACTGCTACTGACTCTCAAAAACCTACAGTAACATGCATTTTATTGGCTTATTTTACAGCTACTTTATGTTTGACACTTAACATACAAGTGCGAAGATCCCACTGGACTTATTGGCTACCATAACTAAAATGAATTCTTGACATTATGCTAAGTGTTAGAATTTGTGTTCTTATGGGGGGGTGGGGAGAGGTAGCAGGGGAAAAGAGGTGTTTAACAAGTTGCAATTAATCCCAATTGTTGCCTTAACACATATACTTTTGAGTAATAGCAGAAATACCAGAGACCTATTTGCGGCTCAAAAAAATTAATTAAAGGAAAGTGGAAAGTATAAGTTAAGACTTCACACCATATACTCTTTCTACTCTACAACTGTCTAGGATTACTTCCAGTACTGGCAGCATAAACTTAAGCTTTTCACCTTAATTGGCATTGACAGATCTGAACTCACTGGGTTTAATGCATAACCATTTTAGTATCTGCTTCTGTAAATCCTCTCATTCACTTCACAATAAAATAAATAATTCACACTTAACCAGTATATTAAGGTTTATGAAGCACTTCCTCCACAATCATCCTGAGAGTAGCTAGCATAAATATCATCAACCCAAATTTATAGTGAAAGAAACTGAGGCTCAACAAGTTTAACTGGCTTTCCTAAGATTATACAGCTGGTAAGTTATAAGAGTCAGAACTTGAATCCAGCTCTTCTGACTCCCTTATCCAATTCTCTTTCCATTACAAAACAATGTGTATAATTCAGTTAAGTTTTTTTCTTAAGTGTTCACAAAAGCTGAACAGTTAATATCGAATCCACTAAGTTTGTTCAGTACTGCTATAAAAGCATTAAATGGCTTAATTACAGTAAATATGACAGTGGTGCTCTTGGAAAGGAGATAGACTGATGCGGCTGTCCAGGACAAATGAGGAATTTCTGTGAATCTAGTATTCTCCTTTGTAAATTGTGGTAACACTTATGTAACACATGCTTGATTTCCGGTTACTTCTAAATAAATGTCCCACTTGTGCATCTTTACCAGTAGATGAGCTAACTGGGGTTTTAAATTTTATGCTAACGGCTCTTGGGTCCTGAAATGTTATGTTTTGCCAATACCTCTTTTTAATGGCTCAAAAAAGACATTTTAACTTTTCTGAATTCACTCCTTGTCAAAATCAAAAAGTAAAGAAAAAAGCAAGAAAAGTTGTTTGTTTGTTTGTTTGTTTTTTAACTACTCTAACTAATGTTTTCTGGTTATTTTCTCCCTAACTGATCTGCAAGAGCAACTGGGATATTCCATCCACATGAGACGGGTAAAAGCTGAAGCAAAGGCAGAAATTCTGAGTGCACATAACACAAACAGTGAAAAATTTTCTAAACTGAAATGTTATCCACCATGAATTTCTGTGAATATTCTCTATTATCAGGACTCTTTAATTGCTGAGCATAAAGGTGTATTGCTATTCAGATAATGTCTTCTACTCCTCAACAAAAGGTTGTTGTAGTGAGCTGTGATGGTGACAAATGATTTACTATTAGGAACATTCTGTAATTATTGTTCGTTGGGACCGCAGACCGATACATCATTAACATGATAGACGGCCTTTTATATCAGCAAAAATAACTAAATTAATAAAAATGGCTTCATTCCAAACCCTGTCAGAAAGCCAATACTCAGAACAATCAAGTATCAGTGATACTTGAAAGGGCCATAGTTTATATCTACCAGCAAATACTGCTTCAAATATATACAATATATCTACATGAACATTGGACCTTCAAAAAAACAACAAGCTATTAAAATACCTCCCCCCAAAATAATTGGATCCTTTCAGTAATTGTATCAGAGGCTTAGAAAATTAGACCCTGGGTGGGGATTTCCTTTCTTTTGGATGAATATTCAAGAGCCTTTGAAGATAGTCTGATAACAGACATAATAAACTCTCTCTCTCTCTCTCTCTCTCTCTCTCTCTCTCTCTCTGTGTGTGTGTAGATGTGTGTGTGTATATACATATATATATATATATGTACATAAAAATACATATATATGGCTACTCTAGCAAGAGAGAGAAATCAATAGGTGTGTGTATGCATGAACTCATATAAGTATATAGATGTATATATATGTTATATATATATACATACACATACTCATATACATCTTTATACTCATATTTTTCCTACAAATAACTTTCCAAAATTGTATCTGTTTTATGAATGAGTCATAATGGCCATAGCATCTAAATCAGTGAGATCACAGATACAGTCAGCACAATTTCTTTTTTCTTTTTCTTTTCCTTATATGGCGCCAACTTAGCTCAGTTAATTGGAGTTCTCATCTGGTCAGAATATTGGTAATATTGCCATTAAAATTTTATTTTGAACCTATCAACTCACCTATTGTTCTGAAGTGAGTCATACTTTAAAGTATATGTTTATATATTTATGTGTGTATTTCTGTGTATATATATATATGTCTCTGCGTGTATGTATGTATGTATGTATGTATGTATGTATGTGTATGTAACAGAGCTAAGATGGTGAAATAAAAAGAGTCACTCTCCTGAACTCTCCCAAATTCCCCT
This sequence comes from Phalanger gymnotis, assembly GCA_028646595.1. Taxonomy (NCBI): domain Eukaryota; kingdom Metazoa; phylum Chordata; class Mammalia; order Diprotodontia; family Phalangeridae; genus Phalanger; species Phalanger gymnotis. The sequence continues at coordinate 101,653,885 of CM053624.1, read as the reverse complement.
CCAAACAACTTCAAATATTTGAAAATGAATGCTGGAGCAGCAGAACCAACAAAAAAAATGGGTGAATCCCAAGACAACTGAGAAAGTTGGCAAGAAAGGTCTGTCACACCTGGGTGAGAGTGGAGGGTAGTCTAGCCTTTTCTGACACTGGGTGCAGGACTCTGTAGCCTTGTCCATATGCACTTCTGGGTAGCAGTCCCACAGCAAGGAGGACCAATAGCACACTTAGAGGGTGTGGCCACAGGGAAATGGGTCACAGTTCCAGAGTGGAAAATATTTTTTGTAGTCACTCACAGGACAGAGAACAGTCTAGAAGAGCAGCGACAATACTTCTCTTTAGATCATATCACCTTGGAAGAACTGAAAACTCGTAGACCCCTAGATCTAACTCAGAAAGTACAGCACAAAAAAAAAAAGCAAAATTAAAGCTTGGAATAGTACCCTCTCAACCCCTGGAAGAGAGCCCAATTTTAATATCAAGTTAAAAGTCAAGAAATAAGCTGGAAAAATAAGCAAATAACAACAACAGCAACAACAAAGAACCTGACCATAGAAAGTCACTATAGTAACAGGGAAGATCAAAACAGCAACTCAGATGAAGACAATAAAATCAAACTGACAACATACAAAATTTCAAAGAAAAATGTGAATTGGTCTCAGGGCCAAAAAGAATTCCTGGAAGAGATCAAAAAGGATTTTAAAGCTCAAATAAGAGAGGTAGATGAAAAATTGGGAAAAGAAATGACAGCGATGCAAGGAAATCTGGGGAAATGTCAATAGCTTGGTAAAGGAGGCACAAAAAATACTGAAAAAACCACCTTAAAAAACAAAATAGGTCAAACAATAAAAAAGGCATAAACAATCCACTGAAATGAAGAACTCCTTGAAGAGCAGAATTGGCCAAATGGAAAAAAAAAGATACAAAAAAGTACTGAAGTAAACGACTCCTGAAAAAGTATAATTGCCCAAATGGAAAAGGACATACAACAACTCACTGAAGAAATTAATTCCTTAAAAATTAAAATTGGGCAAATGCAAGCTAATGATTCCAGGGGACATCAAGAAACATAAAAAAAATCAAAAGAACGAAAAATAGAAGAAAATATGAAATATTGGGGAAAAAAGCTAACCTGGAGAATAGCTCAAGGAGAGATCACTTAAGAAATTATTAGACTAAAAGCCATGATCAAAAAAGAGCCTCAACATCATATTTTAAGACATTATCAAGGAAAACTATCTTGATATCCTAGAACCAGTGGGTAAATTACAAATTAAAAGAATCAACCAATCACCTCCTGAAAGACATCTCAAAAAGAAAACTCCCAGGAATATTATCACCAAATTTCAGAGCTCTGAGGTCAAGGAGAAAATCTTGGAAGAAGCCACAAAGAAACAAGTGTAGCCAGTCAGAATAACATAAGATTTAGCAGCTTATACATTGAAAGATCAGAAAGCTTGGTTATAATAGAGAGCAAAGGAACTAGAATTACAACCAAGAATTACCTAACCAGCAAAAGTGAGTATAATCTTTCTGGGGGAAATGGATATTCAATGAAATAGAGGACTTTCAAGCAATTCTGATGAAAAGGCCAGAGTTGAACAGAAAATCTGACTTTCAAACATAGACTTGAGAGAAGCATAAAAAGATAAACAGGAAAGAGACAACATAAGGAATTCAATAAGATCAAATTAAATGTTTACATTCCTACATGGGAAGGTGACACTTGTAACTCTAAAGAGCTTTATCATTATTAGGGCAGTTAGAAGGAATATACATAGACAGAGGGCAAGGGTATGAGTTAGCTATGATGGGATGATATCTAAAAAAATAAAATTAAGCAGTGAGAAAGAAGGATGCACTGGGAGAAGGGGGAAGGGAGAGGTAGAATGGGGTAAATCATCTCAGATTGAAAAGGTCCAAAAGCACTTTTACAGTGGAGGGAAAGAATATGGCAGACAACCCTTAAAATTAACTGTCATTGTTACTGTTTCAAAGAGGGAGTAACATACATACTGAGCTGTGTATAGAAATCTATCTTACCCTACAGAGAAATTGGAAGGGATAATGACAAAAAATAGTAATCAAAGAGTGATAGAAGAGAGACTGGATTGGGGGAACCAATGTTTAGAAGGAAAGCACTTTTAAGAAGGGATAGTATAAAAGGAGAGAAAGAAAAGGATAAATTGGGAAAACAGGATGGAAGAAAATACACAGTAATCACAACTCTGAACAAAATGTTACAGCAAGTTTCTGTGATAAAGGCATTTTTCAAATATATAGAGAACCAAGTCAAATTTATAAGAATACAAGTCATTCTCCAGTTGATAAAGGGTCAGGTCATAGGAACAGGCAGTTTCAGAAGAAGAAATCAAAACTATCTATACTCATATAAACAAATGCTCTAACTCGCTATTAATTAAAGAAATGCAAATTAGAACAACTCTCGAGTACCACTTCATACCTATCAAATTGGCTAATGTTACAGAAAAGAAAATAACAAATGTTTAAGGAGATATGGGAAAATAAGCACACTAAAACACTGTTGGTGAAGTTGCGAACTGATAGAACAACCATTCTAGAAACTAATTTGGAACTATGCCCAAAGGGCTATAATGCTACACATACCCTTTGACCCAGCAATACCACTACTAATTCCCTATCCCAAAGAGATAAAAAAGAAAAAGGAAAAAGATCTATATGTACAAAAAATATTTCTAGAAGCTCCTTTTGCAGTGGCAAAGAATGGGAAATGGAGGGGATGCCCATCAACTGGGGAATGACTGAATAAGTTGTCGATTATGATTATGATTGGAATACTATTGTACTCTAAGAGATGATGAGCAGGATGCTTTCAGAAATACCTGGAAAGACTTCCATGAAGTAAAGAAATATGAAGTGAGCAGAACCAGTAAAATAGTGGACATAGTAAAAGCAATGTCCTACATGTACACAAATTTTTATAGCGGCTCTTTTTGTGGTGGCGAAGAATTGGAAATTGAAAGGATGTCCATCTACTGGGGAATAACTGAACAAATTGTGACATATGAATGTAATGGAATACTATTTTGCTATAAGAAATGATGAGCAGGCATATTTCAGAAAAACACGGAAAGATTTACATGAATCAATAACAAAGTGAAATAGGTAGAACCAGGAGAACAGTGTACACAATTACAGCAACACGGCGTGATGATCAAATGCGAATGATTTAGCCCTTCTCAGCAATACAATTATCTAAGACAATTCTAAAGAACTCATAATGAAAAATGCTATCTACCTCCAGAGAAAAAACTGATGGAATCTGAAAGCAGATTGAAGCATATAACTTTTACTTTCTTTATTTTTTTCATTTTTTTTCTTTTTGGTTTGTTTCTTCTTTCATAACATGACTAATATGGAAATATGTTTTACAAAATTGCACATATATAACCTATATCTAATTGCTGACCATTTTAGGGAAAGTGCCTGGGATGGAGAAAGGGAAAATAATTTGGAGCTCAATTATTAAATAAATATTAAAAATTGTATTTACATGTAATTAGAAAAAATAACATACTGTTTAAAAAAAACAAAAAGAAGTATGATGATCAACTGTGAATAACTCAGCAGTATGATGATCCAAGATAATTCCAAAGGATTTATAATGAAAAATGCAATTCACTCCCAGGGAAAGAACTTATGGAGTCTGAATGTAGATCAAAGCATACTTTTTTACTTTGTTTTTCATGTGTGTTTTCTTTCACAACATGACTAATGCGGAAGTATATTTTGCGTGACTGTGCATGTATAACTTATATCAAATTACTTGCCATCTCAATGAGGGGGAAGAGAGCTACAGAGAGAGAAAATTTGGAACTCAAAATTTAAAAATATGTTAAACATTGTTTTTACATGAAATTAGAAAAAATAAAATATTTAAATGCAAAAAAATCAATCAAACATAGCAACTAGTAGGGTCTATAAGAGGAAATTATGTATTTCTAGACACCTTGTTGAAAGAAACCTTTAAGGAAAGAACCATGTGTTCTAGGCATCTATGCAATTACCTCTGAAGTATATCAAAATATCTGAAGTATCTATGATTTTGTCAACACTGGTGGCCACTGAGACACGTTACAAACTGTGAATGTTTTCAAGGGTGGGGAACCTGCAGCCTTGAAGCCACATGTGGCTCTCTAAGTCCTTGGGTGTGGACCTTTGACTGAGTCCAATTTTTATAGAAGAAATCCTTTTATTAAGGGGATTTGTTTTGTGAAGTTTGGAGTCAGTCAAAGGGCTGCACTTGAGGACCTAGAGTGCCACATGTGGCCTTGAGGCTGCAAGTTCCCCACCCCTGGTTTAGAAGGTATTCTTTAAGAGTTGCTCTGCCAAAAAAAAAAAAAATCATCACACAGATGACCAAGCAAGTCTCCAGTCCTACCTAGGTATGACAAATGACAGGTCAAAGGCCTATTTTTTACCTTAATATGATTTCTTTGCACTATACAAAATTCTCAACAAGTAATTATGGTTAAAAATTATAATACTGAGTATATACATAAAGTATTGTACCTCCCAAGAAAAACAGAGCCCACTAATTGAAAGTGGTATTTTTTTCTTTCAAAACCCTAAATCTCAACCTTGAGTTCTGTGGTAGTTTAAATAAATGAATAATTTCCATAGGTAATAATTCATTCAACTATTTTCATGTTTACATTTTTAATCTTAGAAGGATATGAGAATAGCACAGTATGCTCAGCCAGTAGTCAGTGAAATATTTGTAGATCCAGTATCATCAAAACTATAATGATATTTTCTGTGCTTCTTCTTTCTTTGCTACCACAACAGCTTCAATTCTAATGCTGCATCAAATCAATTAGATGTCTACTACATTATTTTCAGAAAAATACCTAAGACATGATTTGGATTGAAGCTAAAAGCCCAGAGTATGTAGACAATAAGTGTATAAGCTTCTGTGTAGTTTGCTGATTTGAAGTTATCAGGCTTTTTTGACCAAAAATCTAGTTAGTAAAGATTATCCCGTTTAAACATAATTTTTTTTAGAATGGTTTTTCAAAAACTAAGTTTCTTTGTAGGAAAAGTTTATCAGATGTTATACTTACTCAAGTAGACTCTGAATCTTAAATGAGAAGGGAAAATCTCAGATATCAGTATCTCTCTCTCTCTCTCTCCATATATATATATATGTATATATATATATATATAATATATATGTATATATGTATGTGTATATGGATATTGATTACAGTTAAGGAAAACAAAGACTTTAACCAGAAGATGCTTAGATGTGAAGATGTATTTTTTATTCTAAAAAGGAACCACAAATGCTCAGAGGTGGAAGATGCCTTGATGGCCATCTAATATAATCTATACTCAAAATGAAATCTTCTCTACAATATCCCCAGTAAGTCATCATCCAGCCTTTGTTTCAAGATCTCTGGGGATATTTCTCAATGTGAGCATTCCACAATTATTAGGAATTTTTCAATTACATCAAACCTGTTTTCCCTTATGCAACTTCTACTTGCTTCAAGTTCTATCCTCTTCACCAAAGAAGAAAAAGGCTAACATGTCTTCCACGTGGTAATGCCATCTAATACTTGAAGACAGTTATTCTAATCCCTTAAGACTTTCCTTCATCAAGTTAAATTTCTCCAGCTCCTTCAACCAATCCATGAATAGAGTGACCTCAAAACCCTTCTAGAAACTTTAACTTCATTAGCTGTCATTGCTAAAAGGTGACTTTTAGGACTGAAAATACCCCAGATGTAGTCTTACCAGGGCAAAGTACAGTCATATTATTACTTCACCATGTATAGTCTGCACATTGTGACCATATTAAAAAGCTCAAAATTCTATTAGGTATTTTTTTTTGGTCTTCATGTCACAATGCTAACTGACCCATATGAACCTAGAAATCTATTTAAATGGCCAGGTCATTTTCATATGAATTGTTGGTTTAGTCATTTCAAAGTTGATTTTTTGAACCCAAGAATTGGATTTTTCATTTATTGCTATTTCATTTCATCTCATTAGCTCATTATTATCCATAACAGTAACCTGTTAAGGTACTTTTGTGACCTGACTTTGTTGTCCAAAACAATTAACAATCCTGTCTAGCAATCTGTCCCATGCATATTTGAGTCCTATATATGTTTTTGTTTGTCATCAATAAAAGTGTTGATTTTTTTTAATGTTGAACCAAAGAAGGTGATATATTGTTATTACATTCTTCAAGGGGGGAAAAGCCAGAATTCTCTTGCAGACAGTTTGAAAATCATACAATTGTTTTCATGGCTAAGCCTTGATTGGGGCCTATTTTAGTCCTAGCCTTTGCTACTTTGGCCCTCTCTAAAAGGAAGACAAATGCCCTTGGAAAAGAGTAAAAAAAAAAAAAAGAAAAAGTATGATTCACTGACTTCGGGAAGAATTGCAGGATGCTGACTGTCTAAAATGGTGCCTCCCCTTAGACTAGTTCAAATTTCCTTCCTCCTAGTCTGAGTGAGCCATTAAAAAGTTAAGTCAATTCCCTCGAGATTGCTCCCAAGGAATCTCCTCAAAGGAAATACCCTGTCCTGGGAAGGTAATTTACCTAGACAGGATTTGAACGGCAAGGTTCTCAGCTTAGAGAGATAACTAAAGACTCCATCTGTGCTGAGGGATTGTGACTTCATAAGCTGATTCCCTGTAGCTAGTAACCTCGGACAATCCACAGAGGTGTCTAGAAAAAAAAATAGCACTGTCAAATACTTTATGAGACACTCTTGTGGTCTTTATTTTTTTCTTAAGGAATAACAATTAAATCCCAAAGATGTGTGTGTATACACGCATACATATGTAGACACATATATATACACATGCACATATACATACATACAGAAAATGAGTTTAATTATTTCATCGAATGAGAAAACTTTTCTTAAGGAAGTGACTTATAGATGCGCAATCATGATTTTGTTTTGCCTTTAGGAAGCTTAATATAGTAACCTATTCCCTTAAAATGTAAAACTATTCCTATGGATTTGTCATTCATGACACTGACTGGGGTTGGGGGGAAAGTTATATAAAATTGTATCCGTGAATTTTTCAAACCCTGGTTTGTTTCTTCCTCAATATACCTTTCCCTCCCTCACCCAACTTGGAGCCTACCATTTCCAGAAATGCAATATTATGAAATGGATGAGGACTCTGCAATTTCTCACTTCTAAAATCATATTTTGCTTTCTTGACCTATAGCATTACAAATAACTTGAGAGCACAGCTTTTGTCATATCTATCTTGTGATTTCCTGGTGCTTAGCACAATTCCGTTTGCCTAAAAATGTTTTTAAATTGAATGCATTCAGCAAGCAATAATTATGCACCTACTATGTACTAAGCAAAGAAATGTGAATATTTGAATAAGATATTGATTTTCAGTAAATTCAAATTAGGGGGTTTTATAATACTCCTTACACTACGAATAACTCATCTTCATACAAATAATTCATCCTAATGGATTACATTTATCCAGGATCTTTGCCTTTGCTTGTTTCTAGAATGATTTCCAAGAAATTTTTATTGTGAATATTATTACTGATCAATTAGCATTTGGCTATGTATTCACCTTTTATGAAATTATCTAACCAGGATTACAGAGGTTCTTTTGTAGCTTAAAATGCTGATGTATCATAAAAGTTAGAGGTAGGAGAAACCTTTAGTCATCCAGAACATGGGTTATTAGTCTTTTTTGTGTCATGGACCCCTTTAGTTGCCTGGTAAAATCTAAGCACTCCTTCTAAGAATAATCCTATAATGCATAAAATAAAATGCATAAAATGACAAAGGGATTCGATTATACTGAGCTATAGCTATTAAAAACATTTTTAATTTAAAAGATCCTACATTAAGAACTCAATCTAAAACATCCCCTTTCATTGGGTAGGGGGAAGAGTGGTTAAAGAGGTGCTAAAAGTGCTAGTATCAAATCTGGGATTAGGTTGATAGATACTAGGTTGTTTGACTCTCAACAATAACCATATAGTATTCTTCTTATCATCTCAAATTAAGTCTCTTACCATACAGAAAAAAAATGGAGAATACCAGGATGACTAGGATCAAAAGAGTTGGGCCAATATGAGGGAATTGTGACATGTGAAACAAAATTTTCTCTAAAGTGTACACTATGAGAAATAATACCCTAATCCTTCAACCGCATTTTCTGATACCTAAAATATTCATTTAGAAATGTTGATCATATGAAAGGCATAATTTTTTAACAATAGTGAAAAACTTTACTTAGCTTTATGATCATTGGGTTTTGAGTCTATTTCATAAATTAAATGCTCTGAATTGATAAGAAAAAAACTTTATCTAAAAAAATTTCTATTTTGGATTTTTTGTTTGTTTTGTTTTGTTAGTTATGGAGGAAGGCAGTGGAATCAGACCTGTTCTTTTGCAAAGCTAATTTATCTCTTTTCCACTCTAATTTTATTATGACTTGATCTCAGTCTTCCTTCAGAACTGAACTGCAAAATGGAGTTATAAAATAAATGTGTTTTTTCTGTAGATATTGACCAGAGTGTTCATACTGTTTGTATTTTCCTGGTGTTCTTCCAAGTATATGTTTTGAGCACAGTGGTGAATTTTCTTTGAGTAGAGAACCAACTACTCTATTTACAAATGCTTGTTTTGACCTAAAAAGTAAGTACTCTGTCATTCACTGGACTGGGGAAATGGCCTAGTGTTTCTATGCAAGGTCTACTCCTTCCAGAAGAGCTCAGCTCCATGACTTTTATCTATCTTCCTAGTAAATTATTGTCTGTGGGATGAAAGCATCATTCATAGATTTAGAAACTGAAATTTACATGATTGATCGAATTCAAACTTTCAAAAGATGACTCTATAGCAAAAGCTGCTTCTTAGAATACTGAATAGGAAAATAGAATGAAGAGAAGAAAAATAGCATCCTATGAGATAGAACAGTGTAGCAACTTGATTACTAATTTTTAATTGATTCAAAGAAAATGGGGGAAAGATCAATTAAAAATTCTTTTAGAGTGAATATTCATGGCTCTTGCACAAATAAGGGACTTCGTATATGCATGTGTGCGTGCCTCTGTATGTGTATGTATACACCTCTCTAGACCTGTAATTTCAACAGTGTAGGGTACTTTGGTGAGAAAAAGCATTTCTACCTGTGCACATCTATAACAGGCTGAGGCATTGAAAGATTAAGTGACTGGCCTATAGTGATTTTGGTCACAAAGCCAATGTGCATCAGAGGTTGACTTTGGACTGCCTCCCCATGTTGGCAATATAGATGGTTATAGTATTTACATCCGATTATCACTGAAAGTGGTCAATGACTTTTGACCACATTTGAATAAGAATAGAGAGGGCCAAACTGTATTTAGAAAATGGCAGTATTTTCTTAGTAAACCTAAGTTTTTCCCTGGAACAAAGGCCCATTTAAAAAATATTAGTATTGTTTCAATGACATAGTATGGTTATGAGTTATATAACTCTACAGTCTTAGAAGAACTGAAATTGAGGATCACCTAGAGGATGGTGGAGAGGCACAAATTGGTGGTGAGCAAGCTGCAACACATTACAAATGAGGACTAATGAAGGAAATGTATGAAGGGAAAAGAAAATGTGTTGGTCATATAGCAAGGATGAGAGTCAAGTGATAGGTGGACTATCAGTACTCCTATTCCATCAATATCCTGCAATGTCAAGAGAAGAAAATGAAATATCACAGCTCTTTTGGAGGATCCTCCATGGGAGGATACAGACAAGTGTCACATAGGATAGACAGGGATGGATGGAGATCTGTATCAACAGTGACAGTATCCACATTGAGGAGATGACAGACCTTCATAGATTATTTGTACAACTTGCTTCTGCCCTCAATAAAAGAAATGTTTGGTTGCTAATTTGGAATTATTCAAATGAAGTGACTAAAATGCTCATATCCCTTGAGACAGAAGTTCCCCTGCTAGACACATACTCTGAGGAAATCAGTGATAAAAAGAAAGGCTCCATACACACCAAAATATTTATAGCAGCACTTTTTAGTAGCAGCAAAGAATTGGGAACAAGGGATGTGACCATTAATATGGGAGTACATAAGGAAATTGTGAATATAATGGGAAACTGATGTGCTCTGACAAATGATGAGTATAATGAAAGCATGGGAAGATTTATTTAAATTGATACAGAGTGACATAAGCAGAACCAGGAAAACAAAATACACAATGATTAAAACATAAAAAATGCAAAAAAGTCCCAAAATATTTGAAACTTAAAGCTCCAAAATTATAATGACCAAACTTGGCCTTAAGGAAGAAAAATGAAAAGGTAACTATTTCCTAGTTTTATAGTGGTAGGAGACTGCGGGGATGAGATACGATATTTAGTATCAGACTTCACTGATATGTAGATTCTTTTTGCTGAAATATTTCTTTTTTTACTTCTTTTGTTCTTTGTAATAAGAAACATCTATCTGGAATGGGCAAGAAAAAAGGATATATCAAGAAAAATGTAAGTATTATATAAGCAAAAGTTATCAATAATTTTTAAAAATCTTTTAGCTAAAACTGGAAGTCCAAAAGAATCTGTCAACTCATTTGTATATAATCACATAATCTACTTAAATATGATCAAGCTTTACTGTGAAAGTTCTTTCTACATTTTGGTTCATTTATGCTTTATGATTTAATATTAATTATTAAAAACCATAATTAATTATTAGTAATAATTAATTTTATTAGTTAAAATTAATGTTAATTAATTATTTGTAATAATTAATGTTATTGATAATAATTGTTAATTATTATTATATTATTGGTAATTATAATTGCCAATAATTATTAATTATTAATAACCTGACCTCTTGCTTGTTCAACTCCTATGTCTGCTAATGGTGAGCTATGTGACTTTGGGAAAGTCCTTTCCTCTCTCGTCCTCAGTGTCCCCATCTGTACGATGAAAGAGTTTGAGCCAATGACCTCTAAGGTTCCATCCAGTCCAGAATCTATGATGCCAGGTTATTTATTGCCCCAATCCCTCTGCATTGTTCTCTATCTTTGGAGAAAAGCATTTTTCCCTTCTACATCTTGGCTATCTTGGTATTTCATTCTATGTGATTCTAGGTGCTGCCATTGAACTTTTCTTGCAGGAAAAAAAAATTAAAGAAAAGGAGATAATACTAATTGCCAAATGAATTGTGCAGACAATAAAATAACTCTTATGACTGCTCTTGTCTGCACAATTAATTTAGTAATTAATCATGCACCATTTTGTGACATGTCTTTTATTGTTGTTTTCTGTTTTTATTTATACCTGCTGTTGTTTTTAACCTCACATCCATTTTATTTTTCTAAGATTGTAAGCTTCTTGAGAGAGAGGAGAGTGGTTTATATTTTTCATGCCTCCCACAGCATCTAACACAGTATTCAGAAATAAAATGTGCTCCATACGTTTTTGTTGGCTTAATTCAAAGTTTTTAGGGTTTATTTTTAATCTGGGTAAGTATCATTAGATAGGCTTTTAGAAGAATGGAGTAAAACATGCATATTTATGGTTATATTTAACTACCTGAAACCTTCTTTGGATGTCCAACACAATCCAAGCCCAACATTTTAAGAACTTTAAACTAATTCAGGAAGTCTTCTGTTTATTTGCAGTTGTACACTGTCTTTACTTCCTGCTTTGATCTGAGAGTATAAGAACTAAAATACTCCAAGGGAAGCAACTTGCATGGTATTGTTGGCATGTTTCATAGCAGGAAACTTGTGAGCATTTCAATGGTGCCCTTATCGAGAGATTTCCAGATAGATGAAGGAGGTTTGCAATAGCTTCAGATAAGCATCCAAAGCTAGAGCCCTTTGAGGTTTTCTCATCTCCACTTGCTATTTTTACTTTCCAGCTGTGTTGTTGAAAAAGGAAGAGATTCGTTGAGGATTCACCAGAGTTTTGCTAGCTATCTGGTTTGGCCTCTGTCATGTATACATGCCATTCCTTTGACCAAAGTCACATAGAATTTGTGATCATGATTTTTTTAAAATATGCATGTTAGAAGGGATGTTCAATTAGGAAGTTAGGAAGACGATTCAACTAAAAATATGATGGACAAAAGAAACAAAGACATCCTCTTCTCTGAATTCAAGAAGAAAGAGGGCAGAGGCTAAAATAGACTTTAAGCATTGGGGTTTTCAGGTAAAATTCCATGTAACTTTTGTTCTTGGACGGGGGTCAGGGGGGAAGAAAGAAGGGAAAATAAGACACTACATCTTTAAATTGAATTGAATGTTCTGTGACTTTAAATGAAAGCTCCACTGTTGTTGGGCAAATAAATTTAAACCACTTAACATGGCAGAGAAGGTCAGGCAAGCTTATTATAGTGATCATAGCGTTACAGCTATTGCGATTGACCGCTGCTCTTTGGAATCACCAATAATCAGAGGCCGCAAGCTGTGTTTGCAGAGAAAGGTCATCATTCATTTTTTTCAAAGCATTAATATCTTTTGTTTGTTTGGCTCAACATGAAACAGGAATCGATAGAGGTAATTCACAGAGCAATTAGCCCCTCATCTGTCAAACGGCATCTGGGTGTATTTAACAAAAAGACCTTTGGAAAGGTTTAAAAAAGGAAGAAAGTGCCTGTACGATCAACAATTTATATTTTCGACATGACACGTTGTGTATGTATCTGTAAAAAGGGGGAACCTTGGGACTAAGAAAATATACATAAAACATGCTATAAATCTACACTTCAATGCAATGAGCTCACAGTTTAGGACTGGACAAAAAAGGCTTAGGCTAAGTTCTGATCTGGTGCCTTGGAAGATAAGATGGGGCACTTTTGGTCTTTGTATCTACTTATTCAATGTCATATTAAACAACTACCCTAGACACAATGCCCTTAATGGAAATCACATTGTAGCCAGTGATACAAATAAGAGAGGGCCAGGTAAGCGGAACCAAGTCTTTTTTTTTTTTTTTTTGGCCTACCACAGGCTGTGATTTTTTGTGCCATATTTATTTGTCGTCAAGCTGCGTGAGAGTCAAGTTACTATACACCTATGAGCTGCCACCAGAGAAAACTTATGAATAAGACCCTTCTGTTGGTCTTCAAAACTACTAGGGACGATTGCTCGGCAATATTTCCCATGCTTCTGCTAACCAGTCAAGTCTGAATTCCAGGCTTTTTTATTGGGGTACTTTGTTTTAAAAAAAAAAAAAGAATCTAACACTTATTAGTTTAAGTTCTATTTGTTTGTTTGTTTTTATTTTTTATTTTTTGATTGGCCTAAACAATGCAAAGGAGAGAGATTTTTGTTTGTTTTTCTTTTTCTTCCTCCAATTTTTTTTTTTTTTTTTGCAGCTTTGTGGATCATGGAAATTAATGATGGACATATCAAAGAAATAAGCCTTTGAACTTATTTGTTAATTTTAAATTCACTCGCCTAAGAAGCTTGTTCAAAGTTTCTTCAGTTGCCTTTGGACCATGAAGAATGAGCAGATATATTTCAGGAATGTGACATTTTCTTTCATATGCTTTTGATCTCTCTCTGCTAAGTCTTGGTCTCCACATAGCCTAGAAGTTGTTTTTGCTGTTGTTGTTTTTGATGGGAGGGGCAGAGAGGGCATTGTAAACTTGAACAGAGTTTTTCATACTCTGTGACTTAGAAGAAAATAGGGTTTCTAGCATGGTGAATAGAGAGCCAGATGTGAAGACAGAAAGTCCTGAGTTCAAATCCTAGCTTTGACATCTACTATCTGTATGATTTCCTACCTTTATGGGCAAAGCACTTAAATCTTTCAAATTTCAATTTAATATAGATAGCCAATTTTTATAAGTAGCATGGTTATTTTTATGTAAATACAATTGAACCCTTTAAAATGTCACTGTTGGGGGACAGAACCAATGCCTAACAGTGTTGTATTTGGCTTTTATTACATATTGTTAAGTTTGAGGGAAACGAACATCTTGTTAATATATCTGTGTCTGTGTGTTAAAGAAACATTGATTCAGAGAACTTATCATTGGAAAGGCGATTCGACCCTCTAATTTTACAGCTGAAGAAACTGAGGCTGAGAGCGGCAAAATTACTTTATCAAGGCCACATATTAATGATGGTGATGTTAGACCATTTATAGGATTTTGACCTCTGCCAAGGCTTTTGCATATATAATCTCATTTCAGGTTCACAACAACTTTATGAGTACCTACTACAAGTATTATTACCTCCATTATATAGATGAGGAAACTATAGCCCAGAGACCTTAGTGGTTGACTGTAATTATAAGGCTAGTAAGTGTCAGAGCAAGAATTTTAACCTGTACCAGGTTTTCTAACTATACCACGTCTACCAAACCAAGTACTATATTTGGGTCTAGTGTTCTAATTACTATAAGTGGCAGAGCCAAAATTCAAACCTAGGTCTTCTGACTCCAAATCATATGTTCTTTCCACTAAACCACCAGTTTAAAATAGGTCTTTATAACAATTCATTTAGGTTCTCTTTTTTGAGGGGGAATAGTTGAATGTAATGGGTATTTGTCAAAATAGGATAAAAAACATATTTTAAGGATGGTGCAATTTTTTTTCTAGTTGCATGAAGCTAGGTTTGACATGTCCATGGTGCTTAATACATGACTACTTTCTATCCCAAAATATTGTTCAAAACCCTTAGCATAGGCTTGCAATTTCTCCCAAAACCTCTAATGACCAAGACAAGCATCACTGTTGGCAGCAGTTCAAACTTTGTTTTATTTTTATGAAAATATTATACTATTTTTCAAAAGTAGTCCCAAATCTCTTATTTCCAAATAATGTGGCTATAGTTCCTTGGCCAATATTTCCTTATTATTTTTTCATAAGGATGGATCCAACTTTCCTAGGCTTTACTTACTCTTCTCATTTGTGAATCAAACCTGAGTTAGAAGGATTGACTGCCATCTCCTCCACTGTTCTGCTCAGTGTCACAAGGGTACAATTCATCAGACAAACACCTCATAAGCATCAGTCCTGGCTGCCTTCCAGAAAAAACCATGTCATGCCATTGTACAACACTTAGGACCCAATCTTTCATCCTCCTCCTCCATAAGTAAATAAATTGGGAAAAGGTCTTGTCCTGTTTCAAGATAACAAGAAGTTTAAAGAACTTACTAGTGTTTCATGTAGCAGACACCAAGCATTAGAGGAATGTATGGAAACAAGATGGTGGCTCCCCCAAAGTTCAAAGGCAATGGTGATACCACACAAACTGTATTGTGCCTTCTGTGATTGTGCCCTTGATAGATACAAACACTGGTTCTAAAAGAAACAGCATGAAAATTTGAGTTCAGGATAGACTGAAACCACTAGCTTTGTAATGTCCCAGAATGTTTCTAATATGGACCTATTCCAAATGTTGTTGTTATTATGTGTCCCTTTTTTTTGAGGAGGACCATGACATCAGGAAGGTGATGCCATGACTTGCAAGTGAACTGGATTTAAGTGAGAGACGGCCCGGAAAAGTCCCTAGCTTCGTTCTCTCCTCCTGAGCCATCTGGGTCTAATGGCAAGATATAGATCAGGACTACTAGAGATGGCCTTGGATGCAATGGGAGACCTTGACCTTTCTGAGGCAAGGTCTTTCCCAGGTCTCAGTTTGTCTGAGGCAATACCCATTCAGTGCCTTAATCATTCCAGAGGTCAGTTTTATGGAAGTGGTAGGCCACATTGACCAATCAGATCTCATGAAAATGAGAGATTCTTATTAGCTGCATCTCAATTCAATGAAAATAATTATTTATAATTTAACTACCATTTGAGGTGAATAATAGCTGCTTTTTGATTTGCACCTTATCTCTTTTTGAAGATCAATTGAGAATTAGATTCCTGAACTTTTGAAACAAATGAAATAAGAGCTTTGACTATAGCTGAACCAGATCCCTATGTACATAACAATAAATGACTTGCTGTAGTGAATATAAAGACTTTTGAAGGTATTTTTTCAAAAAACTGGAAATTTCAGTATAAAACTCACATCTGCTTCCTTATACCTTTTAAAGAATCATGGTAGAGATATCCTGAAAGGCTCAACATGATTCATTGACCTGTTAGAAGGGTTTGTGATAGCATGGAAGATAACCTTCTCCGATGAACCTCTGAAAATAATTACCTGTAAGTTGTACAAGCATGGCATTTTTATGGTATGCAAATAAAGAGGCGGAAGGAAGGAACATAGGAGATAACATGAGTAAGATCTCATAAAAGGGGATTTAGACTGATATAAGTACAAAATAATGTCTTTAATAAATTCTGTAAAAGATTTGGCAAGTCAGGATTAGAAGAGAATGAGCATGGGCCAGCAAGCCTCCCCCTCCCTGTCATTCAAAAGAGGAAAAGAGTACTAATTGCTCTTTGGCGTCCAGTTCATGTTTGTGTTTATGACTAAGAATTTCTTTTAAAAATTTGACTTCCTATTCATCTGTATGTTTCCTTAAGATGGTCTAAAGCCAAACAATTAAACTTTCATTCATGGATATAATTTAATAAGAAGGAATTCTTCCATGACATTGTTTACTAGTAGAATTATTTTTAAAAGAAAAATATGAAGATGCATTTTTATTTTAAATCTTTTTAGAAAATCAGGATATTCACCCACAATATAGTACATAATATTTACCTGAATATTTCTTTCTGTTAAGTTACCAGGAATGGCAATAAAGCTGTTTGTTTTGTGGTTCAGTAATAAACAGTTAAATAGAATTCTAGAGAATGTTGTGTCAACAACATATAACCAAAATGATGTTTTAAGTCATCAGTTATTGGAAAATTTACTTATATGGTTCACATCTCAAGGGTCATGCTTGGTGAAATTAAAGTACTTAAAGAATAGGGAGGACTAGCGGCGTCTTGGAAGCGAAATAAAGACATTCCTGGTTTTGATGCCTTTTGGCATCAAAACATGGGATTTAGTTGTGTTTGGCATGACAACTTTTTTTAATTGAAAATCTGAAAATATTCATACTAATATGTTTTGATGGAGAAAGAAAATGGTCCTGTTAGCATAGCTGCCTTTTTATCTATTGTTTCCACTTCTACTACCAGAAAAACCTCATCTTAGTAATTGACTTGCAAGGAAAGAGAAAGTACAGCCAGTTCAGGCTCCTTAGCTTATCAAATGGAAATGCCAGTTTTTGTTCCTAACATTTTCCACACTTTGCCATATTCTGCTTCCTTGAACACCGTTACTTACTCCTTCCTTTGTTAGATAGACTGACTCATCCTGTTACCTTCCAAGTTCCTGCTGGCATTTGATCCCTCATCTACCTGGCCTTGCCTAGGCTCAGACTCCAATTTTGTTCCCTTTTTTGGCAATTACTCCCTTGACTTTGTTAGCGTGGACCAGCTTGGTCAATTTCCATCATTTGTTGAGGAAGCAGCTACCCAGTCCTGCTACCTGACACTACTACCCCCATGCTCTCTTTCATAGTAGCCTTGATACTAGAAAAGCTGCCCTATCTGCTTCAGATTATCTCATTATAATTAGAAATAATAATCAATTTATAATGCTTCAGAGTTCGCAAAATGTCTTCACATACATAATTATCTTGTTTGAGACTCACAAACAGCACCGTGAGATAATAGCAGGAAAAAAAATATTTCCATTTAACAGATGAAAAAAATTGGACTTCCAAGAGATTGTGACTTGCCTTTCTGGAGACCTGCTAGGCAGGGACACCACAATAAGAAAAGGGTTTGGAATTAATCCAAAAGCTCTCTGACTTAGGGCTTTTTTAGATATTTCTTTCCCAAATGCAGAATTATTCAAAAAATGTGAGACCAGTAGGAACAGCTGATTATTTTTGTTGTTCAGTCATGTCTAACTCTTTGTGACCCCGTTTGGGTTTTCTTAGCAAAGAAACTAGAGTGGTTTACCATTTCTTTCTCTAGCTCATTTTACAGATGAGGAAACTGAGGCAAACAGGATTAAGTGACTTGCCCAGGGTCACAAAGCTAGTAAGTGTCTGAGGCCAGATTTGAACTCACAAAGATGAGTTTTTCTGACTCCAAGACTCATGCTCTACCATCTGTACCACCTCACTGCCTTATTGTTTTAGAGGCTCCAATGAAGTCTCCAAGAACCCAAGCTTAGGGGCTGCATATGGTGAGGTGCTATGCCCCATTCTAGATGATTATTGCACAGGCAACAATTAAAGAATGCTCTAAACAACATACTACAGAGGTTTCAGGGCCCTGGATAACCAGGGTCTAAGTTAGCAACTGAGAAAGGATAATTTTCCTGGGCACTGGAAATAGAGCTGAGTATGGGCTTATAGTTGAAAAGAAGTCTAGAATAAAGCAGGGACAGAGCATTCTTGTAATACAAACAAAAAACAATCAGGGCTGCAAAGGTAAGGTGAATGTTTCCAGTCAGGTCTTGAGGTACAACCTCAGGCAATAGGTGATAAGAGATGAGAAGCAAGCCAAAGAATCTCAGTAAGAAAAGCTTAGAATCTAGGCTGTCTGAATAAAACCCCTGGGGGTAGAGAGGAGGGCTTATGCAACAAAAGAATAGGGCTTGATGTTAAGTCAGAAGAATCCTAAGAAAACAACTTCTCACAGAGGAACCAGGGCCCAGAACAAACATACTTAGAGCAGTCTGAGGCCATTGGTGCAGGGAAATGGGAGCCTTTAAAAAGAGTGGGCAATATGGGCTGCAGGAAGGTAGTTTGAGATATAGACTTAATACTATGTTGTCTAGCTCTAAAAGATTCATGATAGAAAAAGCTATCCATATCCAGAGAAAGAATTATAGAGTCTGAGTGCAGATTGAGGCAAACTATTTGATCTCTTTTTTTTTGTTTTGTTTCTTCTTTTTCAGGATTCATTCCATTGGTTAGAGTTATCCATTGGTAAAGAGTTATCTTTACAACTTAACTGTTGTCTAAATAAGTTTAACGCAGAGGTATATGTGGAATCTGTATTTGATTACATGCAGTCTTGGTGGGGAGGGGAAAGGAAAGAGAGGAGGAGAAAATTTGAAACTAAAAATTGTGGAACTGGGTGTTGTAAACTAAAAATAAAATATAAATTTTAAAAATACTATGTTGTCTATATAGGAAGAGCTCAGTAAATGTGCTTTTTTGATTGACTCCAAATATGAGAAAGAACCTGATGACACACACTTTTCCAATAGAGTCAGTTTTGTTTAAGTGACATAAAATCAGATGAAGACTTAGAAATTATCTGATTGATTTGATCAACTGAATCATCCAGCTTGGCACTCCTCAATGATTAAATTGATGGCAATTCAATTCCCTAAAAAATATTTATGACACATCTAATACAGGAGGCAGTATGGTGCAATAGGAAGAAAGGCTCTGCATGGACACCCAGGTTCCTATTCCTGCTGCCTTTGTGACTTTGGGTCCCTTAACCATCTTTGACTTTAGTTCTTCAAACATAAAATGAGGGGATTGGACTATATAACCTCTAAGGTCCCTTCCCCTTCTAAATTTCTGATCCTGTGATTCTACTTGCAAGGCATTGTGAGCTTGTTACTGAGGACACACCCAAAAATAAATAAATAAACAAACGAACAGATAGATAGGTAAATAAATAAATAAATGAATGAATGAATGAATAGATAGATAAATAGATAAATAAATAAATAAATAAAAGCACTTCCTGCCCTCCTTAGGAATGTAACCAGACAGCACAGTGGATAGAGTACTGGATTTAGAGTTAAAAAAAAAAAAGACCTGAGTTCAAATTCTGTCTCAGATGCTTACTAGCTGTGTGACTGAGCAAATCAAAGCTCTTCCACCCTCAATTTCTTGATCTAGAAAATGGGGATAGTAATAATAGCTCCTGTCTGGCAAACTTGTTATGAAGGGCAGCTAGATGGCTGGGTGGATAGTGCACTGACCCTGGAGTCAGGAGAACCTGAGTTGAAATGTGACCTTAGACACTTACTAGCTGTGTGACCTTAGGCAAGTCACTTAACCTGACTGCCTCCCAACAAACAAATCTTAAAGGAAAAAAAAAATCGTTATGAGAATCAAATGAGATAATATATGTGAAGTACTTTATAATTCTCGATTAAAGGTCATCATTATCATAATTGTTAATGGAAGCATAGAAGGGTGGTAGTCTCATACATAGATAGCTTTCAGAGCCAAGAATGCCTTACATTTTTAAATGAAAATTTCAAAATTGAGGAAAAATTTTGGTGGCCATTTAGTCCAAATTATGGCTGAAAATGAATGCCCAATGAAAGACATCCAACAAATGCTCAATCACCCTTCGCTTGAAGACCTCCACTATGGAAGAACTTGGTGCTTCCTGCCATAGGTCATTCCACTTACATATAGTTCTAAATTTCTTTCCTTTTACTTTGAATTATTTTCAGATTTAGTGCCTCTTTTGCTCTGAGAGTTCCCTCTCTCTTTCTAAAAACTGTACTACCAGAATCTACATGGTGAAATGCCCAGTTGACTAGGCATATACAGTTAATGGGGTGTCCTTTTAGTCCTTTGGGTCAAAGGGGTATAAATCCTTTCCCCCTTCTGGTTTTCATAGCATCTTCAAAGCAGTAAAATGTCCACTTGGTTTCTTCCAACTTCACTTTCAAGTGTCTTTTAGAGTTGGCCTAATTGCCCCTTAATAAGCAAGGCTTGGCTCCCTCAGCCTTACTGGAAATAGGCTTAATGCTGAAAGGTTCTGACCTATTGGTGGGTGGAAGGGAACGAAGGGTCAAAACTGTATTTGACCCTTTGTTCCACAGGCTTACTTCATAGCTGAGCAGTCGAATTTTGATTTTAACTTTTTTTTCTAGGCCCTAGATCGGTTCCTTACCTTGGAGTGTGTCTCTTTTGCTGATCTCATACATTTTTATTTCATTTGATATTTGATGTTATGCTTGGATTATAGAACTCTTATTCTGTAAAGATTCTGTAACAAATTGTTCTTTTGTACCATTGCCAACTATCTCTGACTGAAAACATATTGGGGGGAAAAAGCTAGATAAAAATTAAATGAAGGCAAAATTAGGGAACTGCTAATAAAATCAGATTTTCTTGACACTTTTAGTCAATGCAAAAATAATTGTGGGAATATAAAAGGTTTTTTATGGTCAATTATTCTTGTCTTAGTAAGTATCTATAATCATAACCACCTCTGACTAGGTAATAATCCTCAGTAGGGAGAAGAGAAACTTCCCTGCAGGACCATAAGGAAGGTAAAACGTTATCACATGCATGCATAAAATATATTAATATTGAAATGGTGCTGGTGTTAAGGTCAGATGGGTAGACTTTTTTTTTTCTAGGAAAATATACTATTCAACTTTATTGGGCTGCTGACATCCAATTGATCTGCATTATTCCTAGCTGGCAAGTGCCTATGTGCCTAAATGCCTCAGATAATAGGTATTACAGTATTAGGTAAAAAGCCTCCATGCAGTCTGAAGCAATATCAAAAAGGTATAAAGTGTAAAATAAGAGAGATTAAGATGACACCAGAAAGCTTTGAATGAGGTGTCATTTTGCATTTAGAAAGACAACTAGAAAAGTTAAGACAGAAGAAAAAAATGCCCCTTTCTCACCAGCTGCCCTTAAAGGTTTACAAATGATCTGTTAACAGAAATGAGTTTCTCTTGGGCTTCAGACACCATTTATTACGCTGGGAGAGAGACAAAAAAAAAAGGAGATGGAAAAGACTGGCAAATTATGCTTATTTGAAGGTAAAATGCTTCCCATCAGCAACATGATGAAAATGTACTATAGGTGTCAGCCAGATGTTGACATGTTAATATTTTTCATGAGGTCCTTCACTGAGGAAAGAGTACAAAGAACTTTTTGGATGTTTTTTAGAATATGAATTGAAATGCATTGTTAGCCTAGATGTCTTGCCTGGGAAATCCACATTCTATTTGATGATGAAGAGGAAGGGGAAGTATGTCCTAAATAGGGGGCTTGAACCTGGATTCCCTGGCTGCCACCCAGATGTCTTATGCTACGAATGGGCTCATCTGATCTCTCCTAGTCAATTTAATTCTGGAAAGTAGCCAGTGGGCCTAGTTCATGACCCCGTGATGTCATTATAATTCATTCTCCCTCACCACAAAGCCTTCGGAACTTTCCAATTTACAATGGGTCTTTTTAATAAAGAAGAGTCATGAACAGAATTCATAAGTGTTTCTAATGATTTATCTTCTTTTTTATGTTTTAGCATTTCTTTTCTGCCTGAGTATGGCCTAGCTTGTCCACATTAAACATACACAATCAAAACCATTTAAGAGGTTTATTTCTTCATCATAAAACACAGTATGTTTTATAGGCTAAGTGAATACAATTGTCACCTATGAAAGTGGGACACATTTTCAAAATGAAAGGGACTATTATCCTAAGCATGAATCAGCATGAAGAATCTAAAGCCATAATGTCTTATGGATGTTTTCATCCTAAATACTGAAATTAGCCAGCCAGACTGCCTATTTTCTTACATTTATTTACAGTCTGGCATTACAAGAGTTTGGGGACTCTATCATGTTTATACTATATGACCCCCACTACTACCCAATATAAGATTCTTTAGCCAATGGCTACTCAGTAAGCTTGTTGACTGATTAGGGCAATGTATACACCATGTACTATCAAATGGGGCTAGGTGGTTGGTGGGGGAAGAGCTTTCCCAGGGCTTCACCTAATTGAACTTGGTTAACCCCTCCTTGCTAAAATAAACTTTCCTGAGATTACTTCACTTATCCTTGGCATGGATCTTTTCACCCCTGGGTTGTAGGAGCTGAGTGGATGATCAATGCATTTGTGGCTTGCACTGTAATTTAACTTGCTGTGTCTGACAGGAGATGTGGAATTGCTAAAGAGAGGCTTTACTTGTAATCTTCTTATCATCTTATCCTGGAGTGTTTGTGAAGGGGGAGGCCTTTCTAGCACTAACTCCAAGTTGAGGGTTAATGCTGAGAAAGAGAAATTGCCCTATAGTATGTTTGACTCGGTGACCTGATAAAACTTGCTCTGGACACCTTATGAACTCTGGCCTCTAATGGCAGGATATGCCCTGGCTTTTCTGAACTAACACTACTTGTCTTTCTCTTATAAGCTCGTTAACAAAAATAAATTGTTGTAATTATGATGTATTTTTTTAAATCCATATTTTTTCCACTTTTCCTAAAGCCTGGATGCTAAATCAGATCTTCATGCTGGACCATAATTAGCAAGAGGCTATGGGTGACAAATGGAGAAGAAATTAATCAAAGGACAGGGAAGAAACAGTAGTGACTACAACAGATAGAGGTTATGGGGAGAAAAAAATAGTAATGCCATTGGAGGAGTAAAGAGAGTAAAGCCATTTGATAACAAAAAACAAAAGATATAAGTAAATTATATGTGTACAGACACACATATATACATCATAATCGTAATAAGGCATTTTTGTTAATGAGAAGAAAGACAAGTAGCATATGCATTCTATGTGGTTATACAAACACATAACTAGGTGGCACAGTGAATAGAATGCTGGAGTCAAGAAGGCTCACCCTCAGACACATACTAGCTGTGCAACCCTGGGTAAGTCACTTAACCCTAGTTGCCTCGGTTTCCTTATGTGAAAATGAGCTGGAGAAAGAAGTAGCAAACCACTCTTTCTTGTCTTTGCCAAGAAAACCCCAAATGGGGTCACAAAGAGTCAGACATGACTGAAATGGCTGAACAACAACAAAATACATACTCACAGGTGTGTGTATTTGTATATGAAGATAGAGATATCACTACATATTGACATGTATATATACTGTGATATTTTAAATTATACATTGAGAAAATATGTATATGTACTTACACATTCTATAGTATGTATATTGTGTGTGTGTGTGTGTGTGTGTGTGTGTGTGTGTGTGTGTGTGTGTACTATTGGGACCTGGGTAAAGGTCAGGGCCTGCTGGGATTGACCACTTGATCCAAGAAAGAGGGAAGGATGAGAGATTGGGAGGGAGCTGGAAATCTCCAGCTTGTTATCCCCAAAATAGCACTGAGCTGATAGATGAGGCAAGGGCTATTCAAAGCTCAGAATTCCAATCCAGAACTGTGGAAAATGGGCAGAGCCCAGAGACCACTAAGATAGCAATCTAGCTACCCCACAGCTTGGATAATAGCTAAGGGACAAGCTTAGAGACTAGAATCTCAGAGTTAGATGCAGTATCCAGGACCATAACCTCTCTTCTGATGAGGGACAGAGAGAGAGAGAAAGAGAGAGAGAGAGAGAGAGAAAGAAACACTCCAGAGTAATGAATATATACAGGACAATATGTATAGATATGAATCTATAGACTTAAATTGATAGATATGAATCCATAGCTATAAATCTATTTGCATATATATGTGAGTGTTTAATCTATATATATATATATTATCATTTTACCCTCATTTATCTATATATCTATCTATAGATAGAAATCTATATATTTAAATCTATAGATATAAATCTGTAAGTATAACTAAAAATCTATAGCATACCAGATAGATGAAAAGATAGACAGACAGACTCCAAGATAAGATGATATAAAGATACACATATGTAATATGTAGATATGTGCCCATATATACATTCAAATACATATACACAAACAAGTACATGCATATATGTATATATCCATATACAATTCATATATCAAAGGTATATAAAATGAGTTTAAATAATTGAATTTTAAGGAAACAGAATTTTGAGGAAAACAATGATGGGAATGTGGAGAAATGAATAAAGGAGAAAACTCAAAGGGACTGCACAAAAAGGGAGTACTGACCTTTTCAAGAGATGTTTCCCCTATTTTTAGAGAAAGCTGAGCTTTGGCAGACAGTTTGACACTCATAGGATTTTCACTGTCAGGTAATTCACACGCTTTCTGATGACTTCAGAGAATTTTAAAATTCCTCAGAGCTATGGACAACATGGGGACTATGTATGAATCTGACCAACAGAAACACTTTTGCTATGTAAACACTGAAGGGAGACCCATGGAATCACTTTCTATCAGAGGCTCTAGAGAAGGTGGTAGGGAGGAGTTGAGGGATAGGAAATTCTGGGAAGCAGCATGGCAGATAGAAGAGTTCAGAGTCTAAAGCCCTGAATTTAAGTCCTGGCTCTGAGGGAAAAGCCTGTGTGATACTGGGCAAGTTGCTTCACATCTCTGAGGCTCCATCTTCTTATGTCTAAAAGGAAGTTATGTTGTATGATCTTTCATTTCCTTTCTAGTTCTCAGTCTCTGGTCTATAAACACTAGAAATAGTTCTTAATAGGCCAAGCCAGTGCCTACGATTTCTAATTCTTGTGCTGTCTGCCACTCTTAGGGCTTTATTTTCTGCATTTGCAAAAAGCAGTTATTATTAGTTGCTTAAAATATAGATGAATTTTTAAAAGGCTATAAATAGGTTAGTAAATGTGGAAGATGTGAACACCATGTAGAAAATAGCTTTACATTATCTAGTATTTATGTCATTTATTTTTTGTTTTCTTCTACCATTAGCATGGTATAATTGATAGAATATTGAACTTAGAGTTAGCAATGCCTGGGTTCAAATCCCACCTCAAATATTTACCAGAGGTGTGATCCCAGGACATTAGTTTCTTCACTGATACTATGAGGGCCCTTGTCCCTGCCAACTCTCTATCTACAATGCTATAATCCCGTGACTTTCTATAGAATGTATTTTTTATAAGAAAATACAGTAACTTCTGTCAAAGTTGGTACTGGAAATGGGTTGATCCAAACTCTGCTACTTTGATGAAAAACAAAAATCGAAAACAAACCAAGAACAATTGAAAAAGTGCCAAATGAAACAAAAGAGCAGGCGCTGGTGATATTATCCCCATCTAAATAGAGAGTCACACGCACACACACACACAAACAGGTAGAAACACACACATTGACAGGTAATAAAGGACTACACTATAACCTCCAGATCAGAGCGAAGTCCAAAGTGTAGTACCACCTCCCCTCCACAGCTTCATCCATGACTCTGGAAAAAGGCAGACTCAGAGAAAATTATTCCTGCTTCAAGATCACTGTTTACAATGTCTGGATTCCCCAGTTCCTCAGATATATAAGCCCTCTAGGAAGGGGCAGTGCCTAGACACAATACAGAATCCCAAATTGGTGAGCAGCTGGGATTATAGTAACAGGTAGGGCCAAGGATTGGTCACTTGATCTAGGAATTTGGAAGGGTTTGGGGAGTGGAGAGTGCAATCTCCAGTTTGTCTAAGGCTCAGTATCCCATTTTAGTATGGAATTGAACCTAGGTATGGAGAATAGGAAGACATCAGGCTTGTACCACAAGCTCTCCCTTTGCTTCCCAGACCGAGGTGGCTAAGGAGGATGGCCCATTCAGCTATGTGCTCTACTACAGGTAGAGGAATGAGAACTCAGTATTGTTCCCAACAGACATTTACTCCCACCCTGTGTCTTACACTGAAGATGAAAATGAAAATAACTTCAACATTTACAAACCAGGGGAAGTTAAAGGAAAAATGCTGGGAACTTTGGTAGTCATACCTCAAGAGAAAATGGAAATATTGATAAACAGGAAGAAAAAAAAACTCCAAAAAAATGAAGTATTTTGGGAATTCTATAGTAAAATTCCAGGAGAAAAATTTTTTGCAGGTATTACAAGTAGAACCATCCTTGAACAAAGAAATAGGGTGGAGGTTGGCTATAAGGAGAGACAGGGTAGAACAGTGGATAAAGCCAATGCACTTGGAGTCAGGAAGACCTATTTTCAAATGCTACCTCAGATACTTATTAGTCATATAACCCTTAGCAAGTCACTTAACCTTTTTGGGCCTCTGTTTCCTCATCTATAAAATGAGGAGGTTGAACTCCA
This sequence comes from Phalanger gymnotis, assembly GCA_028646595.1. Classification (NCBI taxonomy): domain Eukaryota; kingdom Metazoa; phylum Chordata; class Mammalia; order Diprotodontia; family Phalangeridae; genus Phalanger; species Phalanger gymnotis. The sequence goes on along the minus strand of CM053624.1, from coordinate 101,627,008 downwards.
TGACTTTTAAGATCTCTTCCAGTGCCAAATATATGATCCTATGATTCCAAAAAAAAATGGATGAAAGGAAAAGTTGAAACAAGATAAAGGATAATAAACAATTTATAACAAGAGGTAAATATATATATATAATATATAAAATATATACATACACATATACACATATATGTATTTATACACAGACACATAGATACACATACATATAGACATATAAACATATGTCCATTTACTATACATTCAGATGCCACAAATAATATTATGATAAAATCATTACTGAAATATTAATAAAAAGATGCAAGTTATCTACCATTAAATACAACTTACCTGGAAAATAGAATGAGAAGTGATAATTTAGGACTCTGTGATCCATCTGAGTCCCTATAAAACAGATAACCTGGATGTCATATTAAAAGAAATTGTAAAAGAAAATTGCCCAGAACTTATGTAACCTGATCATCAAATGAAAAATAGTCCACAGGTCACCACTCGAAAGTAACCATATGTATGTACATACATACATACATACATACATCACATCACATCAAGAAATGTGATTTCCAAAGCCAATTTTTCCAGGACAAAGAAAAAAAAATACTGCAAACAATAAGAAAAAAAAGGAAATCAAATTAACAAGGAGTCACAGAAGATCATGCAATTAATAAGAGAAAAGAAAGAAAAAAAGCTTGGAATACAGTATGCTAAGGGGCAAAAGTAAAAAGTTTAAAATTGCAAATAGCTTATTATAAAAAAAGAGTATATATATGTATGTATATATATACACATATGCACACACATATACACATACATGCATACTCCACTTTCATTAAGATAAAATTCTTTGGAGAAAACTGTAGTTTTGAAGTAAAGGTTCTTATCAAAATAAAAATCTAGTATATAATGTGAACTAATATCTTCAAACTATCCCTTCAACTCTGGTCAAATCATGCAGTGCCTCTTCATCTTCCTCCCCATGCAGTGCAAAGCACTGCAGGCATTGGTGGGTGATTAACAAATGTTGTATTCCAGAAGTTTGGCATTTTGGTGATCCATTCTGACTATTTCTGGGAAAAGGGTTGGTGGAGTTTGCTATATTCCTGCTTTACTTTCAAAGTTTCCTCATTGACTTGCTCATTCAATCTGGCTATTTCACTGTTCTTCATCCATATGTTCAGTTGCTTCCTGTTCCTCTTTTTCTTGGGTTTCATGGGCTCCCTTCAGGTTAGAGTTGAGATCCTTTGGGAAAGAGAAGGAAGAGGAACTGCAGAAAAATGTCTGTCTTTCACCTCAGTCATCACATGGGGATAGACTTCTCTTAGTCCACATGCTCCAGATGCCTGGACCACCTCCTCAAAGGTTCCAGAGCAACTAGACTATACAATTTTCCCACTAGTTTGTTTACCTTGTGAATGTATGAGTTCCATTATTTTAGAGGAAATAATGTATACAGAGAGAGACATAATGCACAGAATCTTAGAACCTTGTGTTTGAAATATGATTTGGCCATACTCTGTATGTGTATGAGCATATAGATATAGATATAGATACAGATATAGATACAGATATATAAGTATAAGTGTTTCCAACAGCACGAAAGGTCAAAAATATCAAGGCAATCAATGAAAAACTTATGAAGGAAGGCAGCCTAGAAATACTAGATTTCAAACTACATTACAAAGCAGTAATCAAAACAATATGACATGTCTAGGAAATAGTGGTGGATCAGAGTAGATTAGGTACACAATGTACTGAGATAAACAACCATATTAATCATGTGTTTGACAAACCCAAAGATCTAACCTTTGGAGGCAAGAACTCACTTTTCAACAAAAACTGCTGGGAAAACTAGAAAGCAATCTGGCAGAAATGAGTCATGGACCAACATCTTGTATTGTGTACCAAGGTACAATCAAAACGGGTACATGATTTAGACATAAAGGATCATATTATAAGCAAAACAGGAAAACATGGAAAAATTGACCTGTCAGATCTATGGATAAGGGAAGAGTTTATGACCAAAAGGAAATAGAGAGAATAACAAAAGGTAAAATGGATAATTTTAGTTACATGAAATAAAAAATGTTTTCATAAATAAAGCCAATGCAATCAAAACCTGAAGGAAAGCAGGAAACTGAGGAAAATAATTTTATAGCAAATTTCTCAAATATATGAGAAACCAAGCCAAATTTATAAGAATAAAATCCATTGCCCCATTGATAAATGGACAAAGGATACGAAAAGGCAGTTTTCAGAAGAAGAAACCAAAACTATGTAAAGTCATATGAAAAAGTGCTCTAAATCATCATTGATTAGAGAAATGCAAATTAAAACAACTCCAAGGTACCTATCAGATTAGCTAACATGACAGAAAAGGAAAATGACAAATGCTGGAGGGACTATGGAAAAATAGGTACACTAATGCATTATTGGTAGAATTGCGAACTGATCCAGCCATCCTGGACAACAATTTGGAACTATACCCAAAAAGCTATAAAAACTGTGCATACCCTTTGACTCAGAAATAACACTACTAGGGCTGTGTCCAAAAGAGATCAAAGAAAAAGGAAAAGGATATATATGCACAAAAATATTTATAGTAGTTCTTTTTGTGGTGGCAAAGAACTGGAAATGAAGAGGATGGCCATCATTTGGGGAATGACTGAACAAGTTGTAGTATATGATTATGATGGAAAACTATTGTGCTATAAGTAATCATGAGCAGTATGGTTTCAGAAAAGCTGGGAATACTTTTATAAACTGAATCAAAGTGAAATGAGCTGAACCAGGAGAACAGTATACATAGTTACATCAATATTGTAATGATGATCAACTGTGAAAGACTTAGATACAATGATCCAAGACAATTCCAAAGGACTCAAGATGAAAAATGCTGTCTACCTCTAGAGACAGAACTGATGGATTCTGAGTGCAGATCGAAGCATATTTTCTTTCATTTTATTTTTCTTATTTCCATTTTTGTTTCTTGCAATATGGCTAAACAGAAATATGTTTTGCATGACTTCATATGTTTAATGGGTATCATATTGTTTGCCTTCTCAGTGGGTGGGGGAGTGGTTAGAGGGAAGGAGAGAATTTGGAACTCAAAATTTTAAAATGAATGTGATGCACATATATATATATATATATATACATATACATATACATATAGAATGTTGTATATAAAAAGACATATAGATCTCTATTATATCTATTTTCCAAGAGAGAGATTGTCCCCAATATATTCCATCACAATGAAAAGTACTCAAAAGGACAATAAAAATAGTAACATAGTTAAATAAAAACCTGGCCTTCTTTCTAAACATGTAGACTGATGGTAGGTCCATGACACATGAAGAATCTGATTACTCTTTTTTTGCAGGGGGAAGAATCTGCTTGTGCATGTTTCCTTTGAATCATCCAAATAAGGAGACTGTGTTTGAGGAGATAAACAGGATGGATATTTATGGGTAAATAATAACATTATTATGAAAAGGTGGACTTTGATAAATGACTGACTGTAAGACCTCATTTACAAAAATGCAAACATCTAATGCTGCAGTTTAAAGTTTGAAGCTGAAAGGAGGACATGTGCTATAGTATCCTTTGCCTGCATATGCGGAGTGAATCGTGCCATTTTGGGTATAGAAAGATGACACTGCTTCCCAATTCTCAAGTAGTAGAGCATTTGGGCTGGGGAACCTGTGGCTTCGAGGCCACCTGTAGCCCTCTAGGTCCTCAAGTGCAGCCCTTTAACCAAATCTAAACTTCACAAAGCCTCAAGACCACATGGGACCCTCTAGGTCCTCAAGTGCAGCTCTTTGAATCCAAACTTCACAAAACAAATAAAAGGATTTGTTTTGCAAATCCTTGGACTCAGTCAAAGGGCTGCACTTGAGGACCTAGAGGGCCACATGTGGCCTCCGGTCCTCAGGTACCCCACCCCTGGATAGGTTTTTCCATTCCTCCCTCCCAAAATTGTTGTGATAAGTTTTAACTGAAACAGTCCCACCTCCATTACAATCCATAGCATGCATTTATATGACTATGTCCTGAGGTGGACAATATAGTCTCTGTCTATACCTTTGTGTGCTGCTAGCTGGCCCATATGGAGATAAGACCCCTATTCTAAGAATCAATTATTCTATCCATGCCAAAAAAAAAAGAATAAAAATGAGAATGGGCACAGGAAGGGACTGTGCAATTCTTTAGGTAGAAAGAAAAACAAATTCATTAATTGGAATGCACAGAGCATCCGAAGAACCAAGAGGAGGAAAGACACTTTAGGATTAATCAGTGGGCTAATGGGAAGCAGTGACAAGAAATGAAAAACTGTTTTTGTAACCCAACTGTCTGCAGACATAAGGCAAAGGGTCTTGGAGCTTCCTGTGCAGACATCACACTATAAAGTTGATAATCATACAGAAAGGCATGGGATTAATTAAAACCCCCTTTTAAAAGAGCTATTAAGGAAATTTCAACATCTTTACTGTCGGAATGTGGTTCCATAGAGTTGTTATTGATTATACTTGAGATATAAAGTGGACTGTAAGAAATAGGGGAGGGTAAATGATAGGGAATAGGCACTCATGATGGGTGTTTAATTTGAGTAAGCACCAAATAACATTTTGGGCTGTAGAGAAAATGGAGCAAGAAGTGATGCCATCTCTAGAAGTAGTTAGTTATAGTATAAACACATAGAGATTCCCAAATTTTACTTATAAATGAGAATACTCAAAATGTACATATAGAAAATTAAAATACCACGTGATTTTAGAGTTGGAAAACAAGATGAAATGCTTATAACTACAGAATATGATCTAATGCAGATCCATTTACACTTGCAAGTTATCTCCTATAAGGTTCAAAGCTACTCCTTGGCAAATTTTTATTAGAAGAAAGCTGAATATTATAGTATATTCACATGTTTATTTCCCATGGGTCTTATCTGATAGGGAGTCAAAATGGCATAGTGAATAAAATGAAGGCTTGGCACCAAGGAGGCTTGATTCAAACCCTTCTTCTAGTACTAACCAGTTGTCATATCACAGGCAAGTCACATAATATTTCTGGTCCTCAGTTTTTTCATTTGTAAAATGGTGATAATATCTCTACTATACCTAATTCACAGTCATATTGTAAGGCTCAAGTATAATAATACGTGCAAAATGTTTTGTAAACTTTAAAATGTTATGTAAATTCAATTGTTATTATTAAAATGGCATAAAATATCGTTTGTGTTTCTGTTTTGAGAGGAACTTCAGATAAAACGGTATTTAGAACTACCAAATGACTTCAAAGTAACTATGTGAAAATCTTCTAAGAACTAAAATTTCTCACTAAGAGTGACCCAGAATGGTGTATGCTTTGACCATACAAATTCAACCCAAGCACATTCTACATAAAACCAAAATGCTGGCTCTTGAGGTCATCTCAAACTTCTCACATAGTCTTAGGAGATTCTAAAACAGACAAAATTGGCATTAATTTAAATAATTTCTCTTTTTAAGAGTCTGGACTAAAGGATTAGTTGTTTAGTTATCTATTCAGAGTTGTAACCGGGAATGTTTATACGTGGGTTATACATGTAAACTGTGCCTGGGACAAGCAATATGAAAGGTACATCAGCTGGCAGAGTGGAAATCATCAGTACCCAATGGAGGAAACAGATTCCAATATACCATGACTCTCCGCTTTTTCCTGCTGGGCCATTTTTGCCTTATTTCTACTAATTATTCTGGTCGACTATGCTGAGGTAAGTTGTTTCTTCACATTTAACAACCAAAAAGCCTGATTACTTGAAAAATATGGTAGGGGAACAGTGGTCACCACTACAAGAAAGAGATAGATGCGTTAGGGTCAAATTAAAAAAAAAAAGACAAAGTCAGTTTCCAATAAATCCCTCATGGTATCATGTTAGAACTAGGGATCATATAAACCTAGATGAACAATAACTCCTTAACTGTACAGAACTGGAAACTGAATTTTCAGAGAGGGGAAATGACTTCTCCAAGGTTACAGAGGAAGGCACATTCAACTCTTTTAAGATTTGGGCTCAGCTGAGCTGGAATTAAATGGACCTGAAATCTCATACTTGTAGGTGATTCGTGTCAGAAGCTTCCTTACTAATTCACTTTGCCCAATTTCTCCAACTTGTAGAAGAGAAAGCAGAGATCAAAAATTAGTATCACAGCTGAGACTAAAACCTAATTCTCTTGCTGAAAACCCAATATTTTTACAGTGAAGCTGTTTAAATTTCACCCCCCTCCAGGTTGTAGAATATAAGGTCTTTCCTGCTCTCAGGAATCAGGCAACGTAGCTAAGAAGACATTAGGGCTCATTTGTCCTTTCAGTCATACCCTGGCCCTCAAGAGCACCTTACCCCATTATTCTCCCTCCATTCTTTGGGAAAATTTAAGCCAGTTGTAAAATGTCAGATTTTGGAGAGTCCATTCTAGAAGGCATAGTCTAGTAGCAGTCTCTCAGGAACTGGATTTCTTTTCTGTCTTAATCTGACACACCCACTCTCCACAAGCTGTCATGGTTGTTGTTTGTTCTGCATTCTTGAAGAGGACCATGACATTAGGAAGGTGATGTCATGACTTGCAAGTGGATTAGATTTAAGTGAGGGAGGGCTGTGCAAAGTCACCAACCTCACTTTCTCCTCCGGAGCCATCTGGGTCCAGTGGCAAGACCTCAATCGGAACAACTGGAGATGGTCCCAGATGCCATGGGGGATCTTGGCCCCAGGTCTCAATTTGAATGAGACAATGCTCATTCAGTAATTAAGGCTGGTTAAGAAATGTGGCAAAGAATGGTCTCTTTTACCTAGTCAAAGAAAAAAAATCAATCTGGGAGGGGAAGACTCTCAGGGTTCCTGGCCAAAACAGAGAGTTGCTATTTACACTCACTCAGAGCCTTCAGGGCCCAAAACAGTGACCAGATGGGGCTTGGGTTAGGATCTATTGTCAATGAGAGCCAGAGTAATTTGGGTTTAAGGCATAGTCTTCAGAAAGAAATCTAGCTATGTTCTCCAAAAACTAAATAGGAGAGGAGGGATAGGCTATTCCAAGGTTATTGCTACTTCATGGGCTGCAAGGAGGCATCCTCTGATACATCCCTTAAGCTACCACTATTGGCACAGAGGATACAGGCTCACACTGAGTGGGAGAGTAGGGAAGAGCCTTCAGGGCTTGGCTTCTTTCCCACCCCTAGGTTAGATGCAGGTTCAGGTCCCATAGATTTGCCCTCAGCCCACTAGGAATCAGAAGCACAAGTTGCTCCTCCAGATCTCACTTTTCCTCTCTAATTTACTATGGGCTCTTCCTAACATGCATCTACCCCAACACCACACTACTTCTTTGCCTACTATCGTATCTAACCTCTTGCTCAGAGAACTAAAATTCCTTGTCTGTGGCTCTTTAAATCTCCCACTCTGGGTAAGTTCTCCACTCTTGGAGAACTAGATTTAACTGAGGGAAGGCTGTGCAAAGTCACCAACTACACTTTCTCCTCCAGAGCCATCTGGGTCCAGTGGTCTGATATTCATCAGACTGACTGGAAATGGCCCAGGATGCAATGGGAGACCCTGGCCCTTTTAGGCTAAGGTCTTTTCAGCTTCTCACTTTGAGTGAGGTAATGCCCATTCAGTGAATAAGCCTCTTTAAGAAGCGAGTCAAGGGATGACCCCTTTAATAAAAAAATTTAAAAAAAAATCAAACTGGGAGTGGAAGACTCTCAGGTCTGCTAGCTAAAAGAGAAGCAGTTACTATTTATGTTCACTCTGAACCAGGAGAGCCCAAAAAATAGACACTAAGTGGTACTTGGGCAGGGACCTATTGTCCAATCTATGAGCTCAAGAATGAAATGGGTTTAAGGCTTTGTCTTTGAGAAAGAGATCTAGCCAGTGAACCCCAAGTTAACTAGGCAGCTTTTGACCATCAAAAGTTACTTTCTTTTGGAGAGGACAGGCAGACACAGATGCAGATGCAGATGCGAGGAGCAGAGTTACCCCACTGGCTGGGTTCCCATTCAAGCAGCTCAGACTACTCACAAGTTCTCCTAATGAATATCTGGCCACTGGACCTAGATGGCTCTGGAGGAGAAAACAAAGCTGATGACCTTGCACAGCCCTCCCTCACTCAAATCAAAATCAACTGCAAGTCATGTCATCATCTCCCTGATGTCATGGTCCTCTTCAAGAACAAAGGATGAAAAGTACTAGTTAAAGCTCTGACCTGTCCTCACCTTAATCATCCTCACTACAACTGAATTAATCTAGCTCAATCACAGCTAGTTACAGATTCATATCTAAAATTACTTCCCTTTCTCTCAAAATATTCAT
>CM053624.1:101585225-101618170 GCA_028646595.1 Phalanger gymnotis | reverse complement strand
CTCATTTTATAGATGGGGAAACTAAGGTTAAATTGTTTGCCTCACCCAAGTCATACTGGTAAGTAACAGAGGATGAATTTTAACCCAGGTCCTTTGACTTCAAATCTCATGCTATTTCAAGTGGTCCTCCTTGTGGTGGTTCTCCATTTTACCATTTACCCCAGTATAACAGATTTAATTTATCTTTTTTTTTTCTCTTCTTAAATGGGAGGGCATCATTCATTCTGGTGCAGGACAGTAAAAATGTGGAGTTCAATTTTCCAAAGAAAGCTGACTTTCTCTTAAAAGTAAAAGAAGGTATTATAATATGCTTTAAAAAATTTTGGACTTAAAAACAACTCATTGTCTTTATCAAGTCTTTTAGGATCCTCACTTATAGCCCATGTACTACTCAAAATACTAAAGTGATAATATTAATAAGTCAGAGTACTTTTGTAACATTGAGATAAAGAAAGACTGGGGGAGAGAGTGGAGTGGTTATTCAATTAAAATGGAAACAATATTCTCTTCTCACCCATGGAGCATAGCATGGAGTGGCTTGTTAGAGAATAGTGGAACACAAATACAAAATCTCCTAAAAAAGGGCCACAAAATTAATCTCGTCTGGTACATTAGGAAACACTTCGCTGACATTTGCGGTTTCTGTCATCCCTAATAAAGAGATTTTTACCTGTATTTGCCTATTCAACACTTCAGCCCCTCAGCCAATTTTGGAAATTATTTCTGATTTATGGCTCTCTTTCAAGCGGGTGTCACCTTGCCTGTCAATTATCCCTCAAAGCAAATGCTAAGTGAATGCTGGCTGGTAAAATTAATAAGGGAAACCTTTACTCAAAAAGGTAGGAAGAGCCTTGTAAAAGGGATAATTCAGCCAGCAGGTAACTCAATTGCTGCTGGTGATATTTATAGGAGAAATGGAGAGGAGGCTGCAAATGCCCCAGCATAGAGATGGAAGGAATTAGAATTTCTCCTTGATGATTGCTGCCAAGACACATTACATGAAAGATTCCTTGGTACTAAGCCCTGAAGATATGGCTAAGGATAGTGTCCATTTCTTTCTAGATTTGTGCATTTCCCTACTTTGATGTCCCCTCAAATACCATGTCTTCCTGCCTCATCAAATGTCTCCACTCCCATCACTACTCCTCTATGTTCCAAACTGTTTCATCCCCATGTTCTTGAACTTTGATATTCCCCTCTCCAATCACACTTTCCTGTCATTGTGTCTCTCCCTGTGCCTCTCCTGATTCTATTGTTTTTCTTAACTGCAACTGTCAGTCTTCCCATCTCTTCTTGTTCTGCTTGCGTATTCACTTGCTCATGACCTGTAATCTGCTTTCTGAACCCATCACTGGACTGAAAATGTCCTTGTAAAAGTTACCAATGACTTCTCAGTTTCTAAATCTGAGTCATTCCCAGTCCTTATCCTTGATGGCTCTTTTGCTGATAATGACACTATTTACCATCTTTTCTTCCTTTGGTATCCCCGAGAGCTCTCTCCTAGTTCTCTTCTGGCTTGATTACTCCTCAATCTCCTTTGCTGAATCATCATCCATCTCTCATCTGCTAAGCATAGATGTCCCACAAAGCTCAGATCTAAGCACTTTTCTACTCTCTTTTGTTGGCAATCTCATATTAGTTCATTTATCAAATCAATACAAAAACAGTACTGATTTCTCTCCTGAACTCTATTCCCTAAATTCCAGCTGCTTGATGAATATCTCCATGCGGATCATCCACTATCTCAACAAACTCAACATTTCCACAACTGAAATAGTTATATTTCCCTAAACCCACCTCTCCCATGGACTTTCTTTTCTGTTCAAGGCATTGGTATCATCTCAGTTATCCAGATTTGAAAACTTCCATTTTTGAATGTTCACTTTCCTTCATCCCCAACATCTGAGCACTTGTCAAGTTTGATGATTATATCTCACAGCACATCTTCTATCTATTTGTCCCCCTCTCCCTACTCATATAGTCATCACTCTAGTTCAGAACCTTATTCCTCATACCTGAACTGCCTCATAATTAGCATCCCTGTTTCCAGTCTGTCCTTTCTCTAATCCACCTTCTCTATAGTTGCCATCACCCTCCATACAGCTGCCAAAATAATTTCTTTGAGGCACGCGTATGAACATGTCACTCCCTTGATTAAAAATTTTCAGTGACTCCCCATTGCCTCAAGGTTAACACACAAACTTCTTAACCCGGTATTTAAGGCCATCTATAATCTGATTCTAACTTACTTTTCCAGCTTTATTTCATATTATTCCATTTGTATACTATACATTCCCAACCAATTGATTTGATTATTAATTGCTCTTTAGATATCATATCAAGTCATATCTCAAACAAAGAACATGAGAAAATATATAGTCTTTACCCACCTTTAACATTCAGAATTCTTCTCTTCCCTTAAGGTTCAGATCAGATGCCATTTCCTCCATAAAACTTGTCCTGATTTCCTTCTCCTCAAATTTTCCTAGAGAACTTGTCATCCTTTCTTGGCCACCATCTCACTACGGAAGTCCACTCCAGTATCTATAACCTTCTCCCTCTGAAACACCCCTTCTTACTCTGAAACATTCCTCTCCCTCTATAGCCCTTTTCTCCCATTGGTGAGTTCCTTCCAGAACCTACATTTTGAAGAAGGATGTAGGCAAGCTATTATTCAGTTTTCTCCCATCTCTGTTTCAAACTCTCCAGACTTTGCCACCTTATATTTACTTGCCTCTCTCTCCCTTCTACTACACACACACACACACACACACACACACACACACACACACACACGTGCACATACACATATTGATATATGTGTGTGCACAGGTATATATGTTTGTATACATACTATAATCTATCTATACCTATCTATCTTTCTATCTGTCTATATGCCATTACAATGTGACTTCCCTGAGGAGAGACACTCTTTCCCTTTTGATTCCATTTGTGTCTCCAACACAGTGTGCAGTGCCTGGGGCATGGTTTAGGCTTTAAAAATGCTTGTTGATTTAATTTGATTTGATGTGAATCTTTCCATTGCCAAGTTCAATTTCTTGAATTATACTTGTCTAGGTTAACTTCACCTGTACATAACAGTGTACATCAAGTCCTAGGACACTGCAAGCCTCTGAATCACGAATAATCACTCAAAAATGTTGAACCTAAGTATCCCTGTAGGAAAAAAAAACAAATAAAGATGATGCTATGAAGTTGAAGCCCAGGGAATTTGTCTATTAATCTATTTACCTCCAACAGACACAATTAGATGAATAATGAACTGGGCTCAGAATTGAATAGGAGGAAGAGAGAGGAAGAGAGGAAGAGAATTTTTGAGAAATTTCTCAGGGCTTTAATGACCCCAGACATCTCATTTTATGAAAGGCCTTCCTCTTTAATACCCACATTGTTCTAATGATTTGATATGATTGCAAAGTATAGAGTACTAGTCTCTGAAGAATTACAGTTGGCAGGATTGGAGAGAAACGATGGCTGTAAGTTATAAATTATTACTATCTTATGCAGCACCAATCAACATGGCCCCCTGAAAGCTATATCTAGGTTGAAGGTAAGTTTGGATTAGTACTTCTTTGAAACCATAGCTCACAAAGCTTCCATTTGATGTGTTAAAATGGAAAGAACAGAGAATATGTTCATTCAAATTGAAAGACATATACATAAAAATAATAACAAGGTAAATAAGGACCACACATAGTTCTCTATATACATGTAAGTTCACACTATTCCACAGAATCTCATGCCATCAGTAGAAGGAACACTCGAAGTGCAGAAAATTAGTGCCCCAAGGGATAAGTCCCAGACAAAATACCTTTATTCTTACCAATTCTTTTGACGTCTTCACAAAACTGCTAATTTAATTTGCTATAATATTTCCTCCACTGATTGGTCTGCTACTGCTTTTCTATTGAGCTGCTACTACAGTCTATTGCTTCTTTGTTGAATTATGGCTAATATTCTTTCCAAAAGTGAATAATTATAATGAATTGTCATAACCTCAAGACTATTTCAATGTTTGGTGAGTCACATCCACAGCTGCACCAAGGTAACACAACAGAATTCCATGCATCATTCATCTTCTTCTTTTTCTTTTTAATTCACTTCCCTCTGAGAAGGAAATCTCCCAGACCTACCTGCTATTTGAGTTAAGGTAGCTACCAATTTAAGACCATTCAGATTACCCTGGAACTTCATTCCAACTCACTAGAAGAACAAATGGTGGTGCCAAACTGTTTCTTGCTTTCCTGCACCTACAATCAAATTACTGTTGGATTTACAGTAAAGAAATGCACCCAAAAATGGCATAAAAGTTATAGTTAGAGAAAGTACAGAAATGGAGATAGATCAGTTAGTAGTAAAAGATAGACAATTAACATTCCATTTGTTTATCGTGAGGAACTGTCAGATGTGGAGGTAGGCTTTCGACACTTTGTGTGGACCCCAATAAAGGATTTATAGGAGGTCCCAGATAAGAATTGCACGCAAAGAAAACATGACAAGGTTGAAATCCCCACGACTGAAAGGAGGGAGCTATAGTATTTAGTCCAAAGAGCTATAAAAGTAAGGAAGTATAGAAGTGTATCCCTTGAGGGGAGCTAGGTGGCACAGTGAATAGAGCACCTGCCCTGGAGGCAGGAGGACCTGAGCTCAAATCCAGCCTCAGATATTTAACACACTTACTAGCTGTTTGACCTTGGGCAAGTCATTTAATCCCAATTACCCTGCCTTCCCCCCTCAAAAAAAAGTATATCCCTTCCAAGTAGAATGTATATGTATCAATCACAGGAAATACTTCATTCATGTCTTTATACCCAACATATATTGCAGAAGGCAGTTAATACATTTGGTGAATTTAATAAAATAAAAACTTGTATTATATGCAATGCATTGTACTCAATTGAGAGGGAAAAAAGAAGTCAAAGTGCTTAAAATCCAATGGTGCCTTGATTATAGGCAAGTGGCATAGTAGTTTCTTAAGTAGTATATAATTTCCTTTTTTAATAATAAACTACGCAGGTGAGATCTTTAAATATATCTCAGCAGTATTACCCACCTCTCTCTCTCCATTACTCCAACAAAGATTTAGAAAAAAACAGCTGATTTAGTTATTTTTTAGGAAATCCAAGGATTGTTACAATTTTTCAAGACTATGTTAGCCTATGGAGGCAGATAGAGGTCTGTAGGAATTGGGGACAGGTCTAGTCAGAAAGATACCCCACAGAACTTTTCATCAGGGGTCGGTAGCAAGGGAAAAGCAGCATTTATCCAGGTATCAGCGATGAGAATGTTGCTAGTAAGTGTAAGAGGCCAGATTTGAAAACTCAGATGTTGGTGCTTCTCTGGTGGTTTTGTATTGTGTTTTGGCTAGACAGAAATGTTGATCTCTTTATATTGTCTCTGTTTGTAATTTCTGTTTGTATTTGCTCTGAAGTTCAGGGTGCTGGCTTTTTCCCTTGAACTAAGTGAATGACATATGTATGTTTAATTAAAGTGAGATTGTAAACCCCTTAAAATTGCTTTTTTTCCCCCACACATGATTTAGCAGCTAGTTCAATAAAGGAGTGGAACACTTGGGATACCATATTCCAAGAGGTAAAGTATATAAGATCACGATAAAAATTATTTAACCAGCAAAATTGAGCATAATATTACAACAAAGAAAAACAAAAAAAAAAGATATCTAATGAAATAGAAGACTTGCAAATATCCCTGATGAAAAGACCAGTATAGAGTAAAACTTTTGACATACAATTACAGAAATAAAAAGAAACACAATATGGTAAATATGAATGAACAATTAAAAGGGATTAAACAAGAAGGAAGTATTAATATTCTGATAAAGGAAGATAATGCAAGTGTCTCATAATTACCTTAATGTCTTAAGGGTTTATAGAAGTTAAACAAGATAGAGGGCCTGCAAGAAGTTTTTGTTACATTTTGATGATCTTAAAAGAAGAAAGGAAGGAAAGGGGAAAATGAATATAATCTGGAATTAATGGAGAAGGAAGTATGGAGGGAATTCATCTTATGTGATTAAGGTGAGAGTTCATAGACCTTATTACATACATGCATAGACCATAGAATTCCATACAAATAATAGGATATGAGCAGAATGGGGAAAACTTGAATCTCATTTGCACCTGACCTCATCAAAGGAAGGAATTCATAAGAGAGACAATTGACTGTAGAAATATACTGCATTCAGCAAGGAAATTGGAGGGATTGGAGAAAGAGGAGACAGGAATATGAGTGAGGAGACATTCAGGGAAGTATAAGCAAAACAAATTCTAATTTGGGAAGTTGACTCATTGAAAGGGAAAGATAGTATAAGAGCATGTGACTGGAGTGTGAGCAAGGGAAAAAGAAAAGGGACAGGGGAGCAGAAAGTGACTATATCAAGCACAGAACACAGATGCTAAGTGTGTTCCTTTCTCACCGCCCTATTTTTTTAACAAAAAAAGTATCAGAATAGGATGGAGGGAAGCCCATAAGTAATGATCGAATTCTATGAATATGAATTACATGAAGTCACCTATAAAATGGAGGAGGATAGCAAAATCCAGCAGTGTATTATTTGCAAGAAACACATTGGAAACATAAAGATTCACACAGTTTAAAAGGAGGAGGGTAGAGCAACATCTATTATGCTTCAGCTGAACCCAAAAAAGCATTATGTGTAGCAGCTGTGAAGTCATTCAAGGAAATAGCAAAAATAGGCTTGATTAATAGAGATATAAACAAGTAAACTACATTATGTTGAAAAGTGCCATAGACATTAAATTATTAGCATTGTTTGACACACACATGGCCAAATGGCATACTATTTAATATTTAAACTAAATTAGGTGCAGGGAGAAATAGTAAAACTATGATTGTGAGGGAACTCAATGTACTGATTTGAGAATTCGACAAATCAAACCAAAAAAATGAACAGGAAAAAAGTTAACAAACTGAATAGAACATTAGAATAGTCAGAGTCTGAGTCATAAAAATTTACTAAGCACCTACTATGTGTCAGGCACTATACTAAGTGCTGGGGATAGAAAGAACAGAGCAAGACAATCCCTTCCCTCAAGAATCTTAAAACTTAATTGGGGAAGACAACACAAATAAAGTAGCTGAAAAATAAACTGAAAAGGAGAGGAGAGGTAGAAGGACCTGGTAGAAGACTTATAGCAGGTTGTGTAATAATATGAGTAGGTATGAGTTGCAAAATTGATTTCTTATTTCAGGATGATGAATTTTTAGAGATCAGAAAGTCCATGAGAGCAGCCATGAGGGAAATGAAGATGTGAATGCCCTGGATAATCTCCTTAAGTGGTAGGTGATCTGGAAGGAGATGTGATAGATGTCTGTCCATTAGTGAATGGGAATAGAAAGGAATATACTTATTTCTCAGCTGTATACAATATTTTTACAAAAATTACAATGTATTAGGGCATACAATGCTCATAAAGAAATGCCCAAAAGGAAAAAAATTAAACACATCTTTTACTCACTACAATAAAATTGAATTTTTATTCAATAAAGAGTCTCTGAAGAAAAGGTTAAAATATTTGATAACTAAATAAACTAATTCTAAAAAATTACTGTATTAAAGAACATACGATAGAAACAATAATTTCGTTAAAAGTAATTACAACAATAAACTCAACATACCAGTATCTGTTACTTGTAGCCAAACCTGTTTTAAGGGAAAATTTAAAGAAAAATTTAAAGGAAAATAATCCCCACTTAGAAATCAAATTGGAAGTTTTGGACATTACAGAAGAGGTGAGTAGAATTGAAAGCTAAAAAGAAAAAATAGATAATAAATAAAAATAAAAGTTAGCATTTCAAAAAAATAAGCTACTAAGCTATCTGAATTTAAAAAAGAAAGGAAAATTAAATTATCAGTATTAAAAATTTAAAAAAAAGAAATACGGAAATTTTTGGAAACTTTTTTCCCAATTATATATCAACAAAACTCATCACCTAGAAGAAATAGATGAACATTTACAAAAATAAAATGCTCAGATTAACCTCACAAGAAATAGAGAGATTAATCCAATAACAACTATTGGCTTAATAACCCACGTCTCAGAAAAATAAATTGAACATTTCATAAATGATTTCCCAAAGAAAATCCCCAGGACGAGACAAATTCAAATTAAATTTCTACCAAAACTTCAATAAAAAACTAATTCTAATGTTACATAAACTCTAAGAAAATTGGAAAAGAAGTGAATTTATTGGATTACTCCTATGATACAAATATTATCTTGATGCCTATGTCAGAGAGAATCAAAATAGAGAAAGAAAACTATAAACCAACATCTCTAATGAATATTGACATTCTCCCAAATTTAAATAAAACATTAGCAAAGAAGTTATTGCAGCATAATCCCAAAAATTATACACTGGGCAACTTGAAATGCAGAGATGGTTCAATAATCAGAAAACTATTAATTTAATAGACTACTTTTGAAACAAGAACAAAAATCAAGTGATTATATCAATAAATGCAAAAAAAAGCTTTTGATGATATGCAATACCTATTTCTGTATATAAAAACCCACTAGAAAATATTAAAACAAATGGATATCTCCTTAATAGGATAGTTAACAACTAAAACCCAGACTTATTATCATGTATAATGGTGATAAACTAAAGGCCTTCTCTTCTCTGGGTAAACATTCTCAGTTCTTCCAAGTGGTCAATTTATGTTGCATTGCCTGGACCTCTTATCATAGCGGTCGCCTTCTTCTGACAGTGCTCTAACTTGTTTATTTATTTCCAAAAATCATGGTAAGCAAAATGGAACACAGGATCCCAGATGTGGCCTGACAAATGCAAAGTACAGCAGAATTATATCCTTTCTGGAAATTATGCCTCTTTTAATGAATTGTAGTATAGCATTCCTTTTTTTTTTTAACTTTGACATCATACTATTGTGTGGGGACCTAGGGTGGTCCAGCTACTTCAATATAGTCAGCATCTATGTATCGGAGATACATGGGCTACGTGAAACATGAGGCAGGATGTCTGAGTAAAGTATCAAAGATGTTCCAGTAAAGTAACAAAGCAATGCATTAGGTGACGGTTAAGAAACAGTATAAAAGTCTGTTGCTTGCTTGAATAAAGTTGAGTTCTGATTCAGACTCTGCCCTGCTAGTGTCATTTCTCCACGGAGCACCTGAAGCTGCTGGTCGGCTTCACTATTGGTTCATTTTAAACTTGCAGTCCCTTAAAATCCCCAGATTCAGAACCACAGAATTAAAGCTGGAAAGAAATTTGCTGTTTAATCCTCACCCCCAATGAAGAGCAGAGAGGGTGACTTGCCCATGATCATTCAGATAGTGTCAGAGGTGGGATTTGAACTCCAGACTTTTGACTTCGGCAAGAATATTCTTTCCTCTCTACTGCACTGCAAAAGAAAACAGAAATAAAAGTTGCATTCAGCCTTCTTACCACCTATTATCATTAGCCTGTTCACCCTAAACAGTAACTTCAATATATCACTCCTATGTTCACAAATCTGAAATGATTCTCTAGAATATTATGATTCCTCCATTGCTTGGCATTTAAGATCTTTCACAAACTGGCTCCAGCCCACCTTTCTAGCCTTCTTTTATATCATCTCTGTTAATGCACCTTACATTCCAACCAAACAACTATCAGCTGCTTCTCAAATTCATCATTCTAATTCTTACGACTTTCCACTCATAAAAGGGAATTCACCATGCCTGGAATATAAACCTTCTTCATTTGGTCATTTCAGAATCATCTCTTCCTTCAAGTTTCACCTTCCCCGAACTTCTCAGGTGAAATAGCATGTTGGCTGCATCTTTCCTTTACTCCCATAGTTCTCTAACTTATATTAAATTTAAAGGTGTTTATTTCTTAAATTCTCTGCCCTAGTGGGATGTAATCATATGTTATCTTTGTAACCCCAGAACCTGGCACAGTGCCATATACATAGAAGGTACTTTGCAAACATTTACTTATTGAATATATTGAAGTCTTGCTATATACCAAGTCCACCTCTCTTTCTAGGCAGTCATGTCCTCAATGTTTTGTTTTGTTTTGTTTTGTTTTTTACTTTATTTCTTGTATGCAGACCACCATTAATGCCATGTTACAGCTTGTTCTCACACTTAGCACGTCTCTTCCCCTTTCCACTTGAGTTTTCTGCAGTTTCACTTCTTACTGAATATACTTTTACACTTAGTGATAAATTGTCTTCAAATTTAAATTTGGGCTTGTCTTACATAGATTTGGGGAAAGTATCCCAATGGATGTCTCATATTTCAAAGATTGCAAACTCCTAAAGGACAGGACTGACTTTGCCTTATTTTTGTATCCCTGAATGGAATTAAATTGGATTTTGTAGGGTTTTTTGTTCTTTTAATCCACCAGACTGATTTTGTATCATACTGCCTGAAATGGATACATTCTTAAAGGGAAAGAAGTTTGAGTGTGAGGAAATTACTGTAGTATCTATATAACTTACATGGATCATAAAAATTTCACTGAAAATAGTAAGATAAATGACTGGCTTAAAATATGTTTGGTTCATCAGCCTTTAAAGTATCTTCCTGAAATCTTCTTGCACAAAATCTACACTCTGGGTCAATAAAATTCTCACTATAGGTTTGTGAACATTTTAGGTCTGGGACATATCTGTTTAGCTAAATATGAATGCTAATATATTTATTCACTCACTATCAAAGATTTCCTAGCCTAAGTCCATTTGTGTTAGGTCATTTCTATTTGGGGTCTGTTTCTGTCAGAATTGCAACTTATCTCTCAGGAGCAATTATGCTTAGGTGTCAAAATAGTACAATTAAGAAGCAAAAGGTCAGTCTTATGAATGCGACATGATGAAATACCCTGCCTGGTATACATCCTGCATTACTGAGCCACAGAGCCCACTTCAATGCACGAAACCTTATTTTGTCTACCAGATTCCAAACTCTAGAAAGGCATGCTTTCCTGAAGCAATTTCATATTTCCCTGGAAATTCAAGGACCTCAGCCTGCTCCCCAAATCATATAAAGATGTATATATGCCTTGATTATAGGCAACTGAGGAGAACAAAGCAAAAGAAAACCCCCAATCCAAAATCTACATTACTTTTTATAAAGGGCTGGAGACCTTTAAGATTTAGGATTTTGCATATAACAAAAAAAATCAAAACACTTAAATCATTGATTTCTTTCCCATGCTGAAAATCAGCAAAAGAATGCTCAGGGAGAAGTGGATGGAAGGGTCTCTTTCAATATTACCTAAACCATTTAGACTACCGAGGTAACTGGAAAGTGTGGGAAGGTGGGGGATGAGGGAAGGAGAAAGAGATTTGGAAAATATTTCCATTAAATTCTGTGTGTGAAGTATGTCATTCAGGGAATATGTTTTCTCAAAGTGAAAATTTTAAACTCTTTCTACACTCCCTATGCTGCTTGTCAGCAGAGAAATGAAAGGGAAAAATATATCCCTTGGGGTTTCACAGCTTTGCACTTTGAAGAAATCGGCAATCCTACTCTACTTATCAAAACCCAGCATTTCTTATAGTGATAGATGCAGTATCCCTTGGACTTCTGCTTGTGGAAGTAGTCAATGCAGGAGTAAGTTACTTATTGAAACCATTTTAAATTGGAGGAATTTTTTTTCCTTTGATGGAAAGACATATCAAGTATTTCAAAAGCTGCCAGTATGGTTCTTCCCTTAAGTCTTCTTTCTCATGCATAGCAGCTTTTTCTTCCTCAAAAACCAAGCTTTAAACCCAATTCACTCTGGAGCTCGTAGATTGGACGATAGGTCCCAGCCCTCCTAGCACAGAGTGAATGTAAATACCAAATAGTAACTGTTTCCCTTTTGGCCAGGAACCCTGAGGGTCTTCCCCTCCCAGTTTGATTTTTTGTTTTTAGTTTTGATAAAAGGGGCCATCCCTTGATTAACTTCTTAAAGAGGCCTATTCACTGAATGGGCATTACCTCACTCAAAGTGAGAACCTGAAAAGACCTTGGCCTGACCATCTCCAGTCCTCCTGGTGAATAGCGGGGCACTAGACCCTGATGGCTCTGGAGGAGAAAGTGAGGCTGGTGACCTTGCATAGCCCTCTTTCACTCAAATCAGTCAACTGCAAGTCATGTCATCACTTCCCTGACATCATAGTCCTCTTCGAGAACAAAGGACAAACACTTCAACCAATTTACTTTTAACTACCCACCATTGTTTTCACTTAGGATTTTTGTTTAGTATTGTTGCTAAGATTTTTTTTTTTACCTGAATAGATTTTCCATTGGAAAGGACTGGTTCTCAAAACACTTCTTTCCATTAACACATCAACATTTTTGCTAATCTTCTCACTAATTTAGCTTAGGTAGAACAGCCACAAATATTTGTAATTAGCACATAGCATTATATGAAATTATGAAAAGGATGGATTCACAGAAATGTGGGAAGACTTTTACGAACTGACGTATAAAGTAAGAATAACTAGACGGATCTATTTATATAACAACTACCATGCTCTAAAGAAAAAAAAAACTTTGAATGACATAAGAATTCCAATGCATTAAAACGACAATTCCAGAAAATTCATGCTACCTACTTTCTGATAGAGAGGTGATGGACAAGCATCATAGGATGAGGCATATATTTGCAGTCATGGCCAATGAGTGCATTTGTTTTGCTTGATTACACTTCTGTGTTAAGAAGTTTTAACTGTTGCCTGTAGGAGCATAAGGTGGGTAAGTGGTAGGAAAGCCAAAAAAGAAAGAAGAGTACTACTGAAGTACTTTATCAAGATGCAGAAGAAACAATAGAGATTTGTATTTTGTAGGCAATCATTGTTTTCTGTTCTTTGTATGGAGAGGCAACTTGGCATAGTGGATAGAAGCCAGCCTTGAAGCTAGCAAATTCTGAGTTCAAGTCCTTTCTCTAAAGCTGGATGATTTGTAGACATGTTTGGGCAAACCACTTAAACCTTAAATAACTAGGCCAACTCTTTAATAATATAATTTGCAAAGAATTGGTAGATGGAATTTCCTAACTTGGAAGTTTCCATACCAATGAAATTTCAGGTGTAGATCTTATTCCTTCATATATGGAAATGGTTGTATTTCTTAGCGTTTTTCAAGTGTAGAAAAAAAAATTAAAAACTGCATATAGTTTCTCTAATTTCCAATCTAGTCCTTATTCTCACTGCAGTATGCCATACCATTTGTGTTGTTAACTCTATCTTTGTGGAGGCATCATGGTAATGCTGATGGCAGTAGATAATATGTACATTTGCCCTTCTCTCTCCCTCCCTCTCTCTTTCTCTCTCTCTCTCTGTCTCTGACACATGCACGCGCGCACACACACGCACACACACACACACACACACACACACACACACACACACACACACACATACACTCTTAGAAGATCCAAGAGAGAAGACAGTTCAACTTGAAAAAAAAAACTATTAGCCAGTTGCCAGAAATCTATTGGAGAGGAGCAGGGAAGTCAGATTCCTTATATGCAGAAAGGGATCAAGAGCAGGTATTTATGTGACTCAACTGCCCATTCATGGGTAAGCAAGCTATGTTTCATAGGCAGCATGTGTTCAATAAAACCTTTGTACCCTTGCCAAAAATTGGCCTGCCAGAGTGATTTCCATGGATTGTGTCAGCAAATGTTATTAGCAAATTGTGTAGTTAACATAATGTAAGATTTTTATTGCCTCTGTATACACAGTGCTTACATATCAGAAAGTTTTTGATACTTACCCCCTACAAGTCCTCTGAGAAAGGAAACAGGATTTTTAAAAGCGTGTTTACAGCTAATCAGGATTGTTTCTAACCCTGTAAATTCTAGGTGGGAGAGGAGCCCATCAGCTTCAGTTTTAATTAGTTGTGGCAATTAGTTGTTGTTTTTTTTTTTAACTCCCTTCCCCCAGGAAGGACCATGAACATGGACCATCAGGCTTTTCAATCCATTATTCCGCTTCAGAAGTGTGCTTCTTCTCTTATTTCTGAGAAACCTCAAACCATCTTTTCCTTTCTCCACTCCTCAAAAAACTCCAATACTAATATGTAGTGATATAAAGACATCTCCACTTTTATATTCTGGTATTAAGCTAAATGTTCATAAAATAGCCAAAGAGAAATGAAAAGGAACTGATGCCAACACAAGAGAAAATTGTATTTCTGAGTAACTAAAAGCAAAAGAATAAAGTACTAGGTCCACAGAATCTGGGCTTCTCCAGACTGCATGTCTTTGCAAATTGCCCTTCCTGTAACCATTAGGAAGGCAGGGATTCATTATTTATTTTTTAAAGCCTGGATATATAATAATGGCTTTCACATTTTTGCAACTAGGAGCATATTATGTTCAAAGAATTCTAAGTTGCTGTTGAGATTATGCGTGAGCTAAAGTTTGGTGGGAGCAAACCTGAAAAGATAGAAAATCAAAGCCTGGTTCCGATTAGCAATCAAATTTGGGTTCTCCCTCTCTGGTATTAGCCAGCCTATTGTGGTCTCAAAAAACTGCAAAATTGAGCTGAATATCTTGGAAGCATTGGCCTTGTAGTAGATTTTCTGGTTTTGATCAGCCAATAAGTTCAGGGTAGTTCAGAAACATAATATATTTGTGGAAATTGGTAGACAAAACATTTATGCCCTTCTAACCAGCTTGGAGCAGGGTTAAATAAACATGTTTGCTTTCCCCTCCTGAAGATGTTCATTTAAAATCATATGGAATATGCATGATCTACTTGTGAAACAAGGAGGACCAGAGTTACATTTTCACATGGAAAAAATACTACTATTAAGGAGAATAGACTCTAGCCAGGTGTGCAAAATCTAAACTCACTTGTAAACATTTGTTTAGCCTCACATTATCTGAGAATTTCAAAACTTTGAAGATATAGGCTGTGTCAACAAAGTGACAAACACAAACACCTTGGTCAAAAACTGAAAGATGCTAGCCACCTACACACAAATCCCAAAAATAAAAATTCAAGAGCATAAACTTTTGGAAGTAAAACAAGTAATATATTTAAAAATATTTGATTCATTCATTCTACTCATATATACACATGACTAGAGATGGATAGATTAGGTAGAGCTTTTATTAAGAATTTTCTATATGCTAGGCACTGGAAGTACAAGCATAACTCCATTTTGACCAAGTTATTAAGAGATGTTGGTATAATAACTCTGCAGTAAAGTCCTTGAGAGCAGAGACTATCTCTATATCCTTTAACCTTGGCACAGTGACTGACACATAGCACATGTTAAATAAATGCTGGTTAATTGACTGACTAGTACTTATTTCCCATGATTGTTACAAGGTTTGAATGAAATTATATATTTAAAGTATTTTGAAAAATAAAGTATTTTGAAAAATACTTTATTTTTCAAAATACTTTATAATAAATATAATAATATAATAAAGTTTGAAAACTTTAATATGCCACATAAATACCAACTACAGTAATAATGACTATCAATATTCAGTGACTCATTCACTAGATACTATTCTATTAATTCAACAAATAGTGAATGTAAGACTATGCTTGGTATAAGGTGTGGGGGTATGGGTGTGCACATATACATGTGATACAAAGATAAGTATGACATGGTCCTTGCATACAAGTAACTTAGGATCTATTAAGAGTTAGGTATATGAAGAGATGACGACAATTAAGGCAATGTGTTTTTATTATTGTCGAAAATATGGTACAAATATATTGTTTTTTCATATCTCATCTAAGACTTTTGGCAATGAATAGTATCTCGCTGGAAGATATCATCTAGAACCCTAAGTATCTTAAGTTCTTAAGCATTTAACCTTTTAAATAGTTATCTATTTTTTTTTACAAATCTTTATTGCAGTGAAGTTTTTTAAATCTGTTTGTCAGTTTCAGTAACCAATCACAAAACAGGCATAGATGCCAAGCCAAGGAAAATAAACAAAATAGCCAAACTGATGTGATCTATTGATATGACTACTCCATTATTAGTAAAAAATAAAAACTGCAAAACAAAACCACTATCACCAAATTACTAACCACTATTCATATCCCCCTCCATCCTCTTTTTAAAATGCTTCAGCATTGTCTTTGAATTCAAACTCTGACATTTTCATTGCTTGTCCTACTAGATTATTAACATAGTCAAATCATCTTAGACTCATTTTACTGATAGGAAAAAGGAAGTAGAGAGAGGGCACATATAAATTACCCAAGACTGTGTAAAGAAAAGACTGGACAAAGAAAAGAATCTAAAATTGCTGGTGTTCAAGTGCATTTATGTGATTTTTTTTTTTTGCCTAAAGATACAGAGTTCTTTTACATGCATCAAGACTGTTTGCTAATCAGTTACATAAAGCAAAGAAATGCAAACACTTGTATTTTCCTAATGGAACTACACTTAGCCAAGAAGGTGTATTCCATATATGGTCAAGCCACAATGAAAATAGTGCTTCAGGAGTATGATTTATCAATTTGCATAGGTTTTTGATTACTGTAATTTTTCCATCTCTGTTTTGGTTTCTGACCCTACCACTTCTGAAATGGAACCTAATCCTCTGATCTAATTGCTGAATGGGAAGTTTCTGCAGTTAGGAAGATTCTTTATGTAAACTGAATAAATCTTGCAATACCCTAAGGCTTCCAAATTCCAAAGTGAAAGAAAATATGACAATGGCCATGTCTAGTACAATCTTTACACAGCTCGAGAGTTTTCTTATTGTGAAATGGTTAATGATGCTGCCGCCAAGACTTTTAACCTCAAAAACAGATAGATACATAGATGGATGGATAGATAGATAGATAGATAGATAGATAGATAGATAGATAGATAGATAGATAGATAGATAGACAGATAGATAGATAAAACCAAGCTGCCCATCACCCATTCAAAAAAAGCTTTCCAACTCTGTTAGACATTTAATCATATTACTGCTCCCAAAGCCATCAGAGCCAATTTAATCAAATTGTATCATAGCCACGGTGTTATTGTTTTCCAAGCCTATTAGAAAAATAAAAGTTGGCACTTATTAAATGAGTATTCTCTTGCATGTTGATTGCTTTGCTAATTTCTTGTTTATAATCCCTTGTTTTGTCTTCAGAGAGAAGGGTGAATTTCAGTCTAGTTTAGTCAGTAAACAGAGGGATGCTACTCCAACTTGAAACATGTCAGCTGCAAACAGCTGAAAAACTATGTCTACTTTTCCCAAGCTGAATATGCTTTCCACTTTAAGAAAGACCAATGGATGAAGAAGTATGAATGTCCATCAAATGGGATGGAATTGAATTTGGAATCAGATACATTATTAGCCTGCTTATGGAGGAAGAAGGGAGCAGTATTGATGGGTACAGCTTTCAATAGCTTTGTTTCCAGATCAAAGTTGATTCAAGGATATCTTGCTCTGAGATAATTAACTTGCAATTGGCTGTGGATCCTTTTGGACAGGTGGTCCTCTCTCCCAGATGGCACTGTCACAGAACATTCAGTGCTACCATAAATAAACCCTTGTCTAATAGGTGGGTAGAATTTTACGTTGGCCATGAAATAATTTGGATTCTAGTCTCTGATTCGCCACTGACTTTGTGATCTTAGACAAGTCATTGAATCTCTCCATTTTTAAAGAAAGGATGGATACAAAAGATGGAGATCGGATCTCTTATCCTGACATGGGGTCTATAAAAGGCAAACCTTTAAATCTAAGTTTCTTAAACTGAGGTCTTTGAACTTGCTTTATTTTTGAAAAAAAAAATGATGACTACTGTACTATACTTGGTTTTCTTTGCAATTGTGTAAAACTCATTCTGAGAAAGCATCCATACACTTCACCAAACTGCCCAAGGGGTCTATGACATGGAAAAATTTAAGAACTTGAGATCGTAGAGTCATAAGAGTCTTAGATCTAGAGCATCGACTACTTAGTCTAACTCCATTTTACAGCTGAGAAGACTGAGGTTCAAGGGTTTACATGACTTATCTAAGATCGTGCAAGTAGTATCTCTTGAGATTATCGAGATAATAAAGTTACTTTTTTGAGCTTTCATTTAATTTTTCAAAGAAGCTTTAAATCTTAGGAAAGAATCTTAAAAATCATCTAGTACATTACTCCCCTTCCCATCCATGGCTTCCTTTCAGCATTTTCAGTGTCCAGGTTGATAAGTCAACCTCTTCCATTGGAGAACAGCCTTAAAAAGGTTATATCCATCTTACAGAAATATGAGTTCTTGTTTTTCTGCCATTCTCTCTTCTTTTATTTTTCTCCTTTCTTCCCAGAGTTTAATATGGCAGATAGGGCCTTTCTTGGTCATAGTAAGGGAATGGGAGTGGGGAGACTCATTCCTCTTATCTTTTTTTTTTATTACCACCAAGCAGCGATTTGTAGATAGATGGCATGGTGGATAGAATGTTGGACCCAGAGTCAAGAAGGCCTGAGTTGAAATCCCACCGTATACATTTATCAACTGTATGACTCTGGGCAAGTCATTTTAAATAAGTTTGCCTCAGTTTCTTCATCTGTAAAATGATGATAATACAGTATCCAACTCCCAGGACTGTTGTGAAGATAAAATGAGATAATATTTATGAAGCATTTTGTAAACTATAAAGCACTATATTAATGCTAGTTATTAATATTACTACTGCTGCTGCTCCTACCACTACTACTACCACTACTACTACCTCTACTACTACTACTACTACTACTACTACTACTGCCACCACCAAGTGAAGAGCCAGCCTTTAGCCTCTTCAATGTATACGAGTTTGATACAGTAATAGTCATTTATTAGGACCAATGTCATTGATTAAATACACAAGCCTTTAGATTAATAATAAAATATTAACCAGTGTGGGGTAGGGGCAGAGAGTTTGACACCTGTGATATCTTTGATTCTGGTGAGGAAACCCCTTCTAAAACCAATCAGAGTTGCCTAAAGTACTGAGAAAGTCACATGTATCGGGAATGAATTTAAACACAGACTTTCCTGTATTCAAGGCTGGTGTTCTCTATATTACCAAGCTGACTCTCTATTTACCGCTAAATATTAATTTCCTTGCCATTGTTGGTTATCGTGCAGCTGCATGGTCTAGCAGGTATCAGATTATGATTGATCATTAGTGAAGTCCTTAGCTTTATGCACCACTTTCATCCTCTATTCAAACATCTTTTCACAAATTCTTGCTCTATCTCATTTCAAAATGAGAACTGAGAACTGAGAGAACTGAGAACTGAGCCAGATTTATAAGCATACAAGTCATTCTCCAATTGATAAATGATCAAAAGATATGAACTGGTAGTTTTCAGATGAAGAAATTGAAGTTATTGATAGTCCTTTGAAAAATTCTCCAAATCACTATTGATTAGAGAAATGAAAATCAAAATAACTCTGAGGTACTACATTATGCCTATCATATTGGTTAACAGGAGAAAAAAATGAAAATGATAAATGTTGGAGAAGATGTAGGAAAATTGGAACACTAATGCATTGCTGGTGGAGTTGTGAACTGATCCAACCATTCTGGAGAACAATTTGGAACTATGCCTAAAGGGCTATAAAACTGCATACCCTTTGATCCAGCAACATTACTAGTAGGTCTATATCCCAAAGAGATAATAGAAAGGGTAAAGGGTCCATATGTACAAAAATATTTATAGCAGTACTTTTGATGGTGGCAGAGAATTGGAAATTGAGGGGATGCCCATTATTTGGGGAATGGCTGAACAAGTTGTGGTATATAAATGTAGTAGAATACTAGTCTTCTATAAAAAATGATGAGCAGGTGGTTTTCAGAAAAAATCCTGGAAGCAGAACCAGGAGAACATAGTACGTAGTAATGGCAACATTGTGTGATGACCAACTTTGATAGACTTATCTCTTCTCTGTAACATAATGATCCAAGACAATTCCAAAAGACTCATGATGGAAAATGCTATCCACATCCAGAGAAAGAACTGTGGAGTCTGAATGCACATCGAAGTACATTATTTTCTTTTTTTTCCTTTCTCGTGGTTTTTCCCTTTTGTTTTGATTCCTCTTTCACAACATGACTAATAGGGAAATTTGTTTACTATGATTGCACATGTATAGCCTATGTCAGATTGTATGCTGTCTTGGGGAGAAGGGAGGGAAAGGAAGGAGAAAAAATTTTGGAATGTAAAATCTTATAAAAGTTAATATTGAAAAAAAATGTTTGAAGAGAAAAAAACAAACTCTTGCTCTAGACAGAAGCATCTGGAGATAAAGCCAGCATTTTTTAGTAATAGGAAGACTACAAATGAGGTAAAATATAGTTACTAGTAAAGAGGTAGTTTGAGGTTGATGAAAGTGATTGTTCGACTCCTAAAACTTTAGTATCTGACATTGACAGATTTTAACTTTCTGGAATTTTATTCTGAAGATAGTGTTAGTGTTTACTTCTTAAGTAGCATCAATGTTTGGACTAGTATTGTTTCACCAGAAAAAAATATTTTCCTTTGACATGGAATTTTGAGTTGCTACATTTTCAAGCATCATTTTACTATGAAATCCATGGCCCAAACATTTTTCTAGAATGACAGCTTTCCTTATTCAATAGTAAGTGTGAGATTACCATAACTAACATTTTATTTTATATCAAACCATACTATAATGTTTTTCTCCCTTTAAGCAAATGAACACTATAATGAGTTTTGTACCTGAGCCAAAACTTGTCTTCATATGTGAGCAATTAGAGAAATATAATCTAAACTCTACTGATAGGATGATGGGTTTCAAGCTATCAATTAGTTATGGTCCAGGAAAATGGAATGATAGTAATTATATATAGTTCCTCTGAAGACAGCAGTCTAATGTCTACAATGACTTAAAAAGACAACAAAATGTTGGAAAGGCATAGTAAATAGAACACTGAACAGGGAATGAAAATATCTGATTAAGGTCTCAGCTTTGTCCACTGAGGGCCAGTCACTTAACTTTTAGATCTTGACTACCTCAACTGTAAAATATAGGTTGTTATGCTTAGCTACCTTACAACTATAGCTGATACAGTGAGTGCATAAAATAACATGATAGAGATATAGCTATGGTACAGGTATAGATACTGATGATACAGGTGATATCATAGATATACATCACAGACAAAGACACAGAGATAGGCAAAGAGGCAGTATAGAGTAACCGATAGAGTACTGCCTCTGAGTCAGGAAGACTGAGGTCCAAACTCTACTTTTGACACATATTATCTATGTGACCTGGGGATAGAGGAAGGGGTGGGAGTGGGGGCAGGCACGATCTCTCAGTATCCTGAACCAGTTGTGTCAATCTCAAATAGAAAGCAGGCCACTAAACTATATGTTACACATTGATTTAGAACACCACATATTACCATTATCTATGTTCTGTTCATTTCTTTTGTTGAATATTTCTCAATTACATTTTAATCTGATTTGGGACACATGTAAGAGTGTTGCAGACCATATGTGGCACACAGGCTAATGTTCAACATCTCTGCTCTAGGCAACTCTTTTGAGACAATTAAATTCTAGAGAAGGTGTTGAGCTGCTTCGGTAGAGGGTGCTTCCTGATCCTGGACTTCCTTATATCAATGAAATCACAGGTCCAGTTCTTATTCATATATATATATATGTGTGTGTGTGTGTGTGTGTGCATGTATACACCTGTGTATGTGCATATACATATATATAAATGTAACATTTGATACACACATATATGTGTGTGCATATATGGTTTTCTTGGCAAAGATATTGGAGTGGATTGCCATTTCCTTCTCCAGCTCATTTTATAGATGAGGAAACAGGCAAACAGGGTTAAGTGACTTGTCCAGGGTCATACAACTAGTTAATGTCTGAAGCCAGATTTGAACTCAAAAAGATGAGTCCTCCTCATTTTAGGTCCAGCACTTTATCCACTGTAACACCTAGCTAACACACACACACACACACACACACACACACACACACACACACATACATATACGTACGTATATATACGCACATACTTATATACATATTCTATGTTATCATAGGCAAGTCATAAAATCTCTCCATTTTTAAAGAAGGGAGGGGCAATTTACTTTGTCATCAGAAAGTTAGCATTGCAAATAAAATTGGAAATATTTCCCCAACCTGGTACAAAGCCATGGTGTGCTCATACCTCAACTATTATGTCCTTAATAGTGGTTTAAACTCAAATTTTCCCAAGGAGTAGTAAAGGAGATAGAGAAAGAACTACAGGACATCAGACTGAAAAAATTAGGTATCTTCAGTCTGAAAAATTATTAAATTGGAAATGTGTTTAAAGTTAGATAAATGAACAGATGAGATAGGTCTTCACGTACAG
This sequence comes from Phalanger gymnotis, assembly GCA_028646595.1. Lineage (NCBI taxonomy): Eukaryota > Metazoa > Chordata > Mammalia > Diprotodontia > Phalangeridae > Phalanger > Phalanger gymnotis. The sequence continues at coordinate 101,595,813 of CM053624.1, read as the reverse complement.
TGGGACCTAGTGACAAGAATATGACACAGGAATTTAATTCTATCTCTTCTACTTATTTTGTAACTTTAGACAAGTTATTTAACCTTTTTCCCAGTTTCTTTCATTTATGAAATGAAAATGAAGGGGCTGTACTAAAAGATTTCTAAAATCCCTTGTCACTCTAAATCTATAATTTATTCTATGGTTAGGAAGGGAAATTAGAATGTTTTGGTGTGCATCTTTCAAGAATTAAGAAAGGGAATTAGAATGTTTTACTGTACCATTTTGTGGTGCGATTCCAATAAATATTACTATACAACTAAGGTGGGGTGACTGGTGATTCACCCAGGGGTGGAAAATTTAGAGGAAACCAACATCACCTTGCAAGTACTTCCTCCTCTCACTACCATGAGTAGCACCACCAGCACCTCTAGCATTGGCAGCTTAATTTCCTTTTAAGTTCCTTAGAAACTTTGTGGCAACCTAGATTATAATTCTGATATACATAACCTGTCACCCTCCCCACCATTTCCTCTAGGTGTAGTGATCACTAATTATGGCTTTATACAACTTATCTCTTGGTAAATCTATGAGAGTCAGGAGACTGCTAGATGGGGTAGGCAACTGTTAGTTCCACAGAAATAGTACTATGATTTGAGACTGGGGGCATATACTGAATGTCACTCGGAAGTTTCACCGTGCTATGGCAGAGTTTGGATATGATCAGAGTTTGTATTCATCTTTGTTTTTCTGTTTCTTAGCTGGCAAGTAAAGGGAGAAAATAGAGTACAATTAAAAGGATGCTGAATTTGTGGTCAGATGAACTGAATTCCAGTTTTGCTTGTTATTATAACGTTTCAAAAAGTAATTTAACCCCTTTCCTACAGTTTCTCTCTCCATAATGTGAAGTGAGAGTTAGACTACATGATTTCTAAGGTCTCTTTCACTCCTGAATGGTTTGCTGTTCCTGTTGGAGAGGTATCAGTGAGATGACACGTGTTAGGTTTAAGTATGGAAATATAGGAAGGATTGGTGATTTAATCAGTAGAGATTTCTCCACAAATGAGAAATCTAGCCACTATTACAGATTGCAACTCTTATTAAAAAGTAATGAAGTGATTCAGCTACAAGGTCCTATAAGAAAGTGGTGTTAAACTCAACTAGAAATGGATGCCCAGAGGCTGCATGTTGACTTAAAAAACCACATATTAACATCATCTGTTTTGTACTGTATTTTCACTTGTTTCGTTAAAGAAAGAAGTTTCCAATTGCATTTTAATTTGATGCTGTGTGAACTAGGGAGTGTTGTGGCCTCCCTGTGGCCTCTGTTGTAAGAGCTCTGTGCCTGCTACTCACGTATTTACAAAATTTCTATATGGGATATGTTTTACTTGCCAATCTCCTCATACAATGTATAACAATAAATTGGTGGAATGGCTAACATAAAATGACAGGAAAATCTTCAAAATTTTAGCTTATAGGAGATATAGAGAGAGCTTTCTATCTGTTTAAATTTTGAAGGGAGGGAAGGCATTTTATGCATTAATAGATGCGTAAGTTTCACCACATGCCAAGTAAAAGTGGTGACTCAGGAAAAGAGAAATTTTGAAGTCATTCAGGAGAAAAGTAGAAAGCTTATATACACACATACAAATATTTGTATAAACTAAAATCACACATATACGTATATATGTGTATATATATTTATATTTATAAATGTGTATATGCTTACATATGTGAGTGTGTGTCTGTATGTATGAAAGGGATTTATCACTTGCATCTTCTCTGAATGACTACAAGGAGCTAAGAAATTTTATTCATTTTTTCCCAGGATGTACCTTTCTTTTCTTCTCCCTCCATCCCATTTTCTTCTTCAACTCAAATCTAATATAAAGTTGAGAGAAGTTTCCCAGCAAAGGATCAGGACAAAGGACGACTTTCATCCTGCACCCAAATAAAATGGTTCATTTCGGCTTTACGTAATATCATGTAATAGAGCAGATTGAAATGCTTTGTTTAGAGTTGTGTTTTTGTATGTGCTTTTTAATTGTACAGATACTGCTGAATGAGCAGTTAAACAGCACATGTTTCCAAATGGCAGATATGAAACTATAAAATATGATTTAAACCATATGTTTCCATTCTTTACTTTGGAAAAAAAGAATTCATATATTATATAAGATAAATTGGGGCATGGATTAAGAAAAGCTTATATAATTTTATTTTCTAAATTAAATGTAAAGTAGCCATGTGGCACCTGAAATTGGGACTCTAATATGAGACCCAGGTTTGATTTAGACGTTTAGAGTCTGGTCTTACCAACCCTGAGGCTAGGAACTGTGGTGTATGCCAGCTGGCGACCAGGTATGGTATTAACATGGACTCACACAATTAACTGAATTTCCCATTTAAAGGCTAGACGTGAAGTCTGGATATCTTGGATTATATCTACATGACCAATGTGAAATGGAAAACAGAGATAAGCATCTGGGCAATTCTGGCAAAAACCAATGGGAAAAAATGTTTTATTGTTTGTTTTTATCTGATTTATTAGGTAAACAGAGAGAGATCATTGGGTAGATGATGATGATCATGATGATAATGAAGAAAAATAGATAGATAGATAGATAGATAGATAGATAGATAGATAGATAGATAGATGAAAACATTTATTAAGCGCTTACTCTTTGCTAGGCACTATTATCAGCTCAGTTAAAGTGTTCTAAGGGTAAAGGAATAGTTGCTATTTCAGTACTACTAGGTACGCATTTTTGGAAAATAAATTGTGGTTCAGATCTTTAATTTCATCAGTATAGAGAACTCATGGTGAAGAAAGTCCCTCTACCTATACAAATAGGTAACTTCCTATAACATAAGGTTTTAGAATGCTTTCTGGTACCTTGAAAAGCTCAGTAACTTGCTAAAGGTCGCACAGCCAGCATGTGTCAGAGGCAAGACTCCACCTACGACTTAAGTGTTCCTGAATGAAAAGCCATCTACCCTGCCCTATCGCCTCACGTTAAAAAAAAAAAAAAAAATAATAATAATAATAATAATAATAATTCTTTGGTGGAGGGTTGCATCTCTAACGCCTTCATTTTGCAAATGTGTGCCTTTGATAACATCAAAGCTCAGGCAAGACAGCGGATAGAGTCATCCAAAATCATTGCCAGTGCTGGAAAAATCAACCAGACCTATATCTTCCTGTGATACCATGGATATTGCCTGACTTACTCACTGCCTTTGCCAGAAGCCTCAGTCCTGAAAGACATGGCCTTTCCCCCTGTACTAAGCAATCACAACAACACATTTTCAAGGCATTCTTCTTGACTGTAACAGTCAAGTGGTCACTAAAAGTAGTGACCACTGTTGATGGCCCAACCTTATTATCGTTATTGTTCAGTCATGTCCTACTCTCTGTGATCCTGCAGACCATACTGACCATGGGGTTTTCTTGGCAAAGATATAGGAGTGGTTTGCCATTTTCTTCTCCAGTGGACTAAGGCAAACAGAGGTTAAAAGATTTGCCCAGTGTCACATAGCTAGTAAGTGTTTGGGGCCACATTTGAACTCATGTCTTCCTTCCTCCAGGCCCTGCACTCTATGCACCGAGACATCTAGTTGTCCCAACCATATATGAGTTGGTGATTAAAGAAATATTTCACTGACACAAATAAAATAGAGACAAAGAATCCAGCTTTATCCAACTCAATACACATGTCTTAAAAAGATCCCATTACGTGGAGAATTCTAAGAATCTGAGTACCACATAATCCTATTTGTGGGTCTTTCTCATTTGCTTCCCAAGGAATTCACAAAATAACGCTGTACTATTTGTCATTTTGTTAATTCATTATCAATTCCTGGGGCCAGAAGATCCCATAAAGAGCCCCAATTCAAGACTACCAATGACTCCAGGGTCCTGGCGACGGGAGGTTTCCTATCCTGTCTGTTCTCTTCTTCTACAGGAATATAACTACATTACTCATTGAATACTCATTAGATTTCCATTTCATTTCCCACTAACTTCTAGTTTTGGTCACAGATATTAAAATTCAAAGTTGGTGGCCTGAGAACCTGTCTAATATAAATCTAACATTTTACAAATGAAGAAATAGGTTCACTGATGTTGTGACTTACCTAAAGTCACACAGCTAAGAAGTAGTAGAGATAGGATGCAAACCCAAATCCTTTGACTAAATCTAGAGCTCCTTCTACTACATCGTGATTCCTTTCTCCCCCAAGGAGAGAAATCTTGCCACCCACAAAATATAGCCCTTCTGGTCCCTGAAATTAACTAACTAATCTAAACTAAGAATTTAGTTACTTAAAAAGTTTATTAGTAGCCAAGATTATAGTTACTAAAAAATTAACTTCTTAGGAACTGGCATTTATATATCACCTCATCTGAAGGTTTGGAAAGCAGTTTACGTATGTCATCTGATCCTCACAAAAACCATGACACAGGTGCTATCATTATCCCTCATTTTACAAATGAGAAAATTGAGGCTGAGAGAGGTTAAGTGACCTGCCCAAGTTACACACCTAGTAAGTGTCTGAGGCTGGATTTGAACCCTGGTTTTCTTGATTCCAAATCCAAAACTTTGTCTATTTCACCAAGATGCCTCTACTAACATGCTGATTGTGCTACTTTGGTTAAATGAGAAGCATATCTTTTCTGGTCCTTGGGTCCTACCTAACAAAATAAACCTTTATTTCTCCTTGGCTGTCCACCATGTCCTGGCTAAAATTCCTTGGTTCTACTTTGATCTGTTATTCTCTAATACTTTTAGGGTCATAGGTCATAGATTTAGAGCGGGAAGGGTCCTGGGAAGTTATTTAGTCTAACAACCCTAACTTTATAGATGGGGAGCTGTGATCCACAGAGGTTAAGTGATTTGCCCATGGTCACACAGGTGATGAATGAATGTCAGAGTCAGGAATCAAACAGAGGTCTATAGACTCCAAATTCGACATTTTTGATACTGTATCACAGTGCCTTTAAACTCATGGCCATTTTTTTTCCTCTGGAGGAAGCTAGAGAATCATTTCTTGTTTGCCCAATTAAAATAATGTTTAAAGGAGGCATGTTAGGACCTAGCAGAGCCCAAATTTTCCACAAACTCTCCAGTAGGCTCAAAAAATGCACCAAAGGGGAAAATTATAAAGAAACACAAAGAGAAACATCTTTAATTTACTCAGTCCTGTTAGGGATTGTACAACAAAAACTGACAGAATCTTCAGAATACCTTGAGCAAAGACTAGCCAGGGTAGGTAGAAGGCAGTACCAACAAGGAAGAACAGGTGATAAAGTCAAATCAGGACTAATTCAGGGATGAGACATCTGGGGGAGGCCCAGCTTAAGACACTACTAGAGCAGAAAAAAAAGTCAGGCTATCAACAACCATACGTAAAAATGCTATTAATCGCTGGAAGTTGTGGAATGCAAATGAAAGCAAATTTGAGGTTCCACTTCACACTCATCAGATTGTCACCAATGACAAAAATGGAAAATGATGATTGATAAGGGGGCTAGAAGAAAACAGATACATTAATTCACTCTTCTTGGAGCTATGAATTTCTCCAGCTATTCTGGAAAAACATATTTTAAAAAATAAATTTAAATTTAAATAAATTTTAAAAATAATTTTAAATGTACTCCCAAAGTTACTAATGTGCATGCCCTTTGACCCAGCTATACCAATACTGAGATCAAAGAGAGGAAGAGGCCGTATGTACAACAAAAATACTTATAGCAGTTTTTCTGTTACAGCAAAAACATTGGAAACCAAAGGAATGTCCTTCACTTGGATAATGGCTAAATCAATTAGGCTATATAAATGTAATGGAATATTATTGAACCATAAAAAGCTATAATTTTAGAGAAACCTGGGAAGACTTGTATGAGCTGATACAAAACAAAGTGAGAAGAACCAAGAGAACAATGAATACGATAACAACAACATTGCAAAAAAAATAAAATTGGAGACTTTAAAAAGCTCTACTCAATGAAATGACCAATCACAACTCCAGAGAATTAACGAGGAAGCATGCTACTTATCACTTCTTGACAGGGAAGCTGTGAAAGCTAAATGGTGAATATTTATTCAACTATAACCTTGTACATGTAAACATACACTTGAAGGAAACTATATAATATTACGGCTTTATGTAGTAACAATAATTAATAATTTATAAAGTGCTTACTATGTGCCAGGCTCAGTGCTAAGTGCTTTACAGATACTGTCTCATTTGATCCTTGCCACAGCCCTGGGAGGTAGGTGTTATTATTATCCCTATTTTACAAACAAGGAAACTGAGGCTAATAGAGATAGTTAAGTGACTTGTCCAGGGTCACACAGCTAGGGAGTTTCTGAGCCCAGCTTTGACCTCTGTCCTTCCTGACTCAAGGCCCAAGGCTGTATCCACTGTTCAACCTAGCCGCCCCTTCACATACAATACTCTTTTTTCCGTTCTATTATTTATATGGGTGTACTCACTGCACTTGTTCTCTGTTAAGTTCAGAGCAAAAATATTCAAAGAAAGTCATTTATATAGATCTCAAAAAAGTCTCGTATGTTTAACAAAAAACATCATGCCAATTTATTCAGAGGAAACAGTAGTGCTAAGGATGGGGTGATTCAACATATTTACTGACAATGAGTCTGTACTACCAACTCCATAGACAATCAATCAGGTTGACTTTATGATTTAAACAAATTCCCTATAAAATTTACCCACCTCTCAACTTTCCTTACATCTTCTGTTTGCTGGCTATGGGTTTTACACATATTAGTTCAGGCGACTTTCCTACTGGATCTTCTCTAGCCCACAGAGTACAAGGTCCTGGGTCACTAACTTTCCTTGTGAACAAATGTTTGATGCGTTTAGAGTAAGTTCTGGTTCAATATTTGGACTTTTAACATAAATCTTCAGGAGTTCACCACTTTAAGTCCCTTTCTTCACTAGCGCAAATCCAAGTAATACTAAGATTTGAGGCGCAATGAGAGTAAGGCCAAATAAGAGGATATAATTTCAGTAGGCTCTCATCTCTAAAAGCCCCTGGTATTTTTCAGTTTAATTGAGGTTGAAAAGCAGAGAGAAGAGCTGGAAAAAGGAAGAAAAGATGGGAGGATCACTAAGCAAGGATATAATGAATGGTGTATAACAGTTACCTGCTACCACTTCTGAATTTGACTCTAATGTGGGACTGAACTGATAAATAAGTAGATGCCTTGATGGTGTGATATTAGGGGGTCTAAAACATGTTCTTTCGCACTCAAAAAGTATATCCCTTCCTGGCACATATACTCCTAAAATTTGACAGAGCTTCATTCCTTTGGCTTCACCTGAACAGAACCTATCAAAATATAAAAGTTTCTAGGAGAGATGATATATTAAATCTTCTTAGTCAGTAAGAGAATGCTTGACCTATTTCCAATACTGTGCCTTTTCTTATCTTTCCTCCTTCCTCAAGACTGTGTGAGCCCAGCTTGAGTTACATCATGCTCTGGAAAAATAACTCATTTATATAACCCTTTATAGTTTACAAAGCACTTTCTTCACAACATCCACGTGGGGTAAGCAATAATCCCTTGCATTTATATAGCAGTTTAAGCTTTGCAAAGCACTTCATACACTCTATTTCCTTTGGTCCTCACCACTACTCTGTGAGGCAGGTAATGTATTATTATCATCACATTATAGAAGCTGGAATTGAGAGATATTGACAAGGTACCACTGCTAGTAAGCAGTTGAGTTGGGTCTTAAACCAGTGCTCTTTCAACCACTCTACACAGCCTCCTATCCCCTGCTTGCCAAATAAGGGTAGACAGTGATAAACAAGTTCTTTCTCAGAGCCAGACATCAAGTTAGAGAATTTATTTTGTCCACAACCTACACAGTTTTGATCTTCTATCAGAGTTTCTTAATCTTATTTGTGTCGTGGACCCTTTTGGCAATCTGATGAAGTTTATGGATCCCTTCTCAAAAGAATGTTTTTAAATGGCTAAAATAAAATACAAAACAAACAAAAAACCAAAGGAAATTAATTATAATGAAATATAGTTATCAGAATTTTTAAAAATTAAGATGAACTTGTTTAAATTTTTTTTTCTTTATTGGTTAATTTATATTCAGGGAAGTCATAATTATAAGATGAGGGACATTGTTTTTTCCTTCTCTCTGAATAGTTTTGGCAAAAACAAAAAATCAGTGACATTCTGTTGAAGAAGAAAAGGAAATGTCTAAAGAAACCAATATAAACTGTAGAGTGCTATATAAATGAGTTATTTTTACAGAGCTGACATATGAAAGAGCGATTAGATTTGTTCTACTTAGTCCCAGAGGGCACAACTAGCAGCAATGAGGGGAGGCTGCAAAGATACAGAATTCAGCTGGATAAAGGAAAAAAAACTCCTAGTAATTAGAATAGGCTAAATCAGGATCTTATGGACCCCTCTTCAGTGGACGTCTAGTCAAGGCTGGATCACCACTTTTCTGAGAGGGGATAAAAAGACATTTCTGTTCACGTATGAGTTGAACTAGGTACCTTTTGAAGTTCCTCCTACTCCTACTCCTAAGAAGATATAAATCATTGAACAACTTCCAATATTTTTACCACATACTTATGCTCCTGTATCCATTGTAGCATTTAGATGACTTCTGAGTGCATAATAAATGCTCGGGAAACAATTGCTTGATGTATCATACATCATAGTTCCACATTTTGTTGCTTATCTCTGAACTAGAACTCATGTTATAGGAATTACATAAGATTTTCTTTTGGGGAGAATGAGATTTTTCTGGGTAATGAGATTTTCTAGTTAACTTTTCTAGTTATTTTTTTAGTTAATGTTCAATAGATGTCTTTGACTCACATGTCTAACATGGAACTCATTATGTTAACCCCTAAATCCAATCTTTTGCCATTACCTTCCCCAATACTGCAGAATGCAATACTATCCTCCCAGTTCCACAGGCTCATAACCTTGGAGTCTTCCCAAATCCCTCATTATTTCTCATCCCCCATATCCAATTTGTTGCCAAGGCCTATTGATTTCACCTTTGCAAAATCTCTTGAATATGTCCGTTTCTCTAGCACTGCCACCTCATCACCTCACACTTGAATTATTGCAGTAGCCTGATGAGGGGTCTGCCTACCTCAGGTCTCTCCTCACTCCAGGCCATTGTAGTAGCAATTTAGATTTGAAGATCTTTCCCACCCATTAATAGGCCATATGACCTGCTTACATCACAGGAAGCCTAAGTCTCATGTGGTAGGAGGAGCTTCCTGATAGGAAAAGGAAATCATGTCACAGAAAATGCTGAGAGAGGGGGAGAGAGAGAGACAGAGAGAGAGAGACAGAGAGACAGAGACAGAGAGACAGAGAGACAGACAGACGGACAGAGACAGAGAGCAGTTATGGCTGCTAATGGCTGCCCTCATGATGGTTAGAACTGAACAGGCCGACTTAGCTGTACTGTGAGTTTGTTTGGGGGAAGACCCCAGCAATGGGTCAGAGAGGTTTTGGAATGGCAAGGCTTCATGTTGTGATATTGTGTTTTAAGTTCCTTGCTGTTGTGGTAAAGTGGGCTATGGGATTAGTTATGGAATATGGTTCCCTGGTGTCTAAATAAATGTTATACTTCTACCTTCTATATGGAGAATGTCTCATACTATGCTGTTGTGTTTATTGCCTTACTGATACACCCATCTACAATTAATCTATTAAAAAAGTCTTCCTAAAGCTCAGGTCTGATCATGTCCAACCCCCTACTCCCACTCCCACCTCTTCTCAATAAACTGTAGTTACTACCTAATGACTGCAGGTGAAAGACAAAATGCTATTTGCCATTCAAAGCCCTTCTTAATCTACCCTGCTCCAACCTTTCCAGTCTTCTTACACCTTACATTCTGCCACATACTCTTCAATCCTGTGACACAGGAAAACCATGAAAAACAAGTCAATGACTTGCTAAAGGAGACCCAAAAAATACTGATGAAAATAACACCTTAAAAAATAGACTAACTCAAATGGCAAAAGACCTCCAAAAAGCCGATGAAGAGAAGAATGCCTTGAAAGGCAGAATTAGCCAAATGGAAAAGTAGGCCCAATAGACCACTGAAGAAAATACTACCTTAAAAATTAGATTGGAGCAAGTGGAACCTAGTGACGTTATGAGAAATCAAAGGAAATAAAAAATGGAAGACAGTGTGAACTATCTCATTGGAAAAACCACTGACCTGGAAAATAGATCCAGGAGAGAGAATTTAAAAATTGTTGGACTACTTGAAAGCCATGATCACAAAAAGAGCCTAGATATCAACTTTCAAGAAATTATCAAGGAGAACTGCCCTGATATTCTAGAGCCAGAGGGTAAACCAGAAATTGAAAGAATCCACTGATCGCCTCCTGAAAAAGATCCCAAAAAGAAAACTCATAGGAATATTGTCACCAAATTCCAGAGCTCTGAGATCAAGGAGAAAATACTGCAAGCAGGCAGAAAGAAACAATTTGAGTACTGGGGAAACACTATCAGGATAACATAAGATCTAGCAGCTTTTACATTAAGGGATCGAAGGGCTTGGAATATGATATTCTGGAGG
>CM053624.1:101540770-101579113 GCA_028646595.1 Phalanger gymnotis | reverse complement strand
AATCTCAAAAGTATGCCTTAGTATTACTTGATATGACCTTATTCTTCAGTAGACCTCATTCCTGAGTTGGACATATATCGTCCATTGGAATTTTTTTGTCATTATTAACTATAAAATGTCCAGGATATATAATAAAATATAGTTTTGATTATGGATTTGTTACAACTTCTATAGACCCAGATCTCATCAACTACTATAGATTCGATAATCATTTCTATGGAGAGGGATGAAACCTAGTACTCTATACACAGGCCTAAACTATCCTGAGGAAGGAATGCTTTAAATTTTGTACCGTGATGGAAATTTACAATACCAATTATGTATTGCACATTTCCAATTGAGTGGGGGGAAAAAGATTAAAAAAATCCAGGTGCCCAAACTATTTAGAAATGTGTTTCTTGAAGAGAAAGCATATGAAATGATAAAAATTAACTTTTCACTTTTCCCTTGGATGTTATGTGGTCACAGGTATGCAACCTGGTTTTAAGAATTACCCTCTTCATTCTCTACCAATGGCTACCCAAAGCTTGAAATCAACTGTACTCTACATCCCTACCTGGCAAGTAGCCATTTGATTTAGAGGGGTTAGAGCTAACTCTGGTATTCCTGAAGACAACAAATCCCAGGGAATCAATCTTCCATAATTGGCTGTGCCAATGAGAGAATGTCTTTATGCTCTCTCACTCCTCCCACCCCACCACATAAAAAAGTGATAGAAGGAAGGTTAAACATCTATAAGATTTGATAGCTGATCAGTTATGGGTCCAAACGCTAAGCTATAAGGAAGGGGGGAGAAATGGAGATGAAGCCTCCTAAGTGTGCATTCTTTGGAAAAATTGTTTGGCAAAGTTTGTCAGGAGGTGTTGGCAACTCTTTAGTGGGTGCTAAAGAGAAGACTTGGACGATTTGTGTTTCTGGGCTCTGAACAGCATTATTTACAAAGACTTTGGCTCAGAAGACTATGAACATCAGAGGTCATAATTATATCTCTCCCAAAGTAAAATGTTAAGGACTTGCCTCCTTTTCACTCATTTATTTAAATATAAAAAATAAAAATAAAGAAACACTGATGTGTAAGTAGGAGCTAAAATGTAAACAAGAATTGAAACACTATTTAAAAGCATGAATATGTGATAGAGGAATTAAAATGCTTAGGAGAAGTTTATGAACTCCACATTCAGTGGAAGCGGGCTGCAAAAGAGTTTAGCTGTCCTTCTAGAAAACAAAAATTAATTTGCTTTGGCCAAATTAAAATTAATTAAAATTATGCAATGTTGCCCTTGTGTTAATTTTAACGGTGAGGTTGTTGTGATTTAAGGCTACAATTAGTTCTAGTGTTTGAAAGAGAAGCACTGTAATCGAGACAGGACATTTTAATAATCCTGGTTATAAACATTTAATACATCATCTTTAGGGACTCACAAACACATTGTAATTAACTTTTACAACTGAAATAAATCAGATTGCATTAGCATATTGCAAAGGAAAAAATCATTTGCATGATTGAAAACAGCTTCAGAAAATTATGTCTAACAGGCTCTATGCAATCCCCATCACAACTTTTACCAGCTTTTATTTGGGGATTATTTTTACACCAACTACAATTTAGGATTTTCCTCCTAATTAAGACTTTTGCCATGTAAGGATATGTCAGACACACTCATGTCCCTTCCTAGTTCTGTATATCCAGCCAAATTTTGTCTGTGGATACTTATCATGCATATATACTTTATTCTTTTGCCTCCCAGAGCCCCCTCCCACCTCTGGCCTAGAATAATTCACAGCAAGCTTTTACATACTTTGTTTCATTTGAGAAATAGGGAGGTAGATTATTATCCCAACTTTGCAGATGAAAAAACTACTATTTCTTCAAGGTCACACAGCTTAGTGAGTGGTGGAGCCAGGACTAAAATCCAGGTCTTCTGAATTCTAATCCTATACTCCTATGTTTCTTCATTTCTCCAGCATTGGATACAGTTGACTACCCTCTCTCCACCTGGATACTCACCCCTGGATTTTTTTGACATTATTTGTTTTTTATCCTACCTATCTAGCCACTCCTCAGTATATTTTACTGGATTATTATCCATGCCCCTTACCTTGGGCATCCCCCAAAATTCAGTATTGGGCCCTTTCCTTTTCTCCATCTACTCACTCAGTGAGTGAAAGAGAATGCTGAGTCTTCATACCCTGAACTAATTGGGAATATAGAAAGAATACTGAACTTGGAGTCATGGGACCAGAGTTCTAATTCTGGATTTGCCCCTTGGTGACTAAGTGACTTTTTTCTGGAAATATATTTGACCTCTGTTGGCCTCCATTTTGGTATCTGTGAAAAATGTAGGATAGACTAAATGATCACTAAAATCCTTTCCAGGTCTACTTCTATGATATTATGAATGTTAATATTGAAAGGGGTCTTTCCTCAAAATGTTTTCCCATACAGCAGTTAGTGGTGCTTTGCTCATCACATTCTAATTTGCATGACACATATTTATCTGTATGTTTGTCATTCACCCTTAGTAGATTATAAGATTCTTCAAGGCAGGGACTATGGCATTTGTCATCATGATATCCCCAGTGCCCAAAATAATGCCTTGTACATACTCACTTCAAGGATTCATGATTTCGTTAGTGTAATTTTCTCCCTTACAATATGAAATAATTGCTATATGACTTACTCAGGTAGTCTTTAGGCCCTGTTATAGGTAAACAGTTCAACACCCTGAGGCTAACTGACTATGCACCTCTTCAGACTCCAGCTAGCCTGGTCCTTCCTCAGCATGCATAGTCCATTGGTACATACTGTCTACTGCCAGGGGCATACCCAAATTCTTTCAGCTTAATAGGACTGGTCGTTGCTTAATGGGTGAAAAGCCAAAGTGATCTCTACGCCACAATTAGCAATCAGAATAGAACTTCGGTGGCCTTGCATATGTATTACATGCCTAATAAATATTTATTGAATTTAAGTGAATCAAAAGAAAAATTATATGTTTATGGGTTGTGATATGTTTATATAAAATTAAGGGGAAAAATATTTTCTCTTTCAAGTTGAAAAGGGTTCCAGTACATGGTGAAAGAAAGGCCCTTTTCTCTGGTATTTTCCCTTATGGCAATATTTGTAAGTAATTAGAGAGAAAATAATATGTCTTCTCACAATAAGTTAAATAGGTACTGGTAGGGGAGTATATTGAGGATCCCTTCACAAAAAAAAGGTAGCAATCTTTCTAAAAGGGAATGGAAGTCAGACTGCTATATAGATAAATGAATCACTGTGGCTTTGTGACTGTTCTTATGTTAAACACTTAATATTACTGACTTGAAAGGCTATGTATGAAATATGATGGGGGGGAGGCACCTAGGAAGGAAATGGTCCCAGAGCCACCTGTAATTCAGATTCACTAGCGGGCTATGTAAGAAAGCCAGGATGGTCAAGACTGGTAATTAGTGCAGTAAGCTATGTGGCAGTGGGCCTCTGAATAACATGGATCAGAGTACAAAGCTAGTCTAGTTTGAAAGCAATGATTTAGTTTATGAAAACATACATTATATATATACATATATATGCATTGATAGATAGATAGATAGATGGAATTAAATAGCTTCTTAGAGACCATCTAAAGTTCATTCCATATCTGAGCAGCAATACCCAATAAATGATCATTCAACCTCTATATGAAACTCCCAAGTGAGGAGGAGCCCACAGTACTGCTTTCCTGAGGTACCATTTCATTTTTGGACAGGTATAATTATTAAGACTTCCTTCCGCCCCCCCCCCCCACTGTTACGTTGAGCTAAACTAGGCTTCTTTGCGACTTTCACCTATCGCTTGTGGTTTAGGCATCTAGGTTATGCAGTTGGACCCACCTGGAGTCTGGAAGACCCGAGTTCATATCTAGCTTCAGACACTAGCTGTGTGAAATTCTATAAATTATCTAACTTGTCTGCCTCAGTTTCCACATTGGTAAATGAAGATAGTAAGAGACCCCACCGTCCAAAGATGTTTTAAGAAAAAAATGAGAAAATACTTGTAAAAAAACTTTGCAAACCTTAAAGCACTATATAAATACTAGCCATTATGGACCAAGCAAAATATAAATTAGTTCTCTACCTGACAGCCCTGAGAATACTTGAAGGCAGCAATTATGTCTCCACTAAGTATTTTTTTCTTTTAGGGTAAACATCTCCATTCCCTTAAACGGATGGTCATCCATAGGCTTTATAACTCTGCTGTGCTTACCTCACATTATTATGTACTATATGATGTGTGCTAATCCCCTATTAGAGCATAAACCACATGAGGCAAGAGCTGGTATCTTTGCTAAATGTTTTAGCTCCTTCAGCAACTACCACTGTGGTCTGTACACATTAGTGGATTTATAAATACATGTGGAACTGAATGAATCAATATAATAGAAAAGTCAAACAGTAATTATATTTGTCCCTTTTGGACTCTGCTTACAATGGCCTAGGAACTGAATAAAGGGTCATAAAGTGTTCCTGTACCCTGCTCCTGTTGGTACAATGACTCTCAGATAATCACCATCAATGATCTGAGTGGAATAGTACAATAGAAAGGACATTGACATTAGATTAGACGACTTGGTCTCATGATTCACTTTTATCGTTTACTACCTGTGTGACAACTGGGTCTCTCCTTGGGCCTCACTTTACTTAATTTAAAAATAAGTAAATTGCATTAGGGAGCCTCTAAGATCCCTTCTACCTCTAGATCTATGGTTCTGAGCATTAGACAGAAAATCATAGAGCTCAGTGCTGGAAGACTCCTTAGAACATTGGTAGCAGAATGACTTTTATTTTACGAATGAGGAAATTGAGAGCCAGAGAAGTTAAGTGACTATACCAAAGGTGGACATTTAATAATTAGAAGTCAGAATTTGAACCAAGGTCCTAGAATTTAAAATTAAGTCTTCTCTCTGCTATAGCAACTTTCTTTTAACATTTCTTGTATACTTAAGACTTTTTTTATAAAGAGAACAAAGAATATTCGGCCTCTTCTCTGAGTCTTCTTGGAAGCCATTTGTGGGGAGTCTAGTTTCTCCTGAGGATATAGTTTATTGACTCAAAAGAGCAGTAACTTAATTAACCAGAGAAGTGAAGCCTACTGCATAATTAACAAGACATTTACCTAAAATCAATAATCTAATTGCCCCACCTAGGTAGGGGACAGTGTTTATCCTATTGAAAACAATTCATTTCTATCTACATGTTAACAAGGTGATTGGTAGTTTATTTAAGACACTAACCTGATCTGTAAAGTGATAATTTATTGAGTAATCAATTAATCTTTTTAGCATTGCAAATGGAGTGGGTAATGAATACTTACAAGTAGAGATCTGCATATGAAAGTTCAAAGGTAACTGATTCTTCTTTCTAAAATGGAGATTATACTCAAACCTCCACTAAACAGAGAAAGGAGATAGGAAAATCTTACTTTATTATACCCCAGAAACAAACAATGCATTCAGAATTTAGAGCATACTAATTTAGAAGTATTTCCTGTTTTTACAAAGAATTCATTATCTAAAATGGTTTTCCTTTTTCACTGATTGGAATGAGTCCATTCCAATATTATATGCCCACATCTCCTAGTCTCCTAATGGTCTTCAAACACTTGAAAATGTATCAGGTTAAAAAGCATAAATAAATTCATCTAGGATCATGGGTCAAGGTCAAAAGCTTTAACAATCAGGTTTAATCAAGATAAGAATGCCCAAATTTGGATGGTTAACCAAAGATTATCCATTCTCTTGAGCCTGTACAATTAGGGGTGAGGTTTCTCAGACCATGTAGAACTTCCTATTACATCATTCTCATAGTATCTCTTACATGAATATATTCTCATGATACAGTGTGACTTCTGCAGCTCCAATTCATGGGAATTTGTCATTTAAAGCAATCAGACCAAAATATGCCAACTGACTAATGATGAGGAATCTGTAACTAATTCTACTTCTCCCTGGCCCTCTTCCCTTCTTGCTCCTTCTCCCTCCCTCCCTCCCCACCTCTTCCTCCTCCTTCCTTCTCTCTCTTTTTTCTTTCTTCCTCGCTTCCTTTCTTCCTCCCTCCCTCCCTCCCTCCCTCCCTTCCTTCCTTCCTTCCTTCCTTCCTTCCTTCCTTCCTTCCTTCCTTCCTTCCTTCCTTCCTTCCTTCCTTCCTTCCTTCCTCTTTCTCTCTCTTTCTCTCTCTCTCTCTCTCTTTCTCTCTCTCTCTCTCTCTTTCTTTCTTTCTTTCTTTCTTTCTTTCTTTCTTCTTCTCATCATTATTATCATCATCAGTGTGTGGCTATCAATAGGCATATGTATCTCTTACTAAAAACACCATGCAGTTCTGGAATCTTTTATAAGTTTGTGAGCACTATCGTAATAGAGACACTTAAAGACTAGATCACAGGACACGGGAAGGGGAAAGGTAGAAGCAGGAGAGTGGAAGAGATAGTACAGGTTGGAAGGATTAAGAGCAATGAGGAAAGGCTCAAAGGAAAGTTACAAAGAGTTTGAGCTATATTATCTCATTTTATCCTCAAATGATTTTGGGAGATGAGTTTACAAATATTTTGTATATTACTCCATTTTCCAGATGAGAAAACTAAGGTGCAGAAAGATTTAATAAAATACTGTCACACTACTATTAAGTGGCAGTTTCAAAACTAAAACTCATATATCCTGGCTCCAGTTCAGAGGCAAGGGAAAAAGCAGAAATATCTATGTAGTAAATGGGTTTTTTGTTTGCTTGTGTTAAGCTATTACCATCACCATATGTATAACTAACAGCAAAAGAAGTTGATGAATCTCTACATGGAATTAAAAGAAAAAGAAAATTATGTATTTTAGTTGTATAAAAGTTAGACTCTAAAAAATTTTATGATACAGAATGTTCCAAAAGTCTTAGCGCAGTTTCAAACTAGTGCTTAAGTTTAATTTTAAGCTAGTGCTTAAAACTGCACTAAGACTTTTGGGACATTCTACCTACTGCTACATTCCAGGTTTATTGTGAGGAAAAGTCTTTATAAACCTTAAAGTGTTACAGAAATAAGATTAGTCATCATTGTTATATCATGACCTTCTTGATGGGTTTCAGAGAGAAATACTCCTAAAATAAATCTTGCTATTATTCTATTGTAATTTATTTTCTTTGATTTTTATATTTTTATATTGCATATTCCATTTATATTCATATATTCTATCGACTGTTAAACAGACAAATAGATTAAGTGACTTTCGTAATTAACTAAAAGTATTAGGACACAAACTCATCTTCTATAGCCTCATTGAAACAATCTTTGGCAGAACTCAGTACCAGACAGGAAGACAGGATTGATACCTGCTTCATTCTTTCCAGCCTGACTTTTATCTAATAACTTCCTTACCTGTCTCTATCTTCTGCCATTTCTCTATAGTTTGAACATTTTTTTCCATGTAATTCAGAGATTATGAGTATTTGAGATGGCAATATTATTTTTAAACTATGGTTCTTTGTATGGTGGTTTGTTACTTATTTGTTTGTCCAACAAAGATAGTAAGTTTCTGATACATAATTCTGGACAACAGGTCATGTCTTGCTAGCTGTTTTGTAGGTGCTTCATTTTTAAAGCTAGAAGTGATATGATACACAGTCTCTAATGTATCCTTGAAGAATCCACATTGATCACTAAATCCGGTCTTGTTAAGGATAACTGTCTATAATTTCTTTTGGCAATAATATTGTCTGGAATTGCCATCATAAAACCACTTCCACAGACAAATCCATTCCATTCTGCCATTTGGTTGACATTTCTTGGTTAACATATCAACATGGCTGAATTTATGTTGGATCCAATTCATTCCTGAAGGTCACTTCATCCCTGGAATTCCTAGGAAGTACCATGTGCCCCTCCCTCTGATCAGGTGGATCTCCCCAGAACCTCCATTTAAGGTGGATCTCCCCAGAACCTCCATTTAAGGAGGGTGTCTAGGCAAGCCATATCTCTTCACGTCTCATCAGGCCGGATTCCAGACTTCTCCATCACGACATGCCCCACCCCTTGCCAGATAGCTTCCCTACCCTCCCTTTTTAGCTTCCTTTCATGTGCTGTCTTTCTCTTTCAGAAGGTAAGCTCCTTGTGGGCAGAAGTTATCTTTCTTTTTGTACTTATTTGTATTTGTATTCCCATCACTTAGGACAGTGTTTGGAACAAAATAAGTACTTAGTACATACTTGTTTATTGACTGACTTACTGATGATTTTTTGGGAAGATAATATTGCGCAATAGAAAAGATATTAATTTAAGATATAAAAAACTTGTTCATATTTAAATAAAATTCTCACATGGCGTCAATAATAGAGAATTAAGATGGAAATCTATGGTGCTCATGATAGAAATGAAATTATAATTTTAACTTGATAGATTTTTTTATAATTGTTCTAAGGTAGAAAAACTCTGGCTGTGTGTACATATAAACACATGCCAATTACAAATAATAATAGCTTTCACTTGTTTAGCACTCATATGGCTATAAAGTACTATCATTTGCCTTATTTAATTTGATTTTCAAAACATATTCCATTCAATTCAACAAGCATTTATGTGCCAGCCACTGGGCTAGGTACTGGATATACAAAATCAAAGCAGTGCCTATCCTCCGGGAAGAGAGATTACAAATATTTTACAAAGGAGGAAATAGCCTCAGTGACCAAGGTCAAACCACTAGAAATTATAGACCTAGGACTTCTGCCTCCAAATACATAGGGGAGTTTTCCCCCCATTATACCATACAGCCTATGATCTATGCAGTCTTTAATGAAATCAATAAGTCTAGAGAACAGTCGCCAGAAATCCTCATAGATTTTTTTCACTTATGTTAGCATTACAAAAGAAAAAAAAACATGGATACTTTTACATTGAACAAGCTGTCACTGAGCCAATTTTAGGAGCCCATTGAAAGCTTTAGACAACTATAAGCCATGATCTCTAATGTTGTAATGGGCATTTAAATGAGGACCGTGTGCTCCTTTCCAAAGTTAAGTTCCTATAAATTTATCTTTATATACACTGCAAAAACTTTTAAGGGTGAGGTTAGGGTAAAGAGAGGCCACTGCAAATTTTTTCATGCTTTTTAAATTGTACATCACATCATACTTGTTGCAGAAAGAACAATGAAGACTAAAATAAAGTTCATTCTTAAAATTCATTTTCCCTGAGCCTATTTCTTAAGAGGTTTCTTCTCAGATCATCAAGAGAGGTGTTCCTGACATATTTCATGCTGTTTTCTAACATTATATTAAAAATTTAAATACTGCAACCAGAATGTGAGTTCCTATCTAAGCAGAAGGTCCCTTGCAATCTTGGATTTTGAACGTACTTCTTTTATAGCAATTGCTACTATTATTTACTGTATGTTTTTGCCTTATTTTAAAGTATGTGCTAAATGGAATACACTAATGGTGTGTGGCATAATTTCTCACTTAAGAGAGTTGGTTAGCCGTTCAGAATTTTCCATGTGATCAGGAGTGACATCTTTGCTCTGGATACTAACAAAACCAAAACCGATCAGGCATTATCTCAGGAAATAGAATGAAGCCTGGTTTATTTATAACAAAAGTCAGGAAAGAACTCTCCTTTAAAATAGCTCTTTGAAAACATATTGAAATAGTGTTGCCACAACTCCAATTTCGTTCACTTTGACATTCCTTGATAGAAAACCACTGGGAATCTCCTTGAAATCCTTCAAACTCACCCCTGACACTGTTGTGTCACTGATATTATAACTTTTGGGGGGGCAATGGGGTTGGGGGGGTGCAGGATGGGAGGGGCGATCCCTGAAAGTAAAACACTTAGATGATGTTGGGAGTTACTCCAAATTATTTCCTTATTATTTAAAAAAAAAATGTTACTATGGACAAAATAGAATTTTAATTTCACCCTGCTTAATAGCTAATGTTATTCTGTTTCTAATGATATACCTAATATCAATTCTTTTTGCCTTGGGTGTTCTGGTATATTTATGCAGTTTTGTCTTTAACCCTTCACAGGTTTGGGTTCTTCTTCTCTCTGCACTCCTTTCACTTCACAAGACTTTAACCATTTGCACACACACAAAAATCCCAGCTAATCTTTTCAAATTAGCACAGCCCTAACTCTGGAGCTTCTCATTAGATGTGCGGCTGAGATTGATCAGACCTCATTTGCCTAATATGGGGCCTAACTTTGGGCGTCTGGCCCTTGCAGTAGGGGGTAAGAGAGAATGGGAAGATGTCTTTTGTCATTGCTATGCAGGCTCACTAATTTGCTCCGCCTAATAAAATTACAAATGAACACAGCTTTGCTCGCATTGCCTTTATAGGTTATAATAACCTTGGTCCCCCATAACCTCCCGCTAGCTGAATTAATCAGATCATATTAATATTTCTTCTTACTTTCTTTTAACTGGTTCTTCTCTTAATTAAAGGGGCCAAAGATGTAAACAGGGTAGGTGACTAGAAACATGGCGTCAGGTTATAAACAAGGCTCATTAAAAAGATGGATGTGCCGGCAGACTGCAAAAATTGCTTACTCCGCAAGTGTACATTTTGTAATTTCCTGACGACTAAAAGGACTAATGCCAGATTCTACCCCCCTGCTTTTTTTTTTACATGTATAAAAGATGATAATTTTTGAATACTGGGGGTGAGGATGGCAACCCTGAGTAACCTATTCATCAACCAGAATAAGGTCACTCACATTACAAGACTCTCTCCCCCTTTCCCATAAACCTCCAAATGCAAAACGTATCTATAAAACGAACCCCCCCAAAGGGAGATAAAGGTGTAGGAAATGTGCTACATAAAATTTTAAAAAATGCGTGCTTTATATCTAATGATACATAGCTAAGAAAGAACATTCTGTTATTAAGTTCAGTATTAAAGTAAAAAAAAATCTGACATTCTTTTACCTTTTATGTGTATTCAAGGATACGCTAACTGCATACTCATGCTCATGCCTATATAGTAGATAGAATGTAGACCTAAAGAGATATGTAACTGATCTCAAATAGTAAACACAGGCAGCCCATCCCAGGGAAGTCCTCAGCTGGTGATTCATGAAGTTCTAAGAACAACATAGTATAGCACCAAATAGGATCATTTATACAGTTTAATTTACACATGTGCTACATCTATGTAAATATTTGGATCAATTCATACGTTGGCTACACTGAATGCATGTACAATAATGCAAAACATGTGTAGACAAAGACACATGTATACATACAATCTGGTGATCTATTTATATACTTTTTAGGCACTTTAGTTCATGTTCTAATCTGTCATAGAAACTTTCATCAACATTCATTTAAAGAGAAGAAAGCAAAAGGAGATTCTTCCCCCCACCTCCTTTACCAATTACTAGTGAGGACCAAACCCCTGATTTCCCATCTTTCTTTATCCCATCTCAACAAGAGGGAAAGTCATTCTGACAGGATGATGCACAGCATGACCAGGCAAGACCTCTCTCCTTCATGAATAAATTAGAGATGAAAGTTTAACTGATCCCCTTGCATTTTTATGGAGGGACTTCATCCTAATTTACCTAAATGCTTTGAACAGAACATAAGAAAAATGTAAGAGCCTAAGGTAGAAAGGTTAAAATCTGTGTTTAAATGGAAGGATATTTTAACAAGCACAACACATGGGTACTTACAACTGATCAGGATATATACATATATGTGTGCGTGTGTATATATGTATATATACACACATATACATATATATCAGAATACATATGTGTATATCACATATAAACACATTATATAAGCATACCTAATATGACGATTGTATATAACATACAACATAATATAATGATAACTATTATATGGTACTAATCACACAGATTATTTCTATACGGTGGTGGGCTGTACATTCTTTAATTTAAACATTTATGGCATAAACTGGCTTTTCCCTCAGCTGTTGCTCCTCATATGGACCACTGCAGGTGTGAACATTAATTCTGTAGCAAAATAGCCCTGTCTACTTCTAGACTTTTTTTAAAGTTGTGATTATAGTCCCTGAAAGAGCTCTGTTTAAGATATCATTTTTCTTATTGGGGCTCAATTTTGGTGGGAATGGTACTTTTCCAGAGCTGCTTTGTGATTTGGTTCAGTGAACAACCTCTTTCAATGTATTCTTCACTGGCAAGTTTTTAGTGTTTGGCAAACATGTCATAAGACATATAATTAGATTTTTTCATATCAGATCAACACAATTGGCTAAAAAAGCTTGGACTTCTACTTCTGGCATGTGTCCCTTTACCTGATATTTCAAAAGCCAAAGATGGTTCTGCATCGCTCGACTTTAATAAGATACCCTCCTACAAGAAAAAAAAAAAGCAAATTGGCATGTGGAATCACTTTATGGGTGCTTCAAATCTGTCATGTTTGTGAAGCTTTGATTTCAGTAATGTGATTGACAATGCCACCTATGAATGAAGTATGAACTCTATTCATTTTGAAATAATGCATTTTATCAGAAGTGATCCAGAGACTAACAACTACAGCTCCTTCCTAGTCAATGGATAGTCCTTAAGGACATCTATTTAAGGAAAAGAGAGATGAGGAGAAAAGATTTCTAAACATCATTTATGATCCCAGGGCCAAATGGGTAAAGTGGTAAAAAGTAAATTAAACTCTGGTGTGAAATACTTTTAAAACATGATCAGCATTTAGGAAATTTCAATTGTGTTGGCTAGAAATTTAATGTCATGCAAGTATGAATGAGAAGGGGGGCAGGCAGAGGATGGAGGCAAGCACATCTTCTAATTTGAGAGAAACTCTGATTCCTGCCTCTGTCCTAAAGGCTGTGAAGGATCTTGAGATTATAAATATGGTAGTTCATTTCCTCCTACTAGAATGTTTTTCAGGTTAACTTATATTTTCCATGAGTTTGGTGCTAACATGATAAAATCATAACATTACTCAGGTTTTAAAGATCCTCACTTCAGTGCTTTTACTTTTTTTTTTTAAATTGGAGTGGAGAGGAGTAAATTCCAAGTCTCCATTTATAAACATTCATTTTAAATGTAGGATTGAGCTGCAAAATCCTTGTATTGTTGGTATCTTTTCATTTTACTTTTCAGGATGTGTTTTTGTGCTGAGAAGACAGAAGTTTTTTGTCATTTTAGCAACAACCCACAATAAATGCTTTGATAAATGTTCTAAAAAATTAACAAATTGTGTATACAGTACACCATTTATATTAATCTGAGGCACAGTGTTTTCATATAGTTCAATAGGCTGACAAAGTATATTTTGTTTCGGGGCTAAAACTCTTTTCCTTCTCTTTGAATCATTTTTCTAAAATGAACTGGCTCCCTCTTCCCCTCCCACCATTTGTTGTTAGAGGAGTGTAATTTCATGACCCTTTTCTTCTACTTACAACTTCCTTCAAACAAAAGGACACAATAAATAAACAGAGGAGATAAGTAAGCCTCTTTTTCCACTTTTTTTTTGCTTCCCTCAAACAGCTAAAAATACTCAGCCCTTCAAATATTCTTCTGTATTAATATCCACATTGATGCTTTGAAACTAGCATACGACATAATAATAAATACTGAATCAGGTCCAAACAGCAATATGTGTATTGATATATGTATTTTCTCAGATTTGGCGAACCTATCTTGCTGACTATACTGATGAAGGTTGCAAGTAATTGTATACGCATTTCTGTGAAAGATAAATGGCTCGCCTTCCCAAGGACACTTGGCCAGGCTGTATTCATGAATGTGTGTGTGTGTGTGTGTGTGTGTGTGTGTGTGTGAGTAAGCGTGTATGTGTGTGTGAGTAAGCGTGTGTGTGTGTGTGTGAGTAAGCGTGTGTGTGTGTGTGTGTGTGTATATGTGTGTAACTGTTTTTTGAAGACCTGACAAGGCATCTTGATCATTTCCTCATTTTGAGGCCTATCCACAGCCTCACACATGGCCCCCCTCTCTGAAACGTTATTATTCTGTCATGAGCCTTTCTACGGTCAGGATGTTACTTCATTTCCACCTTTTGTCTCGGCCTGAATGTGAATGATGCTCTTTCAGCAATATACAGCCGCTTAAACTCCCTGCTGCAGCCTTACATAAATATACAACACCCGTCTCGGTCTATAACTCACTTCAGGCCTGGAAAAATAGTGACTTCCTTTATTGGTCAGATTCTCTTGCAATTCCCAACAGCTGTATGTTCTCACCTCTGAGGATCCTTATCTTCAAGTTTCCATTTGTCTCAGCACTATTCCAGTGGATTGCCAATAAAAATGATTCCCATTTTTATAACCCCTGAGAACACAGGAGCTGGCTTTCCAAAGAAACCCATCCCCGCCAAATAAACAAATAAACAAAGCCCCCTGTACAACTTACCCAAAGACATGCTTTGCCTTCAGAAGACACTTCTGAGAAAGAGGGGGAGAGAGAGAGACAGACAGACAGACAGAGAGAGAGAGACAGAGACAGAGACAGAGAGACAGAGAGACAGAGAGAGAGAGAGAGAGAGAGAGAGACAGAGACAGAGAGACAGAGAGAGAGAGAGGTCTCTAAACTCACTGACTATTCAAGAAGACCAATATCATATTTTAAACAAAATGAAAAGGAAGATATGACTAACTCCACTGAATAGTATGTAAGTATGTATGTATTCAGCTTCTATTTCAGATACACACATTCACATGTTAGATGATCTATGCTTCATACACATCCATGGTGCATATGTACACAGCATCCTTTTTGGCTTCTCTTTCATTTAATTTCATTCCCCACGTCTTTGAACTGAGGGTGATTTTAAAATATAGGTATCTTCTATCGGATTCCATTTTCTTACCCTCAAGCCTTCATGGTAAACATGTGGTTAGGAAAAGGCTTTTAAATAACAATTCTCTGAAGAATGGAAGTAGGGTTGGGCAGAATCAGTGTCATGGGTATGTGTTTGTGTCTCCTTTACTGGATACTGAATGAAAAGATGGGGACATTAAATATTCATGTGATGAATCTATACTTAAAAAAAAAGATGTAAACACTAGGAATAGGGAAATTTGCCAGGTTAAAGCCAGCTATATCATTTGATTTTATTACCATGCAACTGTTTACTGAGAAAAGACAGATGATTGCTTATATACAGTGTATGTTATCATAAGGGCTTGCTTGGGAGCTTTTCATGTAGGCAAGACTGACAATTGCTACAATCCTATGCAAAATCCTGGCTTGGGGAGCTGTTTTTCTTTTCTTCTTTCTCCGTCTATCACACTGAAACATTAACAAATCTTTTGGAAAAGTAAACTGGCAGAGTCAGTATATTAGAACTATCCCTGAAGACGGCAACTAAATAAACTCAAATGGTTCGTTCAACATTTAGGCTTTTATCCAGTGTCCAAAACCTGAGTCATTTGCAGGCTCTTCTCATCTTCCTCTTTCTCTATTTGGACTTGGGCTCAAATTAACTCTCTCTCTCTCTCTCTCTCTCTCTCTCTCTCTCTCTCTCTCTCTCTCTCTCTCTCCCCCCCCCCTCTCTCCCCCCACCCCTTCTCTACACACACACACACACACACACACACACACACACACACACACACTCTCACACACACTTTTTCTTTTACTGTTTCACCTAGGAGAGAAATCCCTGAGAAGGTCCATCTGACTGGGAGACGATTAGCATCTAACTGCCAACACTTTTGAAGGAAGCCAGGAGTCTTCTTTTGCCCATTACCTCAAGCAGCTGTTGGGAAAATGCAACATTTTCTTAGGGTCAAATGTTCTACTTGTCAGCAGCAAAATTTTTCTTCTTGATGGACTCCTGCTCTAAATGAAATGCTACAAAATATTTTTTTAAAAAAAAGCTTTTAGAAAAGAGACTTGGAGCTATTTTATTTATCTGACGATTATGAGCATTGTAAAACGTGTTGTTTCACATTGTAACATAAGCTCCCTTTTAGAAGTATGCCCGGAGTATTTGTAATTGTTATCAGGCCCAGATGTATCTGAGTGTCAGCATGAAGCACTATGAGTTTGCTCAGATGTACAGAATCTAATTAGCTCAAAGCCCTGTGAGCAAAGTTTATAGTAGAAGCACAGACTGATAGTAAAAGCCCCAATCCACACCCCTCCAACCCCTGCCCCCCCCCCCCACCAAATAAAGGCAAAGGGCTAAGCCTGTTGTTAATAGTGCTAAAGTTGTTTTTGGTGAAGCACATTTGTAACAAAAGTTACTACATGTTAAAGTGTCTAGATTTTAAATGAGAGAAATCCCATTCCAAAGCTAGTTAGAAAATTAAAGCAATGGACAGCCAGTTAGGTGGCTTAGTGGACTTAACTGTAAAACGAGCTGGAGAAGGTAATGGCAAACCACTCCAGTATCTTTGCTAAGAAAACCCCAAATGGGGTCACGAAGAGTTGAACAGAGCTCAAACAACTGAATATGGGATGTCCCTGGTAGCCAGAGTCTGAGTAGTCCTCAATGGCCTACTGAACCCAAAATGGATTGTTTTCACATTTTCCCCTCATCTTTCCCCTCTCTTCTTTTTTCTATCATTCTAGCCTTTGAGTTTCAATAATTCTCAGGAGTAGATTTTCTACTTTATAGACCATATATTATTAGGAAGAATATACTTCTTCCTTGATGCTCTCGCTTATTGGCTGCCGTATGTCAATACTGTAGCTTATTGGCATAGACACTCCCTACACTAGTGCAGATCTCAACCCATCACATTTTCTCATCCTGTAGAATTAATGTCCCCATCTTCCCATTAATCTTTCATTCTTTATGTTCCTCACCAGGCTACACTCTTGATTTCTCCATTATGCCCTAGAAATCTCTTCAGCCTTGCAGTTCACATCTCTGAAATACCTTCTGTCCTTGTGGTCCCTCCCTCTGTTTGGATGAATCCTCCCAGAATCTTCATTTAAGAAGGGTGCCCAAGCTAGCCATTTCTTGATTTCTTACAAGGCTACATTCTGGACTTCCCCATCATACCGGGTGCCTTTTTTCCTCACTACTGCTTTTCGGCTTCCTTTAATTTATTATCTCCTCCATTAGAATATAAGCTCCTTGTGGTCAGAGACTGACTTTCATTCTGCTTGTACAGGCATACCTTATTTTATTGGCTTCACTTTATTATGCTTTACAGATACTGTGAGGTTTTTATTTGTTTTACAAATTGAAGGTTTGTGGTAACTCTGTTTTAAGTGAGTCTAGCACTACCATTTTTCCCACAGCATGTGCTCACATCATGTCTCCACGTCACATTTTGGTAATTCTCACAATATTTCATTATTACTATTATATCTGTTCTTGTCATCTGTGGTCGATGATCTTTGCTGTTACTTTACTCATATCAACGTTTTGGAGCATTGTGAACCACACCCGTATAAGACAGTGAACTTAATCGATAAATGTATGTGTTCAGACTACTCCACTGACTTGCTGTTTCCGCCATCTCTCTCCATTTCCTTGGGCCTTCCCATTTACAATAATATTGAAGAATATTACATAAACTTAGCTTATAAAGCAGGGGCAGGGTTTGAGAGGATTGACTCCAATTTTGAAAGAAGCTCTACTGTAGGTAAAATGCTATCAAATGGCATCACATACTACAAAGCAATTTTTTGTGAATGGAAGAGTCTATCAATGTGGCAAACTTACTTGTTATCTTATTTTAAGAAATTGCCACAGTCACCCCATCTTTCAGCAACAACCACCCTGATGGGTCAGCAACCATCAACACTGAGGCAAGACCCTCCACCAGCACAAAGATTACAGGCTCCTGAAGGCTCAGATGATGGTTAGCATTATTTTTAGCAATTAAGTATTTTTTAAATTAAGGTGTATACATTTTTAGACATAATATTATTGCATACTTAATAGGCCACAGTATAGTATAAATATAATTTTTATATGTACTGGGAAACCAAAAAATTCATCATTCACTTTATTGCAATATTTGCTTTATTATGGTGATCTGGAACCAAACCTGCAATATACCTGAATTATGCCTGTGTTTGTATTCCCAGTGCTTAGCACAGCAATTGGCACATAGTAAGTACTTAAGAATGCTTGTTGACTGACTAAGAATCCTCTCAATGCACTGAAATCCTTTTAATATCAAAGCAGCCCTGGGACTGTGGATTTTTCCTTTCTCACACTTAGTTCAAAACCAGCCCACCTCCATTTCTTCATTACATATATTCTTCCTGGTAATTTTTATACCATTTCTCACATCTAAGAAATCATTGGTGACGTGAGGCAGCCTGATTGCACAGTTATGAAGGGATGAAGAGATATGGCAACATCTCTCTCCATCCCTCTTTGGATCACCTCAATGGTAATTTTGTTTTTTATGGAGAATGTGCTTTTCCACAATTTGTAGCCATAGAGTATTATTGATAGCATGCTGGTTTTAAAAAGATGTCTTTGTGTCATTGAAGTCATTGAAAGAAATTTTACAATTTTCCAAATGGTATTAAGGCTCTTCTCCTCCTATAAAATTTCAGGTTTGACATATTGTCCATTTCTAATCTCTTTCCAATATATACCTTGATAGGTTGCCCATCCAATTGCATATGGGAAATATCTATTCTTTTTCTAATGTGTTTTCCTATGTGTATGACTAAATCAATTTCTCCTGAGTGACCGAAGTTTATTTGGAAGGTCCCATAATGTTTCAGTGCAATCAGCGCAAGAATATCTGTGTACCAAGAAGAACATCCAATGAACTCTTCTGTCAATAGGGAATCCCTCTTCTATTTGGACTTGGCCCAGGGCATCCTCTATATAACCTATAAATTGCTACAAGGAGTCATCAAGGTTTTAGGAAGTTGACAAGCATTAATTTAATTGGTGGAGCTCCAAATATAGGATTCAGTTCAATTTACCAAACATTCATTAGGTTCTAACTACATACAAGCCACTGTACTAGGCTTAAGTTACAAATACAAAAATAATTTTTTTGCTCTCAAAGACTTTGCATTCTCTTGGAATGATATACAGCTAAGTAAATGGAGAGTGTATACAAATAAAATATAAAGTAATTTCTGGTGTTCAGGGGAGATGCCATTCCCTGCGTGACACCTAAGCAGAGTCTTGATAAAAGCATGGGATTTTAAGAGGTAGAAGTAAGGCTGGTTGGGAGTGTAAGGCATAGAAGGCAGTTTCTCTAAAGGCACAAATATAGGCAGTGGAATGTTTTGTATGGGGAAGTAGCAAGTGGACTGATTTGTCTGGCACATAGAGTATATGACATTTGTCTCATGATAAACAAGTGACTCCTTTAAAAAAAAACAAGATGAAACATACAAAACTAAGCCAGAGAAATGTAGAATCCATGGAGAAAGCAGAGAAAGGTTGAAACTATAAGCCAAAGAGCCAAAGGAACTTAATTCAGTTCAATTAAACAAATGCTTCTTAAATTTCAAATACAAATATAACATTCCTCGCCCATGCCCTGCTTCCATGGGCTCATTTCCCAACCTGCACTCACACAGAGTGGATGGATCCCCAGAG
Source organism: Phalanger gymnotis (assembly GCA_028646595.1). Taxonomy (NCBI): domain Eukaryota; kingdom Metazoa; phylum Chordata; class Mammalia; order Diprotodontia; family Phalangeridae; genus Phalanger; species Phalanger gymnotis. The sequence goes on along the minus strand of CM053624.1, from coordinate 101,559,608 downwards.
GATAATTGTCTGCTTTCCACCAAAGGCTTCCTTCATCTGGGTAAAGACTGAGGGGCTTATGACACTTCCTGAGGAAAATGGGCTCAAATCTGAAACACAAAGGTGTAGAAATATGCATGCAAGGAACATGTAGAACTGAGCTGTTCCTTAAATTCCTAGCCCCAGGTATTTTTTCCTTCCAAAAAGTCTCCACAAAGTTTGCTTCTGGCCAAGACTCTCCTTTGCTCATTTAGGCTAGCTCCTCATAGGACATAGTGTTTTGCATGATGAACTAGCTGGATCAAGTAGGTAATTTGGAAACTGAGTGAATTCCTGACTGGTGAAATGGAACTATCCATTTTTGCTATTAACTATAGCTGCTGAACTTCTGATGGCTCTTCTACCCTTCAAAGCTCACAAGATCCTAACCTAGGCAACTCGGTCTTTTCATACAGTCACCTGCAACAAGAATGAATAAATAATTGATAAAAGAAGTACAGGCATCATGCATTCATGAATACATGGTGATGGAGTGGAAGATAGCCACATATGGGGCTCCTTCAACTGGCAGTCCATAACATTCCTCACTTGAAAACTTTTAGGGAATAAAAGAGTGCCAAAAAATGCCACAGAAAGGATACATTAATCCTTTTATGTGTTAACTCAATTCTGGCTCTGTTATCAGTCGTTCTAACTCTGAAGACAGCTATTGAGTTTGAAGACAGCTATTGAGTTTATCTCCATACAACAACAGCCCATCTACATTCACAGCCAGAAGACTCTCCAGAGTTCCACATGTAGGCCTGAAACTAGGCATCAAATATTGTCAAAGCTCTAAAAATTGTATCCTTGTTGACCAGTCACCTCATGCCCAAGCAAAACACTATGCCAAACTGTAAGGGCATCCTGTAATCAGTAGGTGAAAGATCTTTCCTGCCCATTGAATAGGCCTCAGGTGGGGCCAACAAAGGGTGGCCTGATTAGAGGCAGGCCCACCCTTTCACTAACTAGATGTGAGACCTAGGCCCACCCTCTTTTGCTAGTTAAGCTGATATGGGCCTGAAGCTCTCGGGGCCCTAAGGGGAGTTCTAGACCAGAGTTCTAGTCAATCAGATGATGGCTAGGACTGTATAAAAAGAGAGCCCAGAACTGAAAGCAGCAGAACTGGGAGCAGCAAAACTGAGAGCTACAGGATTCAGAAGCACACATTGGGAGGACATTGAGGCAGCAGACATTGAGGGAGAGCCAGCATCAAGAGAGACTGCTGAGCAGAGAGTGCAGAACAAGAAAGAGTTGTGGAGATCAAGGAATTTGGAGTCTGCATTGCTACAGGAGAGAGTGCTGAACAGACAGGATTTGTGAGTGATTGTTTACAAGAAGGCCCTAGTGGGATTGGGGGTGGAGGTCGCAGGATGGCTTGGTTTCTTGCTATAATGCTTTGTTATGATTTCCTTGTTGCTACATTGAGATTGGCTTACTGGTTTTGGAACATAATTGCTATGGTATGGAATTGGAATTACTGGTCCTGGGATTGGATTCTCTCTGTCTAAGTAAATGTTATACTTCTTCTGCCTTCTATCTAGAGAATTTCTTATACTTTGAGATTCTGAACCATTCAGCCACCTTCATGGTCATCACTTCTGCCTCCAGGAAATGTACCATCTAATAGAAGATGTGACAAATATAACCAAATTGACCATATGGTGGACACACACGATATACCTATAAAACTCAAAGAGTTTCAGTTGAGGAAACTATAGGGAGTTGGCAGTTGCTGAGTAGTATTTGAATTGGGTCTTGAAGGAAAATAAGGCTTTTAAAAGGTAAAAGTACAGGATGAGGTAGGTAAAAGAATGGGAAACACATTTTAAGCGTAGGTTATAATACAAATATCTGTATAGAGGAAGGAAAGAAGTTCAAGGACTGGTGAATAATTCAATTCATCTATAGCACAGAATATGTGAAAAAGACAAGTGTGAGTGTGTTTAGGACCAATTATGGAGAGCCTTGAATTTCAGGCTGATTTTTTTAACTTTATTTATAAGCAACAGGTGGCCTACGAGGATTTTGGGCTGAGAAGTGGGAAGGATATGGGGAGAAAGACACTAGAGGTTGGGATGAGAGGGGTTAGGCTGCAATTGTAATGGAAAGGATGGGACAATTTTAAGACATAATATGAAGTCAGAATCCATAGGCTTAAGCAGGATTTTGGAGGTGAGCATAGTCAAGACGAAATCAGAGATGACTCTTAAGTTTTAATCCTAGGTTACTTGGAGAATAATACCATTAGCCAAAATAGAGATAACAATACTAATACATTTACTAGATCTGGTTGTGTAGCTTTTAAAGAGACAGGCTCAGGCTCATAATTCTATTCAGAAAAAGGAAAAGCCAAAATAAAACTATGTTGGTCATTTATACAACATAGTACACATTGGATGAGGGCAGAATAATTCCTTCCTGACCCTTGCAGGAAATCAGTTTATGCCCTGAAGCATGAAATTTGATTGTAATTATTTTAGCTTGCACAGCTACATATGGTATTGATGATCTTTCCTAAAAATCACCAGCCTTTTAAAAATCCTGCCACAGTACTTGACTCAATGACCTGTAAGGTATACATAATAGAAAATAAATCATGCAGGGCTTCTCTATTGATTGTTCCTGAGAAACCCACTTTTCTTGAGCAGCTAAGCACCATGTTATGTAATAAAAGTATGTGAAAGTGGATTATATCTATTAGTTCTTAAAGATTTGTAAAGTCCAAGTGTAAACACACTGAACTGTATGCAATGAAGTCTTAAGCTTAAGGGAAAACTAAGTTAAAGTAGACACATTTTTCTAAGACCTTCCACCTAAATCTATACAGATACAGTGAAGAAGAGAATTGAAATAATTATCAATCATCTTGAAAATTACCAGACTTGCTAATAATAAAGTTGTGCTGAAGATTTTAATTACTTAACAATTTAAATATTATTTAAATTAAGAAATTATAGAACAATACTGTATTTTATTTATTTTTTCTTGCATAGATATAGCTCTACTGTGTGAAAAGAACATGGCACCATTTTATGGAAGACTGAGTTTATTTGCCTTTACATAAATATTTCCTGACATTTGGGAATCTATGGCATATTTTTTCAACATTATTTTTAAAATTAATCTATTACCCTTTTTGTCAAAAAAAATTTCATTTCAGTGGAAAAGGGAAGGAAAGAAGCCATTACAAATCTTCAGCTACTTATTTCCTATACTATTTTTTTTGCTAGGAGATAATACCTATTTTCAATGAGACACAGTATTTAATTAATTGTAAATTAGAACACATTTGACACCAGATCTGTCCTTGAAGGGGTTTTGCTCAGGATCTGGAAGGACTTTGTGTCCCAAAAGGTGGGATAGAATGTAATTGGTGTAAATTGTTCATTCTTACAATGAAACTATAAATCTCATATAGTCCCACAACTTCAGTCAATCAAAACATTTATTAAGCACTTCCTATGTGCTAGGCACGCAATTATTCAATTATCGTCTTTGTTCATGTGCCTCTCATATCTGGACTCCTTCCGCTCCTTTTATCTCTAACTCCAGGTAGACGCTTCCAACTGACTACTAGACATCTCTACCTGGATTTTCTACCAGTACTTGCGATCCAATTTATCATCCTTCCCCCAAAACCTACTGTTCATTTGAACTTCCTTGTTTCTGTTGACCACCATTCTTTCAGTTAGCCAAACTCTTTTACTTCTTTATTTGACATCGACTCAATGGTGGAATTAAAGCCTAAAGATTCTCCAGTCTGCAACATCTTTCACATTCATCTTACTTCTGTCTCTATTACCACCGTCTGTGCTTAGGCTCTTAGTGCCTCTCATCTGCATTTGTGCAATAACCTCCAGACTCATATCCCTGCATTCAGTTTCTTCCTTTCCTATGTATCTTCCATTCTGTTCACAGATTAAACTACCCCTGTCCCTAACACTTAGCTCTAATAAATGACCCAGATGATCAAAAATCCATGAGTCCTCATTTACTACTGAGAAGTTCTAAAATCCATAAGTTTGGCATACCACAAACTAGTCCCACCTAACCTTTCCAATACTTATCTCATACTGCTTTGTGTAATAGGTATTCCTGTCAAATATGTTTACCCATTGTTTGTTTGTTGTTGTTCATGTCTGATTCTTCATGGCTCCTTTTGGGGGTCTTCTTGGCAAAGACACTGGAATGATTTGCCATTTCCTTCTCCAGTTCATTTTACAGAGAAGGAAACTGAGGCAAACAGGGTTAAGTAACTTGCCCAAGGTCACACAGCTAGTATGTGTCTGAGGCCAGATTTGAACTCATGAAGAGGAATCTTCCTGACTCTAGGCCTGGCACTCTATCCACTGCACCCACCGAGCTACACCACTCGTGTCTACCTGCTATTCCCCAAATAACTCTTCTCATCTCTATTGATTCGCATCATACGTATGCTTCAAATTCTGACTTCTTCCACAAAGCCTTTTATAGTCTTCTTAGCTAGGATTAATTTCTCTCCCTTCTCTGAACTCACAGAGATAGCAACTTGAACTTCTTTTATGGTATTAATGAATTATAATTATTTGTGTAGATATCATCTTTCCTATTAAAATTATAGATGCTTTAAAGGTGAAGACCATATTTTATTATCTTTTGTTCTTCTCGGTGTCTAGCACAATGCCTTGCATGTGGTAGCTACTCAATACATGATTGAATAGTGGCATAGAATTACCTTCTTTGTTCATCCATACTGCAAATATCCAAAGCATACCCAAATGGTTCTTAAGTTGTGGTCCAACACATCCGGCCAATATGTTACAAAAGGAATCTTAGCATTTATCTGCCTTTTCTATGGTTTTCCCAAGAGAATTACTACTGCCATGCCCGTAACTCTGTATTGACTACACATGAAAATCCCATATATGTTATCTTGTAGAGGCAGAGTGGAAAGTGAACTGGATTTAGAGTCAGATGATGTAGAGTGGTATCTCAGTTCTGTTACCATCTTGGCCATCTTTTTCAAGTCATTAATTTTCTTGTTCCTCAGTTTCCTCATCTTTCCCCATCATAAAATAAGGAGATTTATACAAGATAGATGAGGATCTGCAAGGATTTCTAAATTTATGATACAATGAGTTTTTTAAAAAATTCCAGCACTCTACTCTGTGTAGTACCTAGCTGCCTCAAGAACCCAATACTCATATTAGATGGTTATTTGTACACACTTTTTATAAAGGTATCCAGATGTATTTCATGCACTGTTATAACACAAAGATTATAAAATATATAACATACCCATAATGATATAGTGGAATATATATGCAGGAGTTCATAATGATATATACTCATATAGTGAAGGCCTGCTCTACCTACATTATACAAATTAAAGACTAACATTTCAGCTATGTTCATGAAATGATTTTGTGAAGATCATGAAGTATTTCATCTAAAATCTTTTTTAAAAAAAAAAAGCTACTATCATGCCTTTCATGGTTAAAATGAAATTCTATGTAGGTGATTGTCATATGCTAATTTTTCTCTTTTCCCCCCTCTTTTCTTGTACAGTGAATACACAAGACCAATAATTAGAAAAGATATAAAATAGTATTGGATAGTGCAGCATTTCGGCTGTCATGATTCTGTAGTGGGAAAAAAAGTTATTTTGTAAAATGAGAGCCCTATGCTGCAGTTGTATTGACTTTTATGTCATGTTTGTTTCAGTTTGCTAGTCAAAACAAGTTTCAGAGCTCTTCCTGGTCCAGAAGGTTCAGTTTGCCTTATGAAAATGAAGCTGTCTTGTTTTCTGGTTCATAAATCATTGTCAAACTGAGCTAGATAACAGAAACAAGTCCAGATTCTCAAATGATTATTCAAAAAAACTTAGAGATGATCTATTAAATATACAGAATACAACTTGATTTTCATAAACCATGTTGACTTCGCAGAACTGAGACTGGAGGGGAAAAAATTATCTCATAAGTGGAGGTATGAGAACTTGAAAAAAATGGTACCAGGAAGGAATTTGGGACGGGGGAAGGGAAAAAGCATGGGGGAGGGAGATTTTGGGGGGAAGACATGATAATTCCTTTTACATAAAAGATGTATGCTGCCTTATACACATCTCCTTTGATCTCAGAGTTCAGTTACTGCATTGAGCAAGGGGATATTTCTCTTTTCCTCACCTCAGGGATAATAGGAATGGTATCCAAAAGAGGATAATTTGATAGTCTCATCAGAGGTCTGCCATTTCTCTTTTCTTCCATCAACAAGGGCTTTTCTTATACCATTAACTTTCTTTGTTGCTGTTATTGTCTGCATGTAGTAGCTGCTATATAAATTTGTGTTCTCTCACCTTCTAACCAAAGACTTGCTATTTGTTATAGAGTTCTTAAAATATCATTTTAATGAATAATTTAATTTTTTTAATCAAGTATTTCATGGGGATATCACATAGAATTTTTCTTTTCTAAAATTCATGAAAATAAAACTCTATTAATCAAATTTTGCCTTTGTTAATGTCCTGCTAATATTTTTTAATTGTATGAGACAAGTAAACAATTTAAGGTTGCTGCGATAGAAATCAGCTTACAATGCATAATGCCAACAACCATGAAAGTGTATTATGAATAAGCATGAGAAAAATATTTCTATTTCCTTTTAAATGTTTATTTTATTTGGGGAAAATCAATTTAAAATGTGAAAGGAGTCTGTAAGAATGAACACTTTACCAATTCAGTTACTACTTTATGATGTTTAGATAACTTATTTTAAAATTAGAAGTGATTAAAATACATGTATAGCAAGTTTTAAGCATATGCGAAAACCATCTAGGAATATATTTAGTCTAAAAATCCCATGTCCAATTCTGATTTGAAATGGATCTATTGTAATGCTGGATTCATATCTGTGAAATGCAAGAAATCTTCCAATATTATTTTAGTTAATGTAGAGTCACTGACTGATAAGGGTGGGAGTTATGATTGGCATGCAAGTTAAAATCATTGAGGCATTTTTATTTATGTGATTGATTCAAACAGAATTTTACCTTAAATATACATTTATATGCATACATATACACATATATTTGCGTATCTGTACAAATTAATGTCCTCTTTAAATTAAATTTGGAAATGATTAAAATTAAGTACCAATAACTCTACAAAAAAACATAATTGACCAGTTTAATTTGAAAATTAAACCAAATACAAGTGGAAATAATTTTTTCAGAGAAATATTTAATCCTTTCATTTGCAAAATGTACAACTGTGCATATATGTGTTTGCACAGCTCCAATTCTAAAATGAATATGTGATTCAATGCTAGGTTGAGGCTTGACAGCTTCCCACAAAGTTAGAAAATGCAAATTGTTTATTTGAGTCCAGAAATTTAAGTCTTCACTTGATACTACACATAATCTACATTACAGTGAACTAAATTAATGACCCTTGATAACTGTAGCACACACATGCATAATGAGATAATGCTAATATAAAAGCATAGACTTCAACTTTTATATTTTATATATAAATGTATTATATTATTACTTATTCATATATTATTATAAATATATATTTTATATATTCTATATCTATATTTTAAAACATTTTGAGTGTTAAGATAATAAATTTTAACAAAGCTTTACAAAACTATATTTAACTGGCTAATCTTTTGAAATACTTGCATTAGAACTGCTAGTATATTGGCAGAAGACTTAAAAGGAGCCTTCATATTAATATTAAGAGTAAAAGGCACTTTACAGCAACTCTGTCTCTAAACCTAATATTCAGTAGGCATTACAGCAGGGCTAGGCACATGTTACCTGTGAAGTATGCCTTCACTTATTTGCAGCTCTCCATCTTCATTCTTTTCAATCAATCAACATTTATTAAGTACCTACTGTGTGCCAGGCACTGTACTAAGCACTTGGGGTACATAAAAGAGGCAAAAGACAATCCCTGCCCTCAAGTTGCTCATAGGATAATGGGGGAGCTTATCAATGATATACATTGAAGAAGAGCAAAAGCCTATTTCAGGAATTTTCTGTAGTTGTTACATAGTCCCATCAATTAGAATTGGAAAGACCTTAGAGGGCCTTGAGTCCCAACTTTGTTATTAGAAACTGAGACCAAGAGAAAGGAAATGACTATTTGTTTAACTTTGGGCAAATCAATATTTTTCTGATTTAGCTGATTATTTTGGCATGATGGGTTTAAATCTTGGCTTTACTGAATTAAAAAAAATTGGTCTGTACAACACAATAACTAGTTGAGGAAACATTTAAGGTCTCAACCTGCTATCTGCATCCTATAGACAAAAATACTAATGAGCTACTGAAATGAATTTAGTTGTTTTAACTTAAAAGAGGTTCAAGAATGTGAATGAATTGAAAGTCAGAAGATGTGGGTCTTGGTTCAGCTTCTGCTACTAATCAATCATGTGACTTCAGATAATTCATTTAACCTTACCAAGCTTTGGTTTTCTCACTGTATAGATATAGATATAGATAGACATATTCATATATATGTGTGTGTGTACATATATACACATATATATGTCTGTGTGCATGTATATATATGTATGCATATTCTCATTTTATAGAATACCAGCATAAGCTGAAAGCAATTATTTCAATCAAGTAACCAGTTGTTAAGTCTAGAAATCACCAGTCCACTAGTCTAATTTTTCTTATTGAATTTTATCAACTTTAAAAGTAAACCACTTGCACTTTTTTGTAGTAGCAAAGAAGTAGGAGGAAAGTATGTGCCTATTGATTTGGGAATGACTGAACAAACTGCAGTAAATGAATGTGATGGGATATTATTGTACCATAGGAAATGATGAATATGAAGAAATCTGAAAATATTTATATGAACTGATGAAGAGTAAAGTATAGTAGCAGAATAATTTCTATGATTACCAGAAAAGCCAAAAGGAAATAGCATTATAGGACTTCAAAACTCTGATCATTGCAATGACCAATCACGATGGTGAATATGATGATGAAATTTGCATCCTGTCTCTCAGCAGAGAGGCAAGTTGACTATGGGTGTGAAATGAGATACACATTTTCAGACATAGATTATTTGTTGATCTTTCAATTTTGGCTGTACTTTTTTTTTTTTTTTGCTATGAGAGAGTCCTATAAGAGAAGAAAGACCAATAAAAAGTAGCACTGATATTAAAAAAAGCATCGATAAATGAATTTCGAAAAATAAAGTCAAGCAGTTGTCCAATTACTTTTAAAAATAAATAGCCCTAGTGAATTTGTGTCTTGCTATATATAATACACCAATCCGTTTGGAGTTATTTATGCAAAAGCAAGGACTTTTTTTTAAAGTATTTCATATTGACTAGAAAATTCCTCAGTGTGCCGCATCAGTTTTACCTCCTAGAAGAAAGTGTAAGGAACTAACAGAAGAGACCACAATCAGACCTATGCATATCTTTTGAGTTCGACTACCAAAAAATTCTAGTTCAACCATTTGAGCTGTTCTTACAGATTACTTAACAACTGACTGAGCAGTTGTAACTGTTATCCTGTATGAAACAGACACATGCATAGATAGGTTCTACACAATCACAGTCTGGCTGGCCATTGTGGTATATTAATAATGCAATGGGCCCACAAGGCAGTGAAGTAAACTAGTTGGGTCAAGGTGGTAATAACATGGGATTTAGGAGAATATTGTGGATTATTCCAAAGTAGAAAAAGCCAGCCAAGTGATAATTATGCAATAACTTCAATGAATGAAATACATCTTAGGAATAACAAATAATAATTATACTATTAATAATAAACTAATATATGTATTGTTTTAAGGTTTTCGAAGTATTTTATGTGTGTCATCTCATTTGATCTTCACAACAACCTTGTGGTATAGAAATTGTTATTATACCAATTTTACAAATAAAAAAACTGAGGCTAAAGGGTTAAGTGATTTCTTAAGGCTAGTTGAAACCTAGATACTCTTGACTCCCAAGTCTGGCACTCCTTCTAGTAGTCCATATTTTCTTCTTCACAACAAATGAGCCAAACACAACTTACCTACAACCCAATTCTAACTTGAGAGATAGTCTTTGAGAATTGCTGTAGACTGCCATTTCATCCCCTTGTGGCCAATCTAGTAATGAGCCTGAGAGACCTGGGGCCATATGAAAGAAAAAAAGAACGAATGGGACTCTAGTCTTAGGGATCAAAAGTAGGAAGAGATAACATATGCCTTCTAGTCTCACAACCCCATTTTACAGATGAAGGAACTGAGACCCAGCAAGTTTAAGTGACTTCTCCAATATCAGTCAGGTTGTAAACATATAAGGTCATATTTGGGTGCCCTCGTTTGATGGATAATTGTTTCCTTGTTTTCTCTCCCATTACACTGTGAATTCCTGTAATGACAATTTAAATTTGAAGATCCTCCAATCCATTAATAGGCCCCTGTGACCTGCTTAAGTCACATGGAAGCCTAAGTCTCTTTAAGCCTGTATGGGAGGAGCTTGCTGAATGGGTGGAGCAGGAAGGGTGGAGCAGAGCTGAGGGGAAGGAAGGTGGTCAGAGCAGTTAGAGCTGAGGGAGCCAGAGGAAGCTTGTTTGTGGGAAGGCCTGAGCACGGGGAAGGCTTTGGGATGGTGGTACTCCTTGCAGTGATAATGCCTATAAACTGCTTTGTTACTCTGATGGATTCAGTTTTCTGGTGTTGGGATTTGACTAAATGTGATGATTCTGTCTTCCATATGGAGAGTCTGTTATATTTTGCCATTCAGAGCTACGCCAGCATATTCATAGCCACCCTAGGTGCTATGGCTATCATGTTGGTGATACCATTCATTCCTCAAGGGCGGGGACTGTCTTTTGCCTCTTTGTGTATTCCTAGTACTTAACACACAACTTAGTCAGCACATAACTAAAAAAAAAAAGGTTCATTGACTGACTGACTGAAAGATGAGGAAATTGAGACCCAGGGAGTTTAAATGACTTGGCCTATATCAGACAGGTAGCAAACATCAGAGATCATATTTGAACCTATGATTTGTTAGAGTAATGCGTTAAAAAAATACAGAAAAAGTGAGCAATGAAACATGTATATGATGCAGGATCCAAGATAAGGAAACGTAGGCCTAGAGAAATAAAAATGACTTGCCTAAGAGAAAGTTGCAGAACCAGGATTTAAACCTTGGTCTTTGGATGGTGAATCAGTAGTATTTTATTTTACCTTTATCACACCGACTTCTAGAATTAGTCTACATGAAGACACTGTATTTGATTCATTCTTGTCCTAAAACTTTCCTATCTACAATACAGGAAAATCAGGTATGATCCGCTGAATGACTCTCTAAAAATTGTCACTATAATAATCCCCAGATTCATCATTTGTCTTTCTTCCCACCCAGGGAGAGTGGTTTCTGTTGGGGCCTATTCTTATATAAAGTTGTTCAATTGTCCAGGTTCTCAATCCAGTTTGAGTGTTAAAAGGATAGCAAACCACAAATGGGCAGTGTCTGGAAGAGGTTAAATAGAGAGGGAGTGTTTATACAGATAGAGGTAAAGAGCGATGAAAAAATAAAGTTATCATCTTGATGGCACAGGATGAACCTAAACCTTGCTGGCAAAGAAGAAAAGAGAATTGTCCTATTTTATACAGTTTGAGTATAAATATGGATCAAATTCCCAAGATATCTGATCAGTTCTCTGCCATATTTGCTTTTGCTTGCATGGACATGGCTTTTAGTTCAGCATCTTGCACCTTCTGGGATCTTGATGTCTCTTTTTGTTCCCTACAGGTAACAGTGAGTATTAGAAACCAGGGACAGGAAATTCTGACCTGAGATGATAAGGAAGTAGGGCAACTTCTTCACCATCAATTCAATGGTGTCCACAAGGTTCAAGGAGGTGGCAGGAAGGAGTGGGAAGGGGGTTGGGGGTGGGGAAAATATTTCCTGATTTCTTATTTGGCATAGCAATTAAAACAAAATTGAAATCCAGAAAAATAATTAAAAAACACCAAACAAGGAGTATATAATTCTGGGGTCGTTATAGTTAAATCATTCCACTATTGGTTAAATGAGCCCTGATGTTTTAGTCTGAACTCTAGCACAGTACTAAATTGTGTGCTTGACTCTAACAATGTTCTAAGATATAAGGCCATTTGACTGAGGTCATACTTAAGATAATAAAACTCTTTCTGATGAGGTTCATTTACATATTTGTTTTCCTTGCCCTGATTCCATTTTGTGTGTGTGTAGATTTACTGCAGTTGTTTACAGTGGTGGAATTTTTATGATCCAGGGTCACGCATGAGAATATTTACAATGTCAAGGATAAATGTGACCCCTATTTAAGCAGTGTATCCTGTTTCCAAATGAGATCCAAACTACGTTTATGATTTTAATACATTTACAAAGTACTTAATAAATGTTTATTTTCTGAAATAAGAAATATATAAACAGCTCTTACATTGCTGAAACAGTGAACAGGCTTATTGTTTCTATGCCCACATTAGCATTGGAGATGGCTATTCATTTGTCAATATCCTTATCTTTGAAAGGAAGTATGGTCCTTATAGGATTTCTGTATTTCCAATCCAGTTTGAGATCTTTTGAAAGAAGCAGAGAAAACAAATAATGTTGTAAATAATACCTTAGTTAGAAAGTAGAGTGGGGGAGAATGGGGAAAGGAGAAGGAATAACTTCAAAGAAATCAAATTTTTCTTGCCCATACTCAGAGTGATGATGTTACTTATTAGAACTGTATATAACATATAAGTTCAGGTGGGTATATGGATCAAGTGTGAGGAGATGAAGTCCCACACTCTCATCCTTTTGCAAGTGGATTCCACAGATACCTTGGTGAGGAGGGCAAGTGGAAAGATCTCTTGAAACACAACAGGAAGATGTAACACATATGTGTGGCAATTACGTGAGAAAGCCATTAATTATGTTGTTTTCAATATCCTCTAAAAGGGTTGCCCACCCTTAACTACATATTTATACATATTTACTTGATAATCAATAAAGGAAAATGGCTGCATTATTTTGATTAAAATATCAACCCTTGATGTTACAATAAAATGAAATTTAAGAAGCTAGAAAAGGGGAGATAGCAGCTCCTGCTACCCTCCAGCCCATGATATATGATATTTTCAGGCTGCTAGGAGAGCAGACACATTAAGAAAATAGTGCTAATGATATTAAAGTACTTTACAAGGCTTGTTACTAAGAGCTGACAAACCTGTCAAGTGTATAATGTAGGAGGCTATCGTAACATTCTCAGAAAACCATACCTCTACCCCATTTCACTGCAATCTCCTAATAATGGAGCTGCTATAAATTCTAGCTAGCAATGGGACAGAGCCGTGGCTTCTCACCCCAATGTGAAGACATGATAAATATAAAAGAAAATGGCTGTCAGTTTTGGCGCCCGAACCTTATTACAAAGTCTTAATCTTACTGGCCTCAGCACCTTTTATCACCGCCTTGTTATGAGCTGATGGCTTTTTTATTTGCTGGGAGATGGAGGATGTGTCATTTGATGTCCTTTTATGTAGCCACTGCTCTGTCCTCTCATGAAAAAAAATTTTTATATGTTTATTACAGTAACCGATTAAATGCAAGACTCTTGCTCTTGGTACAGGTACTTTGCTCTTAGGATTTAACAGAGACTGTATTTAAATAAGCCATTAAGAGTATTTATGTGAATGAGCCTCAAATAGGAAATTAATTTTTTTTCTGCTCTTGAGACATATTTGCAATATTCATTGTTTATTATCATTATTGTTGTTATTATTATTGGTCATTCTTCTTCCAAGGTCAGACGGAAACCCCTTGGCCTTGCATTTATTCTTTCTTTAAACACCAAGCTTTGAGGAAGGAGGCCCTGTAAACAAAGCCTGGCTCAAACTCGGCTCAGGTTCAATCAGTTTGATCCTTAAGATGAGATAAATCACAATTATCTAAATATTATTCTGAAATCTCACAGCTGACTTCCCATCTTCTTCATTTATGGCAAATAAGAGCCTGAACTTCACTTGAAACAATGACCCTGACAGAACCTCTATCCCCTGGAACTGCAGCAAAGTGCCGGCATCAGGTACTTAACGAAACATGACATTGATGGGTTGGTTTCAAGCTGTGGCCAGAGACTCCATCGCTAGATCTTATCCTCAATTTGTGTCCATAAAAAGGGGTGGCCTAGTGGGTTGACACAGAGAGCTTTACCCTTTTTGTTGTGTTTGCCAGCTGTGAACTAGACTCTAAGAGTAGGAAATCACTAATTTCCAGGCTGTTATTGAGTTGTTGGACCTGCTCTGGCTGTGAGTGTGTGCCCCTTGCGTACATTTCTGAAGCTGAATATCCACCCAAGGCCTTTGAATCCTCGAGTCAAAGGCCAAGTGTGCCACAGAGATTTATTTCTCTATTACTTGTAGGAAATGAGCAAAGTTCAGCCACATGGCTAGCCACTCTGCATATCTCCAAATCTCTGCAAGAGGATTTCCTAATATATGAAACCAACAGAATTGATTGAAAAAATCAAAATTTCAGTCACATAGTTTTATGTGACTAACAATTAACTTGTATACTAGCAACAGACTAATATTTAGACTGATGACTTTGCTCTTTGACCAAATTAAACAATTGTTTTGTTATCATGACCATCATGACACAAGTTGTTGTTCAGTCATTTCAGTCATGTCCATCATTCATGTCCAAACTCTTCGTGACCTCATTTGGGGTTTTCTTGGGAAAGTTACTGGAGTGGTTTGCCATTTCCTTCTCCAGCTCATTTTATAGATAAGGAAACTGAGGCAAACAGGGCAACTAGTAAGTATCCAAGGTCACATTTGAATTCAGATCTTTCTGACTCCAGGCCCAGTGCTTGGTACCCCCTAGCTGACCCATCATGACATATAGCAACAGATTTATTTTCTACATCATGCTCACTTTGAGAAATTATATGATATGAAGTTAAGGTTCATTGATCAGTGATGCCATACTTCTGTGCCATAGGGAAAATACTGAAAATCTTTTTTTTTCCCCTCTGAAAATGTGGATATTCCTGTGTCTTGTAAACTACTAACCAAATGGCTGAAACCATAGAGTTAAAACCTCCCTCTGAGTCCTTTTAACACCTTGACTTTTAACTTGAAGTCTCTTACTGATGTGGTTCATGTACTTAAAATGCAGCCTTTGGGATGAGTGGGCAATGGAACATCTCCTTGTGTGATTGTTACTGTAATAAGCCACTACACAAGAAAAAAAAAGCTGATGAAAAACCCTATACATTGGAAAAGGCAAATTGCTTGTCTGGAAATTTAATTAAAAAGGAAATAGCCCTCCCCATATAAAGGTTGGCAGTTCTTATCACAATCCTCCTCTTCCCTCCCCTCCCCAAGTACAAAAAGGACTTGCTAGTGAAATCCACATTGATGCATATTAATAGGAAAAAGCAGCCAATCTAAAAGCTCCAGAAGTTCCTGGCCCCAAAGAAGTAGAGACAAGGGTAATGTGTAAGGCAGCCTGGGTTACCTCAGCCCCTCTCATCCACTTTCTCACTACTCTGAGGACACCCCTCTGCTTGCTGTAGGAGCTATTAGTTTTACATTTCTAATCCTGTTTCTGAAGAACTGATTGAACTCTAAGAAAATACATAATGAAGGCAGATGACTTTAGCTCCCAATCACATATGCCCATGCATTTTGCATGTTTCTGTTAGTTACTTTCTGTGTTCCTTGGCAATCGCAGAGCCTGAATGAAAACCTTGGCTGAAGGTTATCCTTTGACACTGGAATGTCAGACCTTCCTGAATAAACGGTTGACATGAGATCCTGTCTCTAAGTGCATCCTCAGAAAACCGCCATTGCCCTTTGCCGAGGAAAGTTAACATCATAAAGTGAGGCCTGCCTCTGACCAAATGGGAATGACATTGCAGATTAAGGGCTCTTTAAATTATGCATTTAGTTCAGACTCCTGGGGAGAGAGAATGTGAGACAAAGCGATGGCAGCAGACTTAATCTGTGTGGAGTTGCGAAAGCCAAAAGATGTTTTCAGGAAAACTTTTGCAGACATAAAAAGATGTATGGAAACTTGTATTGTTTATGTATTATCTAAGAATTGGAGGAAAAAGGTGAGAAGGAAAATGAACTTTAAAATAAAAGGAAGACACATGTTTCTAGTGTTGGGTTTATTTTACATCTGTTTAACATCTGCATAGAATAGAAGAATTGGGAACTTTATTTCTCTCAACATTTAGCTCTATAAAAGCTTTCCTTTTATAGGTTCTCTAACTTACCAGATAATACAGACACATTCAGTATGTGGTTACTTGGCTATCAACCTTTGTCTAAATTATCTATCCACGTGTCACTCGGCATCTGATTCACCAGTTTACTAGGTAGAAGTATGGAAGTTTGTTTTAAAGTTTAAAAAAAATACTTACTAAGCTCTCAGTTTTTTCCCAATTGATTGTTTATTCCCTTTAAAATTTTAACATATTTTAGTAACTCACATTTACATAACACCTCTGGATTTTCAAAGTACTTTCAGGCACAACCATGTGAGTTTAGTATTGTAAATGTCATTTTCCTCACTTTACAGATAAGGCAACTGAGTCTTAAAGAGAGGTTAGAGTTGGAGTTGAAATCCAGATCTTTCCTGGCTCTGAGTTCAACACTCTTGTTACTAATAATAACTAGCATTTATATGGTATTTTAATTTTGTAAAACACTCTACAAATATTATCTGATTTGATCCTTACAACAATCTCATGAGCTAAGTGCTATAAAATTAATACCTCCATTTTTTAGATGAGGAAATTGAGATAGTCACA
This sequence comes from Phalanger gymnotis, assembly GCA_028646595.1. Lineage (NCBI taxonomy): Eukaryota > Metazoa > Chordata > Mammalia > Diprotodontia > Phalangeridae > Phalanger > Phalanger gymnotis. The sequence goes on along the minus strand of CM053624.1, from coordinate 101,542,786 downwards.
TACCTAGTAAATGTTGGAGACTGGTGTGTACTCAGGTCTACCTGACTTCAGATCAAACACTCTGTCCTTTGTGCTTCCTAACTACCACTGTATTATGATGTATTTTTTTCCATCATATTTCTCCATTCTTGTTTGTGTTCATGTGATATTTAGGAAACTCCTGTACTAGAGAACAAACTTGCCATCTCACTGACTATTCTCTTCAGTATTTTTTGTCTTAAGTGTTAATCTTAGTTCATATATCTGTACTTTCTTTTCTTAAGATCTGAATCCTCCAATGAGAAACATGATCTGAACAATATTTTTGTTTTATTAATCAAAGAACATCAGAGTGATAGCAGACATCAGTGGACATATAGTCCTACCCTCTCATTGAATGAATGAATCAAGCAAACAAGCATTTATTAAATACCTGCTGAGACCTAAAGAGATTATGAATGGTCTAAAGTCATATAGCAAAATTTCAAATGATAAACTTTAATATATTTTGATTATTTTGTTTTGGTTATTCTGAAAAAAAAAACATATTCTCAGGAATTAATAGGATACTGCTAAGAAAAATGCCAAGTAGTATATTTTAGGTATATGTGTTATGAATATTCCTTTCCCCAGTCATGTGGGCATTACTATAAGGGCATCTTGGTGTAATGGAATGAACCCAATATTTGGAGTCAGAAGAGACATTTAAGTCTCATCTCTGATCCATTATAGGTTGTGTGATGATAATCTCTCATATTCACATGTTCCTGTCAGGATACACACACACACACACACACACACACACACACACACACATACAGAGAGAGAGAGAGAGAGAGAGAGAGAGAGAGAGAGAGAGAGAGAGAGTGACAGAGACAGAGACAGAAACAGAGACAGACAGAGACTGAGACAGAGAAGAGATTCAAAGCCTCACCAAGGAAAAGTATGAGAAAAGACAGAGATAATTAGCATCACTCAGACCTAGAGAGATATACAAAGGCCTTGCCATCCAAATGGCCACAAAGAAGAAGGATCAGTGTATTAAGAAAAAAAAAATACTTATCTCTTCATTGATACCCTAAGTCCATAGGTAAATCAGGACCCATAAAAATTCCTTGATATGACCCAGAAAATGAAGGATAATTTTCCTTAACATAGAAGTACTTGAGTCTGAACCTGTTCTGAACTTGTAGAATTAAGTAAACCTCTCATATCTTTAGCCTTCTTGCTTGTAGAGGAGCTGAATGTATTTAATGAGACAAATCAATATTTTCATCAGGGTAGACCCTGATTTTTTTGGGGGGGTGGGGTGGGGAAGATGAGTCATAAAGATTATAATTGAAAGAGGATACCAAGGTGAAAATGGTCCATAATATCAAGAGACAAAGCCCAATGAAACACATGAAACACCTTACATTATTGTTATGAGAATTACCTGATGAGTGTAAGATATTTTATAAACCTTCAAGTGCCAAATAAATGGCAGCTATTATCATTACAACTACAAGTGTGATCTTAGACAAGTTGCTTAGACTGTGTATCCTCATTCTAAAATGAAGGGTTTTTGTTGATCCCAAAGTCTTATGACCATGGTCATATCATTACATGTTTCTCAGCTTCTGTTTTCTTATCAGCAATAAAGGAAGAACAATATAATAATATTTGTGCTATTTCCTCATAGAGCTCTGGAATTTGGCTATAATATTCCTGGGAATTTTTATTTTGGGATCTCTTTCAGGAAGCGATTGGTGGGTTCTTTCTATTTCTGTTTTATCCTCTGGTTCTAGAATATCAGCACAGTTTTCCTTGATAATTTCTTGAAAGATAATGTTTATGCTCCTTTTTTCAGGTAATCCAATAATTTTTAAACTATTTCTCCTGGATCTATTTTCCACATCAGTTATTTTTTCACTAAGAAATTTCACATTGGGGGGCGGAGTCAAGATGGCGGCTGGGAAGCAGTGACTGGCGTGAGCTCCCCACCAAGTCCCTCCAAAAACCTATGAAAAAATGGCTCTGAACCAATTCTAGAACTGC
>CM053624.1:101496001-101540270 GCA_028646595.1 Phalanger gymnotis | reverse complement strand
CTCCGTTTTCTAAACTGTAAAATGGGAGCACCTACCTCCCAGGATTGTGGTGAGGATTAATGGCATGCCAATTACATTCCAACGCACTAACAACATGCTAACGCTTAACCATGAAAGTTGGCAACATGGCAATTACATGTCGACAACACACTAACACTTTGCTATAAAAGCTGGCAACCCACTAACAACATGCTAACACTTTAATGTAAAAGACAACACTCCAACATCTAACACTTTAACATGAAAGCCAGCAAAGTGCCAATTACACCCCAACAATATACTATCCGTTTACTGTAAAAAAGGCCACATGCTGATTACACACAACAACATCCCAATTACATGCTAACAACACATTAATGACATGCTTTGTGCAGTAAAGCCAACACACTAATTACATGCTAACAGCAGCCAAAATCGTGGCAAAATTTTGCTGTGAGAGCTGGCAACATGCCAACAACATGCTAGTAAAGCCTGCAACACATTGATTACACAACACACCAATTACAAGCCAACACACTAACATGTTATCACTTCATCATGAAAACCCACATGTCAATTACAAGCCCACATCACACCATCATTTTACCATAAAAGAAGATTTACATCCCACTTACATTACCATGAACACTGGCAACACACCAATTACATATGACCACCACATTAACTCTTTACTGCAAAAGTGGGAAAAATGCTAATTACATGACACGACATGGCAATTACATACCAACAACACACTAGCACTTTACCATGAAAGCAGATCACAGCCAATCATACACCAATCACATGCTAACACTTTACCATGAAAGTAGGCAATATGCCAATTATATGTCAACCTGCCAATTACATGCCAACAGCACACCAGTTGCATGCCAATGATATGACAATGGTTTGCCATGGAAGCTGGCAGAACACCAATTACATGCCAACAACGTGCTAACACTTTAACATGAAAGTAGACAACATGGCAATTACACACCAACAACACACTAACTCTATTCTATTCTAACCCTATCATTCCACCAAAAACTTAGTTACTGCTAAAAGTGACTACCTCTTTAAAAGGACCCAGAAGGGAGAAGGTGTTTACTTGTGAATAATATGCATGTACTACCACACTAATAATTATGTACATTTTAAACGCACAAATTTAGAAATTAAAAAGGACACCCACCTTGCAGTGTTGTTGTGAAGATCAAAAGATATAATATATGTAAAGTGTTTTTACAGATTTGAAAGTGCTATATAAATGCTAGCTGTTCAATTTGTCGTCGTTGTTGTTGTTTGTTGTTGTTGTTAACAACTACGTTGTCCTCTACAACCTTTCCCTACTTCAGGCTAAACACCCCTAGTTTCTTCATCTAATTTGAGGCATCACCCCGAAGTTCTTCCCAACCCTGCTCATTGCCCTGTGGTTGCTTTCCTGATCATGGGTGTACTTTGCTAAAATATGGTAACAGATTCTGAACATGATACACCTGTTGTGGTCTGATGGGAGCAAAGGATGGCATATATCAGACCTGTTCTGATCAGAGTAGAAGACAGAAGAACTGTCATCTTCCCAGTCTTGAATACCATGCTTTTCCTAATGAAGGCTGAGTTTGCATTAGTGTCCATGGTTGTCCTATTACACTATTGATTCATAATGAGCTACTATCATCTCAAGATCTTCATCAAAGGAAATGCTGTCTAGCTACACTCTCTTATCTCATACGTATAAGGCTTTTGAAGGCAAGTGTAAGATTGTGCGTTTAATTCAATTCAGCAAATAAATATTAAGCAACTGCTAGAGTCTAGGTGCTTTGCTAAGCATTAGTGATGCCATTTAAAAAAAAGAGTTCCTGTCCTCAGGGAGCTTATTTTCTGTGATAGGAATATAACTCACGTGCAGGTAAATAATGACAGAGTAATTTCAGGATAGAAATTGCAGCTGGGCAAATCAGGAAAGGCAAGACATAAAAAATGCCCAAGTTGACACTTACAGTAAGCTAAGGACTGAACTGGATGAAGACAAAGATAGCGCGTTCTAGAAATGAGAAAGAACATATGCTAAGATATGGAGCTGAGACATGGAAGGTGGAATTCAAGGAACAGCTAGTAAGTAGGCGTTTGGCCAGATGTAGAGTACATGAAATGGACTGAACAATAGTAAAGCCAACATACCATGTTTCATTCATTTCCTCTTTTATCTGCTAAAATAAAGGAGAAGCCTGGGGTAACATATGAAAACTGACTTGCAACTTGCTACCTTGGTCTTATTGCATATCTACTTATCTCTTATTAAATTTCATCTTATTAGACTCAGCCTAATAGTCTTGCCTATCTAAAACTTACTGGATCCAATTCTGTCATCCAATATGTTAGTTTTTCATCTCTTCTTTGTGCCATCAGGAAATCTGACAAGCATGATATCTATGCTTATGCTTAAGTCATTGATAATACTTGTAAACAGCCCAAGGCTATTTACGTAAGCACAAATTCCTCCCCCATCGCCTAGAGGCCCCTTTCAAAGTTGATGGTGAACCATCTTCATTGACTACTTCTTGGGTGTAGACATTCAGTAAGTACTGAATTCACCCTATTAACTATTGTCTTGCCCATATTTCTCCATCTTTTCCAGGAGAATAGTATTAGGATCTTTGGCAAATACTGTGCTAAAATCACATAATCTGCACATTAACATTTCCTTGAGGAACCTGCAAGAAGCATAATGTGATTTGTCTGGAATGACCTACTCTTTTTTTTTTTTTTTGGTAAAGGAAGAACATAAAACTATTTATTGACCACTATTCACCAGTATTTATAATAAAGCAAACAATATACATTTGTATAACATGTCAATGACTACAAAGATGTTGTTGTATGTTGTTGTTGTTGCTGTTTCCTGACTGCCATGGAGCCAAGTGACCCAAATACTCAAAATGCTGGTCCTACATATTGAATCAATGGATTGGGAATAAAGAAGGAAAACATGCACATGAGGAGTATAGAAGACTACACAACATGGGTATGTTTGCTTCCCCGTTTATGCCCATAGTGAGGAAAACACAATCCTACCCCTCACTTCCATCTCCCCTTCAAATGCCTGCCCTTTGGGCAGAATACTTAAGTTCCAACAGATAGAGATGTCACTACATAATTAAGACAGAACCCTTTGGTTAGTAAGATAAGATGGGACACCCTACTTTTTCAAATAGGAAGTCCAAGTTTTTCTCCTTGAAAATCAAGGCCAAAATGGTTCTATTTTTAACATTTTAGGTAAATGTTCAAACGAGTTCCCCCAGCATTTACCCATGCACATTTCTAACATAGGATCGGGCAACGTCAACAATCAAGATGTCAGACACGTGGGGAGGCTGCAAAAAAGCATGGCCACCTTTCCACAAGTCCTGGCAGACAGGGTTCTTGTCCACCCAGATCCGATCAACAAGGCTTTGGGGAGAGGATCCCTTGTGGATAAATGTGGAGTTGTCAACTCCTGTGTGTATTTGGGGGCCACGTTTGCATCCACAGGGAAGATGCCCACCACCACCTTAACTGGGCCCAGACACTGAGCACTACTATGAACACTCCAGCAAAGTTGTAAAGTCCCTTCAAAATTATTCCATTCTATACCAAAACAGTTAGTGTTGGGAAAAGTGAAGGCAGCACACTTTCTGTCAGTCGGGAGGAAGAAGATCTTAGGCTCCCCAGAAATTAGTAATAATGGAAAGTGGCTACCAAAAGAAACCTTTCAATGGATTTACCTCCAGGTGTAAATTGTAGCTTCTGTTAAGTTGGGCTTCAAGTGAATGTCAAAGTTCTACATGGACACAACATTTTCTGAAATAACTAACTATAGGCATATATAGAAGGTAAACATTTCTTAGGATTCAGAATAGTGACTACAGAAGATATTTTATGAGTATTTATAAAGGGTTTTTTTCTCTACTGTGGAGGAAATAGATAATTCTACAGTATCAAATATTCTCTTCTTTGATAAATGTTTAGTAAATGCAGAAAACTTCTATTTACTTGTTCAGAGTTACCAGTTCTGTTGATGCAAATTAAAAACCAGCCCAAATGAAAAACAAACCAAACAAAAACCAAAACCTGTTTTAAAACTTACCCAACTCAGTTCTCATTAGATGTAGAAGATGCTCACACTGCTAACAAATCAAAGGATGGAATCAAGATCCAGATCTGTCTATCTTTCTGTCTATCCATCTATCTATCTATCTGTCTGTCTGTCTGTCTGTCTATCTCTCTATCTCTCTCTCTCTCTCTCTCTATCTATCTCTCTATCTATCTATGTCTGCCTAGATCTAGATAGATATGTGTGTGTGTGTATATGTATGTCTACATGTATGTATATATGTGTGTGTATTTGTATCTACGTATATAGCAATGCAAACAATTATTGTGCTTCATCTTCAGGACAGGAGTGCCAGGCCAATCACTCCTCACAAAAGGCGATAACTACCTGAGGATATTTCTTATTTGTTTCTTTGGTGAGCACCAAGTTGGCCTCATCAGAATCTTTCTACTCCCTGAGAAACATCAGCTCTCCGCTGCTGTCAGGAGCACCAATGATTTGGTCAGCATCAAGGCCCCTTGCAAAGCCCTGAAGCTTATCAGCAGACTTGGATTTCTTCTTTGACTTGTTATCATCTGACTTGATCTTGGATAAAGACTTTCTCTTGGCTCCATTTTTTCTTTACCAGCCTTCTGAGAATTCAGAAATGCTTCAATAACTCTAGACAACCTAAATTTTCTTTGGGTTCCCAAGAGTTGTCGGCATCTGTAAATCATTTCTGTTTTAAGAAATACTCCACTTTTCTGTTCACACACTCGCTGATCCAACACCTTCTCCATTACAAACTCCTTGGGCTCCATCTGCTTCTTCCACTTTCTTGTTCTTGCCATTCTGTTTCTTTCCCATATTTTACAATGTAGTTTTATTAGAAGCCCCCCCCTTTTTTGCAGATTTGAAGAGCTTTTACTAGAAAAATGCATGACAGTTAAAAGGAAGTTTACATAAGAGAAAAAGAAAACAGTTGAATACAAGTTCAAAAGTAGGGAATGCTTCATGAATTTGTGTGTGATGCTTGCACAGGGACCACACTAATCTTCTCTGCATCATTTCTATTATAGTATATGTGCACTGGAATAACCTACTCTTGATGAACTCATGCTAACTCTTTGTAATCACTGCTTCCTTTTCTGGACATTTGTTAACCATTCCTTCATTAATACATTCTAAAATTTACTCTATTCTCTTCCCTTTTTTGAAAATGACATTTTTTTTTCTGCAGCTCTGTGGCATGTTCTTCATGATATGTCAAAAATAATTGACAATGGCTCAGCATTCACATATCAATACTCAAGAACATAGCTCATCTAGACCAAGGAATTTAGACTCATCATAGGTGTTCTCTTAGTGACTCCCTATTTATCTTGTGTATCAGTACCCTATTAGCTATTAAAACTGACAAGTGGAGAGCTGTAAGATAGGAAAGGTATTCCTAATTAAGGATCTAAGAATCAACTGATGAGGAAGGTTAGAGAACAGATTAAAGCAGGTGGTGGTGGAAGAGGAGCCATTTGTGGACCGAGACCATTAGACTGGAGAAGTGGGAATGGTAGTTGGGTTGGCAGCAGAATAGAAGTTTAATAGGGTAAGGCTATCATGACCTGACAGCTGTAGAGAATGTTGCAAAGGACTTTAGGTAGGGGCAGCGACAACAAACAACAATCACATTATTATCATCATAACTAGTTTTTATATAGTACTTTAAGGTTTACTAAGCATTTTGCATAGTATCTCATTTGATCCTCAAAAAAAACCCTGTGAGGTAGGTGTTATTATTATCCCAATTCGACACTTGAGAAAACTGAGGTTGAAAGGTTAAATGACTTGCCCAGGATTGCATAGCTGGTAAGTGTCTAAAGCTGGATTCAAACTCATGTCTAACAGAATCCAAAAACAACTTTCTATCCACTGTGTTACCTAACTAACTCTAGGTAATGTTCCCTGAAAAAATTATCTGTCCTTGACTATGACAGAAGTGGGTTTTAATACCTTATAAAATGCTCTCTCTCTCTGTGTCTCTCTCTTCCTCCCTCTCTCCCTCCCTTCTGTCCTCTCTTTATCTCCCTCTCCCTCTCCCTCTCCCTCCCTGTCTCTCCCTGTCTCTCTCTGTCTCTGTCTCTGTCTCTCTGTCTCTGTCTCTTTGTTTCTATGTCTCTCTCTCTCTCCCCTATCTGCCATAGCAAGAACAGTATAAAAAGCTTCTTGGTTGATGGTTCTTCCTCTTCTGTAATGAATTGTATCTGTTCTAGCCAATCTATTGCTTGCCTGGATTTGGCCCACCATTCTTTTAAACTCTCTCTAGCTAAAGAAGCAAGGTATCCTAAGGGAGAGACAGGAGGAAGCATGTTCTAGGCAAGTCAAATCATTGCCACTGCCACCTTTCCTCAGTTTTCAATGGACATAGACCAGAACACTGAACCCAAAAGGACTGAGAATATCAAACCTCTCTCCCCCTATCCCATGTCCTGAATACTAGCCCTAATTCTACCCTGGCCCACAAGATTGAGGGAAATAATGCCTGTGAAGGAGGGATCCATCTTTGAAACTGCCTGCACCAACCATCAATCAGCTGCCACCAATAGGTAAGTCTAAGAGGTTTGGAAATGCACTGACTCTACACTAATTATCTTGGGTGTCAATAACTATGTAGTTCCTGCTCTGGCAATTTTTTTTTAGAAATCCCTACTTCATCAGCAATCACAAGTACTATAGACCCAGAATAGAAAGTTCTCACCACCAAAGACCTTAGTATTGTCAAATGGTTCAAAATCAGAAGCAGATATGACTTTACCAGAGGAAATGATATTAAATAAGATCCATTACCATCAGATTTGCCACTAAATCTAAGGGCTGTGAGACCTCTCTGACTTGCAGCTCAAACTTCTGATATGGGTTGACTCACTGATTGAAATGTGACTCCCAAAAGGGGGCAGAGCCAAGATGGCAAAGAAAAGGTGGCAACTTGCCTGAGCTCTCCCCCAAACCCCTACGAACACATTTAAATAATGCCATAAAACATTTCCTGAAGCAGCAGAACTCACAAAAGAACAACTTTAGCCAAAGACAGCTTAGAAGGTTGGCAGGAAATGTCTGTTGCACCTGGATGAGAATGGAGTACAGTCCAGCAAAGGCCATGCCCGCACAGCCCTGGCCACAACAAACCAAGAACAGGCCTTGGGAGTCACTGAATCACAGCTGCATCAGCTGCTTCTGAAGGTTTCAGCCCATAGACAGTAAGGGGGTCAAATAACTGGTCAGAAAGAAATTACAGGGGTCTCTTTTCCCTTATTCAGATGTAAATCATAGTCCTGGGTGACAGTCCCAGAGTGAAGAGGAATACTAGTACAACAGAGCTTATGGCCTCTGTGGATCAGGGACCTTACTCACAGTTCCAGGGCAGAAAGAGTGTTTGTGATCACTCTCAGATCAGAGGACAGGCCAGCAGAGTAGTAAACACACTTTCCTTAGATCATATCACCTTGGAAAAAATGAAAACTTACAGGTGCTTAGAAGTATCTCTGACAGTATCTGCACAAAACCCTTCAAGCTTAGGACAGTACACCCTCCACCCTGGAAGCAGAGCCCTACTCTAACAAAGTGTTAAGAATTAGGTAATAGGCTGGGAAAATGAGCAAACAACAGAAAAAACAAATTCCGACTATAGAAATTTATTATGGTGACAAGGAAGATCAAAACACGCACTCATAGGAAGATAATAAAGTCAAAGCTCCTACATCCAGAGCCTGCAAAAAAATTTAAATTGATCTTAGGCCATGGAAGAGCTCAAAAAGGATTTTGAAAGTAAAGTAAAAGAGATAGAGGAACAATTGGGAAGAGAAATGAAAATGATGCAAGAAAAGCATGAAAAAAGAGTTGGTAGCTTGGTAAAGGAGACACACAAAAAAAATACTGAAGAAAATAACACTTTAAAAAATAAACTAAGACAAATGGTAAAAGAGGTCCAAAAAGCCAGGGAAGAGAAGAATGCCTTAAAAGACATAATTGGTCAAATGGTAAAAGAGGAACAAAAATTCACTGAAGAAAAAAATTCCTTAAAAGTGAGAATTGAGCAAATGGAAGCTAATGGATTTATGAGAAATCAAGAAACAATAAAACAAAACCAAAATAATGAAAAAAATAGAAGACAATGTCAAATATCTCATTGGAAAAACAACTGACCTGGAAATAAGATCCAGGAGAGATAATTTAAAAATTATTGGACCATTTGAAAGCCATGACAAAAAAAAAGAGCCTAAATACCATTTGTCAAGAAGTTATCATGGAAAATTAGAACCAGGGGGTAAAACAAAAATTTAAAGAATCCACCACTCACCTCCTGAAAGAGATCCCAAAATGAAAACTCCTAGGAATATTATAGCTAAATTCCAGAGCTCCCAGGGCAAGGAGAAAATATTTCAAGCAGCCAGAAAGAAACAATTCAAGTATCATGGAGCCCCAATCAGGATAACACAAGATCTAGCAGCTTCTATATTAAAGGCTCGGAGGGCTTAGAATATGATATTCCAGAGGACAAAGGAGCCAGAATTACAACCAAGAATCAGCTACACAGCAAAACTGAGTATAATCCTTCAAGGGAAAAAAATGGATATTCAATGAAATAGAAGATTTTCAAGCATTCTTGATTACAAGACTACAGCTGAATAGAAAATCTGACTTTCAAATTCAAGACTCAAGAGAAGCACAAAAAAGTAAAGAGGAAAGGGAAATCATAAGGGACTTAATAAGGTTAAACTGTTTACATTCCTTCATGAGAGAATGATACTTGTAACTTATAAGAACTTTCTCATTATTAGAGTAGTCAGAGGGAGTATATATAGACAGAAGGCACAAGTATGAGTTGAATATGAAGAGATGATATCTAAAAAAAATAAAATTAAGGAATGAGAAAGGAATGTACTAGGAAAAAGGGTATGGGAGAGATAGAATGGGGTAAATTAACTCATATAAAGGAGGCAAGAAATAGCTTTTACAATTAAGGGGAAGGGGGGCAGGCAAGAGGCAGTGAGTGAATCTTATTCTCATCAAAATTGGCTCAAAGAGGGAATAACATACACACTCAGTTGGGTATAGAATTCTATCTTACCCTACAGGAAAGTAAGAAGGAAAGGCGATAAGAAAAGGGGAGGATGATAGAAGGGGGAAAGATTCTGGGAAGAGGTAGCCAGAAGAAAAACGCTTTTGAGGAGGGACAGGATGAAAGGAGAGAAACAGTAGAATAAACGGGGGCAGGATACGATGGAGAGAAATACAGTAAATAACAGTTACTGTGAAAAAATTTTGAAGCAAGTTTCTCTGATAAAAGCCTTGTTTCTCAAACATATAGAGAACTGAGTCAAATTTATAAAAATAAGAGCCATTCTCCAATTGATAAATTATCAAAAGATAGGAACAGTTTTCAGATGAAGTAATCAAAGCTATCTATAGTCACATGAAAAAATGCTCTAACTCACTATTGATTGGAGAAGCAAATTAAAACAACTTTGAGGTACTACCTCATGCTTATTTGGCTAATAGGACAGAAAAGGAAAATGACAAATGTTGGAAGGGATATGGGGAAAATGAGACATTAATGTGCTGTTGGTGGAGTTGTGAACTGATTCAACCATTCTGTGGAGCAATATGGAACTATGCCCAAAAATCTATAAAACCACGCATACCCTTTGACAAGCAATTCTACTACTAGGCCTGTATCAGAAAAGACATAAAAAACAAAAAGGAAAAGAATCTATATGTACAAAAATAGTTACAGCAGCTTTTTTTCTCATGGAGAAAAATTGGAAATTGAAGGGATGTTCATCAATTGGGAAATGGTTAAACAAATTGCGCTGTGTTGTTGTGGTGGAATACTTTTGTGCTATAAGAAATGATGCACAGGCTGCTCTCAGAAAAACCTGAAAAGACTTGCATGAGCTGAGGCAAAGTGGAATGTACTGTGTACAACATAGCAGCAATGTTATAAGATCATCAGCTATGAATGACTTAGCTATTCTCAGCCATACAATGATCCAAGACAATTCTGAAGGACTTAGGATGAAAAATGCTATCCATGCCCAGAGAAAGATCTGATGGTGTCTGAATACAGACTGAAGAATAGGTTTTTTTACTTTATTTTTCTTGAGAGTCTTTTGGGGGTATATGTTTTCTTTCACAACATGACTAATATGGAAATGTTTTGCATGACTACACATGTACAACCTATATTGAATTGCTTGCCTTCTCAAAGGTATGGGGGTGAGGAGTGGGGGAAGGGAGAGAATTTGGAACTCAGAGTTTAAAAAAAATGTTAAAAATTGTTTTTACATGTCACTGGGGAGAACTAAAATACTTAAAAAAAGAAAAGAAAAAAAAGAAATGTGGCTGCCTTGAGAGCAAGCCTTTTTGGCTTTGTTATTGTATACCAAGCTACTAGAAAGTGTTTTGCATACCTTCATTGTTTAATCGTTTTCAATGGTGTCTGACTCTTTGTGACCCCATTTGGGTTTTCTTGTCAAAGATATTACAGTGGTTAGCCATTTCCTTCTCCAGGTCATTTTACAGATGAGGAAACTGAGGCAAACAGGGTTAAGTGATTTACCCAGGGTCACACAGCTGGTAAGTGTCTATTAATTGCTTACAATGTGAAAAATAGGGCAGCTAGATGATTCAGTGGATAGACTCCAGGCTTGGAGTCAGAAAGACTTGTCTTTCTGAGTTCAAATACATCTTCAGATACTTATTAGCTCTGTGACCCTGGAGACATCACTTAACCCTCTTTGCCTCTGTCTCTTCATCTGTGAAATGAGCTGGAGAAGGAAATGGCAAGCCACTCCAGTATCTGTGCCAAGAAAACCCTAAATGAGGCCCCAAAGAACCAGACAGCACTGGAAAGACTGAACAACAACACTTAATAAATACTTTTCATTTTGATCCACCCATCCATTCATTCTTCCATTCATTTTTGTCTTCTGACTTGCCTTTAACTGACTGCTTCTTCTTAGTCTTTTCCTTCAGTATACTGCCTGTTCTGTAAACTGACTTGACCAGGAAACATATTCTCAGTTTTTATCTTATATATTAGGTAATCATTCAAAAAAAATCTCCCTTACTTGAAATTCCCAGAAATTTGATAATTAAGGCATTGTTAATGTACAATCTCCAGGAGGATATTATTAAAATATAAACATATTAAACAAAAGCGGTAACATTCACTTCATCATTCAACTTCATATGGCCCTATCTGCCAATGGATATCAAAATCATCACCATCATCCTCACACTGATAAAGCACTTAACAAATATTATCTTATTTCATCACCGCAACAACCCTGGGAAGTAGGCATTATTATTATTAATCTCATTTTACAGATGAGGAAATTGAGGAAGAAGGGTTAAGTATCTTGCCTAGCATCACAATAAGGATCTGAGGCCACATTTGAATTCAGATCTTCTTGAGGTCCAGGTCCAGGGATCTATCCCCTGTGGCACCTTCTAAAATCGGAATAAAAGACCTGGACAGCTGAATGTAGATGTATGTGAAGAGGCTCACAAGGCCTTGGAGCACAAAACAATTTTGTATTCATAGTGACTAAGGCCATATTTCTTAAGAACACATCCAAAATATTCACTGAGGAGAACTGAATAAATAATAAACAAGACCCTTTTGAAAGACCTAAAAAGGCAAAATTCAAACTTTTAAAAATGATCAACACTGCTCAGTAGAAATGAAGTTCCCTGAGAGCAAGGGACTGTTTGATTTTTGTCTTTGCATGTCAAACACCTGGCACAGTGTCTAGTATAGAGTAGGCACTTAATAAATGCTCATTGATTTGAGTCCAATGGACAATGTAAGTTATAGCCAAAATTAATGAACATTTCATTTTCCTGCAGATCTGAATTATGTGGATTACTTCTACCTAGCTCAAATTAATCTGAAAACTGTCAAGTCTCCTTTTGCTACTATGCCATAAAAATATAATCATGGCCTAAAGAGTGATTGCCTATAGGGCTAGATGCAAAATAAGGATCCTGAAAAGACTGGAGAGCGTGTAGATAAGGGTTCCATGAAAGAACAAGGGATATTTAGCCTGGATGAGAGAAGACTTAAGAGAGACATAAGAGATGTCTTCAAGTATCGGATGATCTGTCGAGGGAAAGAGGGATGAGACCAGTTCCACTGGTCCCCAGAGAATTAAAAATGGAAGCAATGGATCAAAGCGCAGAAGCAGAATTAGGCTTGATATAAGGAAAAACTTTGTAACAATTAGAACTGTCCAAAAATGGAATCGGCTGCTTCCAGAGAGAATGGATTTCCCCTCACAGGGGTCTCCAAGTGAGTGCTGGATGGCCACTTAGCGGGATGTTATAGAAGATATTTTTGTTAAAGTATCGATTGAACTACATGACTTCAGAGGTCTTTTCCAACCCTGAGGCTCTGATATTCACCTGATTGGTGAAATACCAGTCAGGGCCATTTAATGAGACTAGATCAATAAGGACTGAGTCAGCACTGTCTGATTTGACTTCCTTTATATTGTAATGATTACTGATTCTGTGAAAAGATGAAGAATTGTCACAAACGAGGAAAAGGAATTGATCACAGCAAAACACTAGGTCAAATATATATATATATACATATGTGTGTGTGTGTACATACATACACACATATATGTATGTGTGTGTAGTGTATGTGTGTATGTGAATGTATGTGTATATATACATACACACATGTATATGTGCGTATGTGTGTATGTAGGAAGAAAAAGATAACAGTGAAATCTGTACTCTGTCCAACCTACCAAGGGAACTGTTTGAGTGAAACACCATAGAGTAGAATGAAAAGTAAAAAACATAAGTGTTTTGTCCCACCTTACCAATGGTGGGAGAGAAGTTGGTGAGTAGGAGAGCTAAGCATGTGCAAAAGATTAGCAGGTAGCCTTCTCAACTAGGGTCTAATCAACACAAGCAGAATCACGTTAATGTGGCCAAATACAAAGTCAGAGTGAGGTCAACTGGGGAATAGTATCATGACCTTTGACCTAAAGCTACTAGGACCACAACCTTGCCTTTCTGTATCAACTTACTTCTACAGCTCCCTTCAACAACCTTGCTTTTTTTTTTTCCCAACCCACTTTGCCTTCAGAATATTCTCCTGCAAAGCGTCCTTGTCTAGTGACACCTTAGCTCTGTGGCTACACAGCAGGCCTCCTGGAAAGTGTAGTCCAAAGTATTTTTCCTAATAAGCAATTATCTCTGTATCAGGGAGCATCAGGGAAATGAAGTCCTGGGAACTTTGTTCTTCTGTGATACCCACTAAAATAATAAGAAGGACCCAGTCTCCAAAACAGCAAGTCCCAAAGCAAAAAGATAACAAACAGAAAGCATAGTCAGATTTTTCAAACCATGAATCAGGAGCAAGAGAATGAAAATTAAGAGTGCAGTAGAGCAGCAGTACCATTTACAGAGATTTGAATTCAAAAATCACATCAAGTCACCACCATAAAAGTGGCATGCTGGTCATTCCCCCTCATGGAATTATGGGGCAAGACATCATTCCTCTTCCCTAGATAAGATAAGCCCCTGAGCCCAAAATATGAGTTTGTGAACCTCTAAATTAAAAGTGAGGGAACTAGGAAAAAGCAAACAGTGTAATACGGTATTGAAATTCCTGGTTGTACTGGGTTTGTGAAGCTATTTACTTCCTAACATCTGTCTGGATCTGTGCCATATTGAATATTCTTAGTTTCAATTATGTGAATATGATAACTCTGGTTATTTGATCCATTGGGCAGAGTATTAAGGACAGGGAGGGCTTATTGTCAGAGATTTTCATGCTATTAAGAGCCCATTAAGTATAACAGACTCACTTCTATCCATGTTTGTTTGGTTTTTTTTTCAGTAAATAGTTTCCAGGCCTTAGAAAAAGAGGTAGATACCCAGATGAATGCATGATGATGATTCTTTTCAATAATTTCTGGAGAGGTTATGCTAGATAACCATGTAATCTAGCTTCCTTGTTTTATATTTGAGGAAAAATAGCTCAACAAAAGCAAAATGACTTTCCCAACATCATCCAATTGGTAAATGGCAGAGGTAGGAATTAAACCCAGGCATCCTGACTGCAAGCCCAGTGATATTTCCATGACACCATGCTGCCTCACTACTCGCTACACTTCAAGTTCATGATATAAGAACAGAGGAGTTTCTTGAGGAAGCAGATAGCCTCAGAAGTAGTTGTGGGACCTGGAGACGTAGGGAATCATGCTATATTAGGGCCCTTTTTAGCGAGGAACAAAGTCTCTCTTTGCCTCAGTTTTTCTGTTCTTCAGGAGGCAACTTCTGTAGGTGTGTCAAGTGCTGCCAGGGCATCTATATAGTCCCTTTGCAGTATGTTGAGCTAGTTTGGTAGATGCCCAATGCCTTCATTCTCCTCTACCCCCATGATGAAATACACAGGTTTTTCCTAACCTCTCAGCTAAAAATCTAATTTCAAACTTTACCAAGAAAATTGAGGTTATTTACCATGAGCTCCTTTTCTCCTTCTCATCTCACAAACCGTGACCTCATCTCCCCCTCTCTCTTCCTTTATTCCAATCTCTAATGAAGAGGTGGCCTGTCTCATCATTAAAACCAATCCTTTTCCATTTACCCTTGATCCCAGACTCTCCTATATTCTCCACCAGATTACCTCTACTATCATCTCCCTTCTCTCTAATCTTCATTCTCCCCCTATTTACTGGTTCCTTTTTTCCTGCCCATGTATATGCCTGACTCCCCTCCATCTTGAGAAGAAAACCTTGGATATACAATCACCCCTATGATCTATCTTTCCCTATCCCTCCTCTGCTTCTCAATGCAACTCCTAGAAAAAGCTGTCATTTGTTCTCTTCTAAACCTTATGCAGTCTGTGTTCTGAGCTCCTCATTCAACTGAAACAGCTCTGCAAGGTTCCCAGTTATTTCTCAATTGCCCAATCTAATGCTCTATCCTTCTTTATCTCTGTGCAATATTTCACTCCATTGACCACCCATCGCCCCTGGATTCTCTCTTCTCTCTGTCTTTGTGACATTGCCATCCTTTGGTTTCTCCCTCCTGACCACTCATTCCTTTGTCGCCTTTGCTAGATCATCATGAAATGCCCACCTTAAGGTTCCATCCTTGACCCTTTTCCTCTTTGTCCCTATACTCTCTCACTTGGAGATAGCATTATCTCCCATATGCTTGATTATAATCTATATTCAGGTGACTCTCAAATCTATATAATTCAGACCTACTATTTCACCTGAGTGGCAGATTCAAAACCTTGGTGTCATCAGGGACTCATCACTTTCACTTACCACAACATATTCTATTAGATTCCAAATGATGTCAATTCTACCTCCACATCATCAGTTGCATACGGTTCCCTTCTCTCTACTCATACAGCCAGCACCCTATTTTATTTTTGCCCCAGCTTTCCTTTCCTCGAGCCTACCCCCAAGCTAACCCATCTTTTACAAGAGCACCAATACAACTTTCCTAAAGCCTAGGTCTGACTTTATTACTTCCTTTGCTCAATAAACCCTAACTATTCTCTATTAGCTTTAGAATCAAATCCACACTCTTATGTTTGTTATTTAAAGCACTAAACATCCTGATTGCATCCCAGCTTCCCAGATTTATTATTTTATTACATTACGACCTTCCAGATACTCTACAGTCCAACCACATTGGCATTCTTGCTATTCCTCATTAACCACATACCATCTCTGATTCCCATGCCTTTGCCCTGGCTATCCTCCATGCCTAGAATGTCTTCCTTTCTTGCCTCTGACTCTTAAAGGCCCTGTTTCTCTTGAGGATTCAACTCAAATACCATTTTCTACATGAGCACTGTCCTGCTATCACTTCCTCACTCCTACGCTTTCCCACCCAGGGATAACTTCTATCTATTTTTTAATGTACCTATTTATATGCTTATTATTTCCCCCATCCACAATACAATATAAGCTCCTTTAAGGCAGGTGCTATTTCAATACTGTCTTTGTGTTAATATTACCTAGCTCAGTACCTGGAACACAGTAGGTACTCGATAAAGCTTGTTGCTTGATTGATCTCCCCTCATACTTAGGACTTTAATTCTTATGGATGCATGGGAAGAGCGCCAGAATGACTGCATTAGTTTAGGGAAGGGCCAGTCGTACAAATTTTAAACCCCTCACAGTACTGTATCAATAGGAGTTCTTACCAACTCTTTGTAAGCACATTGTTGTATGAGTGCTGGTACGCTGTGGACCAAGTCTCCCCAAAGCTATTCGTTGCAAATAGGAACTAGCAGTCCTTATCTAAACTGATCCACCACAGTCAGTTCATCTAAAAAAAAATACTTTACTCCAGATCCTTCCTCGAGCTCTAGAGGACCGTCAAAAGTCTCATAGACCTTATGAAGGGATCCCTTCAGTATTGCTCAGTAAGGGGACATTCCCTGAGAAGTAGGGGATGGCCAAATGAGTTATCTGCCCAATCGGACATAATATAACCAAAGTTACCTTTGCCCAGCCTTCTTAGAGTCCCGTGAATGTAGTGCCAAGACTTTAATTCATACTTGAACCCCACTCATTGTATCTTTGTAGTTGGAGAAGAAGGGAGGTGAGAGTGAGACCACAGACTGGCCTGCTCCAGGTACCATTTATTCTCTTTCTACATAACTATGAACCTGCCCTGGAAGGCGGCACTTTCTTCTGCAGTTTGGCTCAACTGTTGCCAGGGAATGGAGCCCTGAGCTTTTAATTCTATTGCCTCGATTGAGGCATTTACATGGCAAACAATTTTTCTGCCATTGCCGAGCCTATGGGGGATGTTGAATGAAGCCAGGATGTCATGTCTCAACTGGACCAGGGAGGTTGGGCCCAAAGCAGAGGAGCCAGGCATATACAGGAGATTAGCAGGCACCTGTTTCTGCCGGGTTCTAATCTTTAGGATTATTAAAACAGTGGAATTAATCTGGATGGGACAAACAGGTGTGATAGTACAAAGTCAAACGAGAGTAGAGGAGTCAACAGGGTAAACACAGGCAAAATCCACAAAGCAAAGGGGCAATAAATCCACAGGTTTAAGCTAAAAAGCATGTTCAGAAACAAATTTGAGGCAGTGTGATGAGGCAAGTAGCAATATGGCTGTACTGCTTCCATCCCACCAATATACACATACAAACTCAGAATAAGGCAGTGGAAGTTTGTGTAGAAAAGAGTAAGGAGGAAGAGGAAGTCCAGGAAGGGTAGCCAGAGTGTGGGCTAGACTAAATAGCCTCTGAGCAGAGCTATAACTTAGTCAGAATGATGGGGCTTTTCCCCCAAGGCACGTAAATTTTAGAAACAAATGACTTTAATACTCAGTTAAAAGGAATAGAAACAAATGACTTTGGCACTCAGTTGAAAACTACCAGGTGGATAATGACATCTTCTTTCTGTATTCTCTCCTCTACTGATGGTGGTTCCTGGTTTCCAAGGGTTGCTTCCATCACTATCTACCTCTCACCCTTGACTGAATTGGGTGTTCATGTTTTTGAAGCCTGCCATGGATGCAAAAATTGCTAGTGTTGGCTCTGCATCTGTGAATACTTCTAACACAATGATTCTGTAATATTTCGAGACCCATGATCTCTAATCTCAATGAGCCTAGAAGAAAAATCCCCCCAAATTATGAAGCCAGGCAGGGAGGGGAAAAAGAACAGCAACATCCACAACTTCAAGGAGAGTTTTCAACTCATAAGAAAAACCTTTGGCATTTTATTTTCTATCATGCCGACAGGAAAATTACTCCTTCAAGGAAGAGGAACGGCACTTGCAGTATCCCCTTAATCAGTATTTGCAGCATGTCATCAACCTTATCATCTTGATGGTAATAGCTGTTTGACAACTAGGGATAAAAGTGATATTCTTTGGAGAATGAGGCCACAATCTGGTTTTAAAAATCGTCTGATGTAAGGTATGTTTTAATTTAATTTAAGTCCTGGAAAACAGCTTGCCCAAAAATGACTTTTGCAAGTCACGTACAGTATTTCAATCTGTCATCTTGTATTGACCTTCATAGTCCTGAAATATATTGCATTGAACTTGTGAAGCTTGCAAGAATGATATTAAAGTTGGTAATATTTAAAGAAAAATCTTATTTTATGATCCGCTCTGTGTACTTGCCTACCCAGAATTCATGGAGACAATAATATTAGGGAGTGTTCTTAGATATCTACTGAGTGGCTTGCTAATTTGAATATATCAAGATTAATTCAGGATACCCCCATGAAGTCAGAAAGCTTTTACCACTGTAGGATGCAAACATTATCTAAAGGTACAATTCCTTTAAAACTGGAATGCTGAGTAATAGGTTTTATTTGAGGGTCTCACGAAATCCTATTCATGGTACTATAATAGGCTGATTAGATTTTTATACACAGAGGTGGAGTTTGGAACAAGTTTGCCTTAA
This sequence comes from Phalanger gymnotis, assembly GCA_028646595.1. Lineage (NCBI taxonomy): Eukaryota > Metazoa > Chordata > Mammalia > Diprotodontia > Phalangeridae > Phalanger > Phalanger gymnotis. Next base: position 101,521,744 of record CM053624.1, on the reverse strand, counting down.
TTAAATCTTACATAATAAATTATGAATCTTTTTTCCTACTCTTCTCTTTTTTCTAGTTTAATTTACACCTTTCAAACATCTCACAATAGAAAAGGAATATGTTAAATCATCTAAAAGATGTAATTGTAAATGCTATATCACTTATTTCTGCCCATTTTACTTTCATATTCATCTTCTCTTAGTTTTAGGAATGATCAATTGCTGAAAAAAATTATAAAATGTTATTTCCAATAAAATAAAATTAAAATAATGTATATAATTCCACTCACTACACAGGAGCATTGGGAATTCTAAGGTAAGAAATAATTTTTTATAAAGGTAGAAAGCAATCTTTAAAAATATTACTTTAATAGTCTTGTCAAAAATGTGAAAAAATGAACAAAGTGTTTTATAATTGCAAATGAAATGCTCAAAGTGTTCTTGTGAGAAAGAGGATTGTTATTCTCCCCCCAGCTCCCATTTTCAGGACCAGTCAACTGAGGAATAAGGATTGAGAGTAAAAAACTTACAGTGAAAATAGCAAAGCAAGCAAGGGAAAGAAACCTAGATCCAGCCAGAGGTCCTTAAATTTTTGTTCCAAATACAAGTTCTGTTTTCTTCATAGATATTTAGAAATCAGTTAGATAATAGTGCAGGTCTTTCAAAGCACAGTTTTTACTCTGAATTCTAACCTTAATTTCCTGGCTGAAATACACAGAAACAACTTTGTGGATTTCAAAAGGAAAATTCTAATACTTCAGTGTTTTATAGAACTACTTTATTTAAATTATTTTAATGTATAAAACAGAATTCCTTTCAGTTATCTAGGATTAAATGTTACATTAATCCATAAAAGTATTTAAAATGAAAGAAAACATCTGAAAAAGTGACGCATACATGAAATATTACTCAGCTGAGCGGCTGCCAGACTACCAAACAAAGCCAAAATGTTATTAAAATGGTTAATCTCATCTTTTAAAACTGCCCTCAGTTTAGTACAATTTATAGGAACCAAAATTTGGAGGAAATCCGGAATATATATATATATACATATACACACACACATATACATGTATATATACATGTACACCTATATGAATATTTTTGAGAGATGTATGATTTCATCAAATGGAGAACTCCTCGTGTGGGAACTATCTTTACTGGTACAGATTTTGTTCCAGCAAAGACTTAGTAGACATATCTTAGAGGATTGCTTAAAGTACATAGAGGTTGAGTAACATGTCCAGGATCACTTACATTTAGTGTCAGAGATAAGATTTGAATCCAGATCTTTCTGAATCCAAGTCAGAACACTAACAACTAGGCAACTGGGCCTCTGTTACATAGGGGTGTATGTATAGTGACACACATATTCACTGTATTCACAATATAGACATCATGAATACACTAGATTCATAATGTAACTATAACAAAGGTCCAGATAGTCACAGATGTCTTAGGCTCAGAAAGTATGTACATGACTCAGTTGTTTGTAAATGGTAATGCATCTTTACAAATAATTGCAGGCATAACTATGAGCAGAACTTCAAACATGGTGATATGTTTTATAATGCCCCTAATTGTTTTGTGCAATATCACTTAATTTTCATGCCTGTGTCATTTAGAGATATATCACATATCTCTTCTCTGGCCACACCAAAAAGTAGTCATCGATGTCCTTAACTTGAGAGAGTGATGATGGACAAAACTTTAGTGTTTCTTACTGTGATAAGGAAAAAAAGATAATTCTTGTATTCCACAAATAGCAATAATTGTTGCAGAGTTCAACATTTTTTTCAAATAATAACCTAATCTTTGTTTCAAAATGTAGAAATTTGTCTAGTTTTCAAGGAAATCTGTCTTTCTGAATGAATTTCAGTATGACAGGGAGAATTATTTATTTTGTCATTAGCATCACCATCAATACATTTGAATAATCACATTATATACAGCATAGTATTTGATGCTCTTGGGGAATTACTATAAATTAAATCTCATTTTAACAAATATGCCAACAAGATCTATCTATGATTAAACATCAATAGTTTTGATTAGTTGAGGGGAAAAGTTTGCTTGTAATTGTTAAAAAATTATTAGAGAATGTAAAAAATGAAGTTTCATTGCTTTTAAATAAAGTAACTTGAACAAGATTTTCATAATGTTAGGACACCAAACTGGAATCTGTTAGAGCAAATATTGTTTAATCAGTCAATACAGATTGTTTGCAGGCAACTATGTGTCAAAAGGGTTTGAAAAGAGTGTATTTTCTAAAGTAGACTTCATTCCCCATGGATAATGCTAAAGCACCCATTCGAATTCTGAAAGTCTGCATTAATGATATTTTACTGGACAATGAAAATATCCTCTGCCCCAGCCAATCAACTACCCATTCTATGCAATATACAATTAAGTCACAAGAATAATGAAAGAATTGGAATAGCTCCCTGGAGTTTGTTGTAATGGCATAGAAACAGCATCCTCAAACGTGAAAAAACATTAGTTTTCATTATTAATCAAGATTCTCCCTTGTCTTCTTCTTCTTTAGTCCCTGTTCCCCATGTCCCTTCGAAGCCATACAGTTAGGATACCTGAGTTTTTCAAATCTTGTGACATAACTTTAGCTCAGTTCTAGGCAGAGGATTCATTCAGGCTGTTTCCTTTTAACCAAACCTATCTGACTCATTTACTTCTCTAGCAGAACTCTGAATATGTCTAGTCAAAGTCTGGAGATGGTTTTTCAGCGATGTAAATATCAGTCGATATGGTTTCATAGACAGTTCCATTTTGAATAATGTACTGCAACTTCCCCAATTCAGCTTCAGTTTTCTTTCTGTTCAGCTAGCTCTGGTCCTTTCTTCGGTTGTTGGTGTGGTGTCATTGTGAATGCGCTTGGAGCAGAGTTATATGGCATCATTTGGAGAAACATTGCGTTAATAACCAGAGTTCAAGGGCAAAGGATATAAACGGAGCAAATTACAAGTCTGAACAGATATATAGCTTTTGCTAAAAGGGACGTGGGCTGCTACTTTATTTACTGGGCACTGGTGCGCTTGCCAAAGCTGCAGGAAAACACGAAAGCATTTTAAAACCACCATATCACAGCTTAGGAAAGCGGCACAAATTTCCGGAACAGGAGAGCGAGTGAAAGGAGCAGAGATTCTCAGTTTCCTAACAAGAGAAAATAATATACTGTAAAGTACCCTAAATGTCTGGGATCATTTCATGGATGATAATGCAATTTTATGTGCCACAATGGGGGGACAGCAGGAGCCCAGTGGATCAGTTTATTCATCGGATCATTTCAAACTGCAAATCCACCTGGTATTGCAGAGGTCTCTTACACTGGTAATAGTGACAGCTTTGTCTTAATTTTCCTAATTCTGTGCTTTAGTTCTAAATCTAGTACCAGAAAAGCTATTCAAGAGATTTCTGCATACAGTAATTCTGTAGAAATGTGATTTTATTTTTTCATTTCTTAACCTGAGCCACCTTAAAAATTAGGAAATAGAGCAATTTACACATAAGCTGTACCTACTCGGGCATGTTGGTTTATTTTCTGTTTTTATTTTTCTCATTTTCCAGCTAGCATACTAGCACCTTATAGACTTACTCAGACCCAAGAGAACTTCAAGATTTTTTTCAAACCTAAACTTCTGCTGCTTAAAACAGGTTATTTGGCATGAGGGAAGGGAGTGGGTGGGGGAACATATTCTACAGCAAAATTAATTGCAATTGATTTTTATTTTCATTTAAAAAAACTATACCAAGCTAATTTGTGATCAAAAGTAAATGAGTTAAATGACAAGTGAATGCTTGATTTATTCCTTGATATTAGTTGTATTGTCTGTCCACAGATATATGTGTGCATTGGGCCAAATGCTTGAGAATGCAATGAAAGGGCCAGTCCTTCAACAGTCAAGGAGATAGATTTGTTGATATAGAGTAAGTTTTTTCTGTCTCTAATTTTTTATACCATAGTTCACAAATTCTTATGCTTTAGTCTTTTTGTTTCAAGAACCATTATAGGCCTACTGGGTTTGTGAAGATAAAATTCCAGAAATAAATTTCATAGATAGATGATAGATAGATAGATAGATAGATAGATAGATAGATAGATAGAAAAACAACTACAAAACCTCGCATTTCTTCTCATCAATTTACATAGAGGTACAGAGAATGCCTTACAACTGCAAGTGATCTTTGATAATACAGAAGTTTGATTTTTTAAAGGCTTAAAAAATTTACATTAAAATATGTTATGCAAAATACATTCAGGGAATATACACCTTTTATTTTTAAAAACAAGTCGAGGAAAATGTTCAGTAGCACTAAATACATACACTTACCTAGAAAATCTAGTTTCCTTTCTTGTTTCTCTTAATTTTTTTTTTTGCATGAAACATTTCCCATATTTTCATAATGATGGTATTTCTATTATAAAAATTATAAAAATGAAATACAATTGCTATAAATTTGTTGAAGTCTTTAGATAGGTAACCTAACATGTATTATAAATGTGTGATATGAATAGTGGTTTGTCTTTTAAAAATTTATTTAAATATCTGTTTGGGGTTTGGAGGTTAGGAGGAGGAAAAAAGAAATGCTGATGCTGAACTGATTTTCCTGTTGATACAAACCAAATATCAGCCCTGAGATAGATGAATTAAGTTATGTGGAATTCTAAGCCTATCCAGTTTCCCATACAACATATTCTTTTCTCCCACAGGGATATAATAGAAACTAATCTTCAAAATCTAAACATTCCAAGTCAAGTCCTTTTGTTAAGTCATTTTGTTCATTTCATTTGGTACCGTTAGAGCGCTGAGACCACTTGTATTTACATATGCGGAGAACCCTGCTGTTTAGAACTCTCTGCTCACAAGACAGGGCAATTAATCATTCCCAAATCCTCCTGCCGAGCACTCAACGACTCCGACAGCAAGCTCAGCCAATCAGGGGGTGCAGGTGGGACCGAAACCTGCAGGAAAGCCCCCTGCACCCTGACCCAATGCTAGTGTGTTCTCTTCCTTTTCAATCTCTTAGCTGTGCAAGAATAACACTCTTAATAGTGTCCTTGTAATCTATTAAATTTGCTTTTTTTAAAAAAAAAAGAAAAGAAAAAATAAAAAGAAGTGGACAGGTATGCTTCATGTGATATGTGAGATTCTATAAGCTCTACATGTGAGTATGTACATCCATGTTCTAGGGACAGAAAGGGAATGCTATTGGAATCACACATAATATAGGGCATATTGTTCCTTTGGTGTAGACATTAATAAGATCTGACTATAGTTGGTTGTTTTATCTCTTGACCATCAATGTGCAGGTATGATTTATCCACATAATGAAGTTTCAAAGAAGGTCAGAAAATTATGATTACTATGATTTAGCATTAAGGGATAACTGGACCACTACATTTTCAGTTGCTGTTTCTCCCCATCCACTCATAACCAGGGTCCAAATATTTCCATTTGAATCTATAATTGATTTAATGAACAGATTGTAATTTTTCTAAGAAAAAATGGGGTTTGATATGGCCTATCACCACAATGTGAAGTGAAAGACAAATAATAGTTGTTACCAAAAAATATTTAGAATTAAACATTGCATTGCTGATTTTAAAAAGAAAGACCTCAAAATATATATATATATATGTATATATATATGTGTGTGTATATATATATGTATACCTATATATATGCATATTTGTATCGGGAATATTTCTCAGTCCTAAAACTTTTTCAATTAAAGATACATTATCTTGAGTTAAATACAACATACAATAAAGCTAAACTTTCTGTTTTTCAACCACACAAAATACTCAATTGTGCATTGTGTGTGTGTGTGTGTCTTAGTGTATGAGTTCTTTGTACAATCACTGAAAATATAAGGATGTAGCTTAGCTGCCAAGAGCCTCTAGTTTTCTGGGAAGAGCCTGTTTCTTTAAAAAAAAAAAGACCATAAACAATTAAAAAGAAACCCCTCCCCTTTCCCATAGAAATATCTTATCTGTAGTTTCTAAAATATAAATTATTCACCAAGATAGCTGTGACTCCATTCTTTGAGTGTTATATCCTTAAATAACTGAAACTGGTAAGACCAAAAAGGAAGAGAAATTGACACTTGAACCATATTGTTCCTAAAGGACTAGTTTCTTTCACACTTGGGTGTCTAGAATTTCCATCTTAGGGATGTCTCTCCAAAAGTGAGACTGGCTTGCCCTTTATTCTCCCTCTGACTGCCACCTTGGCCCATTCACACTCTTACGACACAATTGTTCTGTATGACTTTATAGTTTAAAAGCCAGACTGGGAAATGTAATTTTTATATTCTCTCATGACTTTAACACCAATTGACTTTCTTTCTTAGTCTTCAGCTCCTGAGTGTAGATTTTTCATGTTTAATTTTTGATTGTAGAAATAATTCATTGTGGTAATTAAAAAAATAGGTTTCTGAGTGTGTTTTTTTCTTCCAGTTACTGTTTGTAAGTTGATAAAACTTCCATAGAATTTCTTTGGTTTGTATTATTTTGTTTGACTCCAATGAAGTGAAGGAATCTCAATTATCACATATGTATTCTTTGTTCACTCATATTTGGGTCGTCTGGCTGTATTTTAGACAGTCAGAAATCTGGCTGCAGTTTTTGGTATGAAAATAGCCTTCTTCTTGTTCACAAAAGTGGAACTGAAGTTTCCCTCTTCTTTGGTTTTTCTTGTCATTTGTGGCCAGCTGTACTGAATTTCCAGATGATGTTGTACACTTTTCCTTCAGAGATAGATGATATGTTCTTTGATTAGACACCCTGACCTTTTACGGGTGGTGATCATTGATCTCGATCTGGACTGGATAGGAAGCTTTTGACTCTGGAAAGTTACCCTGCTGCTGGCACCGCAGGGAAATTCAATTTCTAACTACATATGCACGGCAGCAGGACTCTTCTTCAATTAGGATTTTTGCGGTTATTGTTTTACTTTTATTAAGCAAGCTCCAGTCACTGCTTTCTAGCCTTAGCTTTTACTCACAGTGATCAATTTTTCAGCATAACTGGCTGTAATTGTTGGCTCAGATATTGAGCTTCCACGGTGCTTAGACATAGTGTGTTGCTGTGAAGTGTCTTCTACCTACTTCTCAGAGAGAGATGGGTAATAATACTCTACATTAATACCTCCACATTGGTTTATGTGTGTTTGACCACAGTGCTAGCATAATTATTTTCCCCCAGTAAAAGCTATTAGAGATCTATTTGGTAGGTTTTACGATCAATAGCTCCTATGATATTTGTGTAGCAGGCACAATATAATCAATTGAAGGTTATATAAAGTAAATTACCATCCTCCTATAATGATTCTTTTTCTCTAGATGAGAATGGGTTTTATTATTTCATCAGGAGGCCTTGCAATGCATGCTTTTTTTTTGTTTACAAAAGAGATATATAAAAGTTGTCATTGTATTTTGGACAAGGTCTTAATATCTATTACTCAATTTATGTTATTGGATTATCGAATTAGCAGATCTGCCTGGAATTCTTTCCAAAATCTTCTTATGTACTCAAGTTTGTGACATGGTTAATAATAGCCTTGTACACATGGAGGCCTTTGCTACATGGTACAAGAAGTCACTTTACAAAAGCCAACCTTCGAAGCAGTCTCTCTAAAGCAAATTAAGAGTGGGTTCAAAGTGTTATGTTGACATTGTGATTGAGAACCTCAGTTCAAACTCTTTGGAATTGCCACAGCAAGCTATCCTTGAGATTGGAACTCAGGAATACTGAATTTTAATGTTCACTCCACTAATCTTAGTCAGGGTTATGTGGGAGGAGATCCACATCAGATGCTTTAACAAAGGACCTTCTTTCAATAGCTACTCCTAACCTGGATTTCAAATGTGCAGTCAGAGATGAAGCAATGGCTGTTACTCCCATAACTATTGCAATCTGCCAACCAGAGGCCTGCAATCCCCCAACTGTCTTAAAGGGAAACATTTTCAAAGTGTAGCCTTTCTTTTTGTGGGTGCAATCAGTTGTGCACTGAAAACCTGCAGCCACAGTTGGATAACTGCAAGCGCAACTGGTCACTGGGGGCCTCTTTGCTCCAAATTTTGTACCTGCAACTAATTGCACTCACAGAAAATGGAAGTGTAGTAGAAGCATTTTGAAAATTCGGGCCAGTCAATTCTCCATGGAATTCCTAGTAGAGAAATAAATTCTTGTTTTCTTAAAGATGTGGATAAACATGAACCTAACTCCTAACCCATTCCCTGTGCTTCGCATCATATGGCCAAAGTGCAAAAGATTTAGGTTTGTTCAGTTATTAAAAAGAAGAAGAAATCCCACTGACTTGAGCACATTATCTGCAAGGCTGTTACTTCTTTTAAACACACCTGGAATGATCTGTTACGAAGAACGGCAAGAACCTTTGTTACTTTCTGCTGGCTCTCTCAGACTGGGTAAGTATTGCCTAATACTGACATACTCTAAGATATAAAATGTCAAACTGTTAAAAAACCAAATTTGTTGTTCAGCTACGTTCAATTCTTCGTGATGCATTCGGCATTTTCCTGGCAAAGATATTCAAGAGATCTGCCATTTCTTTCTCCAGCTCATTTTACAGATGAGGAAACTGAGGCAAAGTGACTTGCCAAGCACAGAGCTAGTAAGTATCGAAGGCCAGATTTGAACTCACGAAGACGATTTCATGACTACAAACTTACACCGTGCACTATGGCGCCACCTAGCAGCCTAAGGTGCAAAGAACAGCAAGAACACGTTACTTTTTTCTGGCTTTCTCAGGCTGGTTATTAGTTGGCTAATACTGATATACCATAAGATATAAAATGTCAAACTGCTGAAAAAAATAGAGAGGACAGTTCTTTGGCCCATATACTTTTAAAGGTAACTCCACATGTAGAGGGATAATAATAATAATAATAGATGATATTTACATAATACTCTGAGTTTGCAGAGTATTCACTATATGTTATTTCATTTGATCCTCACAATCAAACTGAGACATAAAGTATTGCTACTCTTACTGCCTTACGTGTATATAATGCCTTAGGGTGCACAAAGCACTTTTCCCACAAAAAAATAAAATGAAATGAAACCCTGGAAAAGAAGATAGTGAAAATATTATTACCTCTTTTTACAGATAAGGTCAGTGTGCTTCTAAAGGGTCCAGTGAGGAGCCTATGATCAACCATAGTATGGGTGCCTAAAGTAGGATATAAACTCAGGTCTCCTGCCATTCCAGTGTTCTACCCACTACGTCCCATTTACAGATGAGAAACACAGTAGGTGTCGCAGATAGGATTTAAACCTGGTTTTTAATGTGACTTTAAGCTTGGAGCTCTTGATACCATACTACGATGACTTTAGATCTCATTGAGAATTCAAACAGAGGTAGCCATAGGCACTGACCAGAGAGTAAACTTGAACTCACAGTTGTTAAATTCAAAATCATCCTTTGCTCTCGAAGAGGATCAATGACATCAGGAGGGAGACATCTTGACTTGCAAGTAAATTGAATTTAAGTGAGGCGGAGCTGTGCAAGCCCCTCAGCCTGCCTCTCTCCTCCAGAGTCATCAGAGTCCAATGACAAAACATAGATCAAGACATTAATAAAAACATTTTAGCCACATTATCCATCATATTTTAATGGTCTATTCTGAGGACTCTATCATATATAATTTTGTTTCTATAAGAAAATGCATCCTATGACATATAGTACAATCAAGCTTTCCTCCCCAATATCAATCAATCAAACAATATTTATTAAGTACCTATGATATGCCAGGTACTGTGCTAAGTCTTAGAGATAGAAAAATAGCAAAAGACAGTCACTGCCCTCAAGAAGCTAACAATCTAGTGGGGGAGACGATTAAAAATACAAACAAGACATATATATATGTATATATATATGTGTGTGTGTGTGTGTGTGTGTGTGTGTATACATATATATATATGTATAGGAAAATAGGAAATAATTAAGAGATAGAAAGCATTATAGCCATAAGCCATAACATGGGGAAAAAGAAAGAGGAAAATAGTAACTTATTTATTGTGTCTATGTGTGTGTGAATCTCCTCCAAGTATATTACCTCCCTGTCAGGAGTAGGTGAGTAGCATGTTTCGTATTTAGTTCTCTTGAATTGTGTATTGATTAGATTTCCTAATTCTTTCAAAGCTGTCTTTACAATACTTCTGTCATTGCATAAATTGTTCTCCTGATTCTATTCACTTCAATTTGCATCAGTTGCTATAAGTTTTCCCATGTTTCTCTGAAATCATCTCCACCATTTCTCACAGAACAAAAGTATTTCATCACATACATATGCCATAACTTCTTCAGCTGTTCCCCAATTCATGAGCACCTCCTAAGTTATTCTTTCCCACCACAGGACTTGCTGTAAATATTTTTGTATATGAGTATAGGGTAATTATCTTCAGAGTTCACATAGAACTGTTTTTCTTCAGATATGGAGGTATGTCATGTCTAATATGACCCAGGTAGTACATAGAAAACAGAATTCGAACCAGATCCTCTGGCTCCAAATTGAGTAGTCTTTCCACTCTGTGCTTAGGAAGCGGCCTTAAGTTTCTTTTGAGACATCAGTTAACATTAAGATGGAGATTCTTATCCTAATAACACAGGGGGTTATTGTTTCCAACTTCCAACATCACATCTATGGTGAGATGAAAAGGGGTCAAACAGAGTCAGGGATAATGCTCCTCAATCCTTATCCAAGACCCTGGCTGTTATAGTCCTCATGAAATCCTAATGTCCTATAAGAAGCAGTGTAGGGTTCCATATGAAATATTTCAGCATAGGTGCCACATTTCTAAAGGCTAACTTTGTGGACTTGGTCATGGACTAAATGCAGTATATTTTTCCCATATAGAAAGGATCAAAACAATTGTTACCCCTCAGATTATTGTGATTTTTTTGTCTTCTACCCTTATGTACAAAAAAATATCAAATGTAAGTGGGTTGGCTTTAAAAATGCCAGCATGAGAATTATTTGACAGGTGGGCTTTATGGCAAATGCATAGGGAATGAAACTGCATATGTTAACTGAACCAGGGATAGAGAAGATAAAAGAAGCTTTTAAAGAAAATGGAAGAACAAGAAGCATGATTTAATTCAGAGTATGAAGTTGAAGGGGAAAATAGAAGAGTGCCTTACTCATTAAAGACAAGTGAGGTACGAAAAAGCTTTAAAATGGGAACCAGCAAGTCAGGAGAATGTGTACTATAAGTGTAGTTGACTATAGAAAATATTGCAGAGGCTAGTTAGTGGTGGAAGAAAGTCAACAAAGAGTGTTGAGGAATCTTTCTGAGGCTTGTTTTCTCACAAGGCCACTTGTTTCAACACTGAACTTAAGAGCTGGAAGGGATCTTGGTAAGCATCTAGTCCCAATCATACATGAAAGGAATTTCCATTATAATATATCTAAAACTCAGACTGTGAAACCTCCAAAAAGGGGAAACCCACCCCCTCTCAGGATAACCCATTCCACTTGTAGGCAGCTTGAATGGTTAGATATTTTTTGTGAGTGTGACATTTAAACTTAAATCTTCCTCTTTGAAGCTTCCAAACATTGCTTTGGGTTCTGCCCTCTGAAGTTGAATTGAACAAAACCAATTCCTACAAAGCATGGGGGTACCTTCTTCTACTTGTGACTGAGATTGTCACATCTTCTTTCAGATGTTTGTACTGTTTTTCATCAATGTGATGAGCCACTGGTGTTGGGGTCCACCAGACTGTCTAAGGAGAAGTAAACCAGTCCACATTGGAAATGGAGCAGTCCAAAGGGTCTCATGCTGATGAGTAGTGGGATCAAGCCTCTGAGTAGCTCCTGCACTTCCTGGGTGTGATAGAGAAACTAATAGACAGAGAGACAGACAGAAGGCTAGATAGATAGATAGATAGATAGATAGATAGATAGATAGATAGATAGATAGATAGATAGATAGATAGACAGACAGATACATAGATTGATTGATAGATGATAGACAGATGGTTGGATGGATGGAAGGATGGGTGGGTGGATGGATGGATGGACAGAGAGAGAGAGAGAGAGAGATGGTTAGATGAATGGAAGGGTGGGTGGATGGATTGATGGATGGATAGATAGACAGACAGATAGATGATAGGTAGATGGTTGGATGGATGGAAGGGTAGATGGATAGATGGATGGATAGATGGATAGAGAGACAGACAGACAGATAGATAGATATAGATAAGATTGACAGACAAATAAATTGATAAACAGATAAATTTAAAAATCTAATCCTTCTTAATGATCATGCACCATTTGAATCTCATCTTCTCCATGCTAAATATGCCCATTTCCTTCAACTGGGCCTCAAAATACCTATACTCACCCTGACTGATCTCCTCTGGAGACTCCCCATCTTATTAATCAGTCTAGTCTAGTATATGGGGGCGGGGGGGAAGTCCTGTGATTGCATGTACACAGAATGAGAATACAAAAATAGATATAATATTTTGGCATATTTCTAGCTTACAAAAGTGAACCTGATTTTACTCTGTCAATTAAGCTAGCTTGTGAACACAGAAATGTCATCCCAATCATCATTTTTAAAGTAATGGTAGTCTATCTCATAATAGGCACATTTCCATATTATTTAGAACACCTCCCCAGTAGAGAGGGCAAAGGTGACCACAGAGAGACATAGACTTGAAAGAGTCAGTGACTATAAAACAGATCAAGCCCATATCCAAGGTACCAGATGATGGGGAAGAGTCTAAAGGGCAGAAAGAACTATAGTACTCCTTGTTTCTACCTTCAATATGCAAATACTTGATTGGGTTTTTTTTGGACAATTATAGTCATAGGTCAGGTTTAGGATCATGCTAAGGATATAGTTATGATTATAGCCTATGTCTAGAAATAAAAAATGCAACCCACTTAGTCTGATACTGTTGCCACACAGCTGGAGCCCAGAAATAGAGTTTTTGCCACTTTCATGGCATTAAGGAAATTAAGGGTGATGTAGTCTGTTTAGATTGGGCCTTTTCTCTACAGAGATTGGGGTGGGGGGAGGTGGCTGGCATGCAGACAGAAATAACTAGAATGACTGATGAGTCTATTAAGTACATCCCATGAATATCAAAGGAATTCTAACAATGTCTTATCTGGCTTACTCAGGATTGGTGTATTCAAAGGTGCTTACCCTAGATTGGTGCTATTATAAAAGGCTCTAGCTCCTTTTATCCTTCTAAGTACAAAATACCACTACCTCCAAACTACTTAGAATAGCCCTATAATTCTGGGAAGGAATGGTTTCCTGGGACCAGTATATGTTCTGTCTCACCCCTTGGAAGCAGAGCCAGCATTGATATCTGGTTGGTAGTTAGGTAGATGATGCCAGTGTGTCTTTACATAACCTTTTGTATTCTTACCACAGACTGCTTATTAGGTCATCAATAAATGCTGTGATTAGATTTATTGAATATAGCATTCTGTCTCTTTTAAACCCCAGAATATGTAGGAAAAGGAAATATTGAGGAAAGTTTTACAGTTTTATTTTACTGAAAATCTTATGAAAGTTTTTTTTAAAAAGCACCAAAAAAAAAAAAAGAGTTTGGTTACGCATCTGGATATAAGTTTGAATCTTGGCCCACGCCTTTACTATTACCTACCACCCCTTAGCTTACCTTGGTCTCAGCTTCCTTTTATATAAAATGGTATTGATGGTTTCTAAGATCTCTTCAAGCTCAAAGCCTATGATAATATGCAGAAGTGACAGAAGGAAGGAATAAGGGGGGAATAAACATCTACATAGCAGCTACTATGTGTCACGCACTGTGCTAAGTGCTTCTACGAATATCTCATTCTATCCTCACAACCACTCTGCAAGGTAGGTGCTGTTATTAGTTCCATTTTGCAGTGAGGACACTGAGGTAAATGGAGGTGAAGAGATTTCCCCAGGGTCACACAGTGAGTATCTGAAGCTGGATTTGAACTTGGGTCTTAGTCACTTCACACCCAGCGCTCTATCCATTAGACCACCTGGCTAGACTCTGGCACAGAGTGTTGTGTCCTGATAAGTGTCAATTATCTGAAGGACTCTGAACCAAAAGAGTACTGGATTGCAAAGCGTAAAATAAAAGACAAAAAATTCTTGCCATAGAAGCCCCAGGTAACTACAGTAACTACCTTACTCTCTGTTTTACTTTGCCTGTATATAGCTATCTCAGCTTCTAGGATATCAGTGAGATTTTCCAGGAAACATGATCCAATGCATTTTATATCTAGAGAAGTGTGTGTGCATGCTTGGGCATGTGTGTGTATGTACATGTGCGTGTGTGTGTGGGTGTGTGGGTGTGTATGGAAAGAGAGAAAGAGAGAGAGAGAGAAACTGAAGAGAATAACAATAACTACAGTACTATGTTCTGGCGCTTTTGCATCATAAGGTATTTTGATACTTGCACATTTAATTTCAGCCGCATTGCCCACTGGGCCCAAAGGCAACCTAGAGAAGACCATAAACTATAAAATGGCTTTGAACCAATATGTTGGGATTTCATACATGTGACATCATTCCATTGTGACATCAAATAACATCCCTTTTACCCCCCCCTCCTCAATCCTCTCCACTCCCAAATCCCTGCCCACTTTTCTCTTAAAGCAGTGACGGAGCTGACTGTGCAGCACAGAAGGACCATAAAAACGTGTATCCCTTAAGCTGAATTCAGCCCAAATAACAATAACCAAAACAAAGCTAGCAGGAAATGTTTGCACACAGCATCTGTTATGATCACATAACCACGAGACAGATGTTTAATCCCAACTGTTAACATAAGATCATTTGTATGTTTGAAGAGCGATCCCATTTGGGTTTTCCCCCTTATTTATTTATTTATTTAAAACTTTTTAGAGAGTAAGGCTTTCTCAGCTGTGAGATGTAATTTGTGTTTCTGGCATTTTTTTTTTCCACTTTCACCTTCAGCTTCTGAAAGAAAGGGGTAGCGTAGCTTTCCTGAGTATAAATGCTCAGAGGGGAAAGCTCATGACTGTGTGGTCTACTACTCGAGCAGTACATGGATCTTTCTCCGTCTATGGGACCTGCATTTAGCTCCTCAGAAGACTCATAAACTATTCTGGTCAGATTATGGGAAGAGGGCCCTCACATGAAACGAGTCTGGTGGTCTCAGCCAAGTTCTAGTGAGTAAGGCTGAAATTTCCCAGCACCACCCAGGATTGGAACCAGTCCCTGTAAAGTTCAGTTCCAAACCTGAAAACAAAGTCATTAGCTCACAATTACTTTGAAAGGGTCAAAGAAAGATGTCAGCACTTTGTGTGGTCTGTTTGAGTGCCTCCATTGGAAATTCTTAATAGATACCTAGATAGCTTATGATGGCCAGAATTATAAAAATGCTTTACATTTATATTACACCTTCCTTGATTCCTTCAGGCTCTCTCACTGTTTGAAATATTATATGCACGCGGTGCCACAGAAATGCAGCCAGAAGTGGGGTAGAGAGAAGAGGGGTGCCTCAGGTACACTACCAGTATAGAACTGATTACATATGTAATTGGCCAGGAGAATTAGCTAAGAACAATAGAACAAATCCTAATATTTTGAAAACTGTTTTAAATGAAAATATCATGACTCCCTCATCCCCTTATTTTAAGATCTAATTTGAACAATCCATTCTTTTTCCCTGTTTTAATAGCAATGTGCTCAGTATATTACACGTGTTTTTAGACAAATGAAAGCTGACATTTCTCTGGATATTTTGGTATATCTCTAAAATGTTCTAATATAATAAACATATGGAAACACATGCACACATGTGTGTGTGGAATGGATGGATTAGGGTCTGCATGGATGGAGAGCATAGTCACATTGATGAAATCAGAGCCAACTAAAGTATCAACGTGCATATATTTATAAATGTATGTATGACTCCATAGACATGTCTTTACCAGCAAAGTTATCCAACACACGCACGCGCACACACACACACACACACACACACACACACACACACAGAGTAACATGTGTTTATGTGGAAAAAGATCTGTGATTCTTCAGTATAGAAGTCTCCCAGTTTGGGAATTCCCTTTACTAACACAGAAGCACAGATCTCAACCATCTATGATTTAGTAGATAAGTCCTAGGGCATTATCTGAGTTGCATAGAGGTTAAGTGACTCGCCCAGAGTAATTCAATCGGTAAGTGTCAGAGGCAGAATGAGAATCCATTTCCTCTTCACTCCAAATTCAGATTCTACCTATTACGCCATACCAATTCCACACATAAGTTCTGTAGTCTATTTACTATGATACGTTATAGTAAACAAAAAAAATAGAAAGGAAGGAGTGAGGGAGGGGGAAACACGGGCAGCTGATGTAGGAATAAAGGGTTAAACATGTTCAGGCAAATTTTATGACACCAGTTCTCATTGTGCACAGCTAAAAAGCTGTGACATCCTTTGGCCAAAAAAAAAAAAAAAGTTTGCATCCCACAGTGAGGACAGTTGTCCCTAAAGATTATGAATATCTATCTCAATGTGCAACTTCCCCTTGCACAGGACAAAATCACCAACATCTTTAATGGGAGAAAATCCTCTGTTGACTGATTCATTTCCATGTTTTGTTCATGCTGCTAGACAGGATATCCTGTAAGGTGGCAAAAAGGGAGGGAAGCCTAGTATTATCAGCTTGTGATTTACCCATATTATTATTGTTGTTGTTGCTTTTATTCCTTTAAAATTGATATTACATTTGTCTAACGAGTCTCATAAGGAGAAGTTGTACTTTCTTTGTTTGTTTCTTTTTTAAAAAAAAATCCCTAGAGGTGATAGATTACTCTTCTTGGCAGGAACAGAATGCCCGGCTTTGGCAGATAGCGGACAGTACTATAAAAAGAAACAATATGGTTTAAATATTTTTCTGATTCTCTTAAAAGTAAATGCCTACCACCCTATCATCTACCTTAAATTCTGGTATTTTTCATAGTTATGAAAAAAAATCAAGCAAGTTGGAAAAATGATGATTAAGTATATTTAGAACAAGAACAATTATGTAAGCAGGAAATAAAAACTCCACCATTTAATTCATGAAAATGAGATAAAAACGTTTTTCTGTTAGGAGAGTTGGAGTCTTCACTGTCCAATTAAAAAAAAGATTTAAAAATGTATAGTGTGAATGTGACATTTTAATGCTATGATGGCATAGTTGAATGAAAAATAAGGTGTAGAAATAGTTCGGATACTTTAAAGATCATAGAAAATCCACTTGGATATCTATTTATGTAGTGTCCTCGGTACTGTCTGCTTAATTACTATCAACCAGTTGTTCGATGTATCACAAAACAAAGTATTAAGTGCCTGCTAGGTGCCAGACACTGGTCATATAAGAGTAAAAAATAAACAGTCCCTGTTCTGATGAATCTTACATTCTGTCAGGGTAGATAACACGTACATTTCTAAGTACATGAGCGAACTAGAAAATGTATTTTTATGAGGATGCCACTATGAGTAGAGAGCTTATGAAAGATTCCCATGTAGAAAGTCACATTTGCATTGAGCTTTGAAGGATTTTTTTAAGGGAGAAATCATGAGCACTTCTGTAACCTATGGGAAAGGATTCTCAAATGGATGAAAAATCACAATAACTGGCCAAGGTCCCATCAACCCTAGAGAGCTCTACTCTAAAGAGTATGGAGTATCAGAAAATCTTAGGTTTCTCAAGAACAAATGGTCTCAGAAAGCCTGTGAATTTCTTGTAGACAATAGCATAATCCTTGATCAATAAGACTATCTCTATGTATCTATATCTGTATGGTGTGACCATGAGGATCCCAAGCTATATAGAGAATTCAATAAAAAGATATTCCTATGGCTCCTCCAAAGTTCCCAAAACATTCTCAACATTCTCTATTCAAACACATTTATTTTTAAGTTTATCTAAAATACTAGGCTTCATCTAAAGTTTTACAATGGAGTTGCATAAAAGACATCCTAATTGACAGACTTCATTGCCCTGTTATAGATGAAATATTATATTTAAATAGTTTGCATTTTCAAATATCGCATTAGAATTTTTTCCATTCATTTACCTAACTCACAAAGCATCAGACCAGAATTGTAGAGCAGACAGATCTCCTTATATAAGAACATTTGAAATAAGGACAATTGAAACTATAATTTCTTTGAGTGGGAGAGTCATTATTTCCAAGTCAGTGAAAGAGTCCGTCTTTGCAAGGCAAATACAGTAACAGCCAGGAATCCTGTGGCATATCAAGTTCAACCAAGAATAACACATAGCACAGAGGAACAATGGTATATAGCTGCATATCATGGAATCCTGAGACTTAATCACAATGGCAAGTGACCCAAAGAGCAGTGGAAAGACTTGTGGTGGACATCAGCAGGATGGATCCTATTAGTCACGATGACTTGAACCTGAGAAGTACTGTAAAAGACGTAAGGAAGCATGGTGTAATAATGAATTTGGAGCCATAGCACCTGAGTTAGTATCCCGGCTTTGCTACTGTCTATCTTTGTGACATTTGGCAAGGTATTTAACCTCTTTGAGACTCCTTTTGGTAACCTATAGAACAAGGAGACTAGACTAGAAAATTTCAAAATTCACTTGCAGATCTAAATCTATATTTCTATTTATAACAAGAACAAAAGTTCGGTCTTTCAAATTGCAAGTATGAAAGATAGATAACATGTGGCATGGTCTAGATTTTGCATCAGTACATGTTCATGAAAGATTCAAAGAGCCAGAGGAATTGGCTGTAAGTGTGGTGGCTCATGCTTAAAATCCCTGCTAATCCCTATAATCCCTGGGAGGGGATGAGTTTTGATAAGGATAAAGCAGATAGGGTGACCACCCTAAGTCTAGGACAAATATGGCGAACCCTTAGGAACAAAGAACTTCCAGGCTACCTAAGGAGGGACAAACTGGTCCACATTGGAAAAATAGAGTAGATTAAAGTTTCTGTGCCAATGAGCATTGGGATTGGGCCCAGGAATAGCCACTACATTTCCAGTTTGAGTAAGATACAGAGACTCAGTCTTAAAAAAAAAATAAAGGAGGGGGAAAGGTCTACTGCAAATTGGGTGGGTCTTTTATGGAGAACATATGGGAAAACATGGACAAGCATCACAAGAGACACAGAGGGTGCAGATGAGTTGCAATTTGCCCTGGTGGAGTGAATAACTAAGCTTGTGAAAACAGCAGATGTGCATGCTGAGCCACTGTTGGTGATCTTTGAACGGCTGGGGAGAATTGCAGACATGACGAAGGACTAGAGAAGAGTAAATATCCTGATTTTCATACACAAAAAAGAAAGCAGGGTGGGTCTGAATAATAAATAATAGAGACCTGTGGGCTTGATTTTGGGTCCTAGAAAAGTTCTAGAATACATATTAGTAAGGATTTGATTGATAAGCCCTGGAAAGGAGAGTATTGATCCTTAAACACCAATAGAGCTTTATTGAGAGCAAGTCATAACCAACTTTGCCACATTTCTTTTTCGTTTTGACAGAGTAACTAGAATGGTGGAAGAGATGATTTGCATATAATATGCCTTGATTATAATCAAGCATTCGACAATCATACACTATCCTTTTGGACAAGCTGGAGAGATGTAGGCTAGGTGATATTACAGTTAGGTAGGTTCAAAAGCGATTTAGTGACCAGAAGTGAGAGATAATCATTAATGGACCAACTTAGAAAGAGGTCTTTAGTACTTTGCCCCAAGGATCAGTCAACTCAACATTTTTATCAGTTTTAGATGAAAGCATAGATGGCATGCTTATAGAACATGAAGCAGTGAGAGACTGATAACATGTATATGTCAGAGTCAGTATCCAAAAACATCTTAATAGGCTAGAATGATGGGACGAATCTAATAAAATTAAAATCGATAGGGATAAACATAAAGTTCTATACTCATGTTAAAAATAAATACTAGTTTCACAGGCAAATGATGGAGGAAGCAGGATTTTCTGTGAAAGCATTTTCTGTGAAAAAATTTCTGGTGTTTTAGAGAACTGCAAACTCAGCAGGGTATAAAATGATGGTATGGCAGCCCCCAAAATGCTAATGGTATTCTAGTCTATACTATGAGAGGCAAGGTATCACTGTATTTATCCCTGTTCAGCTCACATATGGATTATTTTATTATGTTCTGGGAATCACATTGTAGGAAGGACACTGATTAACTAGAATACACTCAGAATGACTAGGACACTGAGAGATCTAAAGATTGATTAAAGAAACTGCTAACAGTCCTGTGGTAGTGGGCTGGATGCCCACTTGGTGGAAACATTTTAAAGGTTTTTCTGAATTATTATTAAGGACAGTTTAACATAATGGCATAGAGATAGAGATGGGATAGAGAGCTGGCATCAGCTTCAGGTAGACCAGCCTTCAAGTCCTGCCTCTGACATATGCTAGGCAAGTCACTTGCTCTCTCAATGTTTCACCATGTGTGACTATAATATGATTTACACATAATTGTTATTTTTATATATGTGTACATACATATATACACATATTTATATAATATATTCTTCTTTTGCTTTTCTATCTTTCTCTGTGTTTATATGTATATGTATACGTGTGTTTATATATGTGTATGTATATATGTACACATATACATAAAACGTGCATTTTGTAGGTGTGAAGAAATTTGATAAGAAAGCTTCTACCAATTCAGATCCTCAACTATCTACCACCTTAAAATCCTGGAAAGGATCCTGGGTTGTCTGGAGCATTGAGAAGATAAATGAATTTCATAGAATCAGCATGTGTCGAAGACAGAATTTAGAAGTCTTCAAGGCTGGCTCTCTATCTACTACACCCTACTGCCTTTCATGGATCTGAACCATAGACTTATATAGGTGTATATGCTGCAGTAAGGCTAAACTAGATCATCTCTAGTTCAATTTGGTCTTTTCTCCCAGGGGGAGGGGAGGGACATGTGGATAAAAGTAGCTAAAATGAATGATGGGTCCATTAAGTGCAGCTCTCAAACACCAAAGGAATTTTTTGTTAATTCTGAATTTGTTTTAATGTAGCCTACTCACAATAGGTACACGCAAAGGTGCCTAGGTTCTGATTATCCCAGAATTAAGAATTTGTAAAAGGTTCCAGTTCTCTTTTTGCCCCTAAGAATAAAGCATTTTTTCCATAGCCTCCACAAGACATTGAGAATCAGAATGGACTGTTTACTTAGGATTATCAAGTATTTCTTCATCTCTTGGCACCAGAACTAATGTAATATGTGGGTGGCAGTGAGGTGGATTAGAGACATGTAGTCAGTCCTAATGCTTATGTCTTCACCAAACTGGTTCCTGTTCCACTGAGAATCCCCTAAGTCAAATGAGCATAGAAGTAGGGTATCTCTGTTCCTTGAAATTTCAGACCAAACTGACAGAATATCTATCATAACTATCCGTCTAACTAACTCTCTGTGTGTCTGTCTCTCTGACTATCTATATATTTCTGTATATCTATCACCTGTCCATCATCTATATATTTACCTATCATATATCTGTCCAACTATCTGTGATCTATCTATATCTATCTAGCATCTATCTTTTATCTATCTGTCCATTTATCTATCATCTATCTATATCTGTTTATCTCTATCATATATTTGTCTATCATTTTTCTGTATTTTTGCCTATCATCTGTTTTTCTATTTGTCTCTCTGTGTATCATCTCTCATCTATATATGATAATTCTTCTGTACCGCAATGTATAAAAATGTTATAGATTCATAGTATATCTGTTTAACATTAACCATCTATATAAGATCAAAAATTCAGCCAATCATCTGGATGCTTTTTTCTGTTCGATAGTTTTTTTTTCCACATGACATCAAAACAGTAAGAATTTGGATGATTAACTCAACCTTTATTTTTATATTGCCTAAGTGATTTCATTTTTAGCAATATAATGGTAGTCCATATTCATATTTTAAGCAGGCTATTGAGTAAGTAAAATAACCCTTTTTATTTTTATCTTTAAGAATTTCTACATGTCACTTAGTGAGTAGTTTGATTCCCTCTCCACCTCCCACCCCACAATGGAACTGACCAACTGAGTGAATAGCATGAAGTAGAAATACCCTGGGAGTAAACAACAGAAAGCCCACATATGTGGGGTACTTTGTTGAAGAAATTAACCTCCAGATGCTGAGGGTGTGTTACATTCTCTTACTCTGGTGCCACTACAAAAGAGCTTGGGATCTTTTCCTGCTGTAATGACCTTGAAATGACATAGAGTCCTCTTCATTATTTCCCATACTCTTCTAAGTAAGCCACTGGCAGAGACAAACTTTCAGGACAGTCATGTTCAGTGCAACCAATACTATCGTAATATAAGAATGAGAATTTGTAAGACTATTAGCAATATTCAGGTAGGCAATAACAGATAGATGAAGTAAGTACCTAATACTATTAAATGTCTAGAGAGTTTAGAAGATAGAGCTTCCTTGAGATTTCCTGGACATGCCTGCCACTTTTTGTGACCTGTCCTTGACCCAAATATTTCTATTCTTGCCTTTCCATGAAGTTTGTGTAATCGACTTTGAGTTCTACTCTACTGTACTCTCTAGTCTACTACAAGCTAAACTTTTCCTGATAAGCACGGTGTTACAGAAAGGACATTGGAGATATGGGGTATGCTTTTGTCTCTGGCATCAACTGATTAACTTGATCTTGGACAAGTTACTTTACCATTATGGGCTTCAGTTGCCTTAATTGTAATAGGAGGGTTTGGGCCTGCATAACCTTTAAGGCAGGGGTTGTTAACCATTCTTTTGTCAGGAACCCCTTTAGCAGTCAGGTGAAGCCTGTGGACCTCTTCTCAGAATAATGCTGTTAAATGCATCAAATGAAATACCTAGGATCACAAAAAGAAACCAACTGCATTCATATACAGTTGTCAAAATATTTTTAAAACAAGCTCACAGACCACAGGTGAAAAACTACTGCTTTCCAATCTCCTCTAGTTCTAATCGTCTATGAATTCATTTAGGCACCAGGGAAACCAAAGACCTTGTCTGTTCATATTCCTTGTTCAAGTTAAGTCACTCTCCTGTCCTACTTCTGCAGAGTCTATTCTAGTCCCTAGCTTCCAAAGAACTAACTCCCTTTTCTCTTCCTTTAACTCTCCTCTGCCTACAATCTATGTTCCCCTTTGATCTATTATTCAAGATTAGATTGGAACCATCATGTTTCCCCTGGCATGCTAGAAGCATTTTATGCCTACCCATTGCCATTTAACTCTTAACAATTAGAATTAGTCATTAGCATATATAAACAGTCATTTAACATAGATTACACTGAAGGCACAACATTAGGACCACACCAAAGAGATATATCCTACTCTTATGTAATGGGGGGTAGAGTGTGAGGACTTTCTTCACAGATGTGTCTACCAAAGATATTACTTCCAAACTGCTTGTTTTATGTTGCTTGGTACCTAATATATATGTGTTTGTGTGTGTGCATATATGCATACATGCACACATACATACACATATGTACATATATATGTATTTTAAATTTTCACTGACATTCATTTATAGGGAATTAGAGGAGTTAAAGATCAAAAAAAAGGTTTAAATTGATATCTCAACTCATTGCCAAGCAAGCTGAATACAATTTTAAAATTATACTCAGTAGGCATTACTCATTATACTCATAGGTCTTAGAGATATAGGTCCTCAGATGTTACCTACTTTAACCCCTCATTTTACAAATGGGAATAGGGAAGGCCAGAGAAATGGTTGAACATAAAAGAAGAATTTTTACTTAATCAAACTAATGAAAAATAAATACAATTTATGACCAAAATAACTATTTTAGACTGGTCAATTAGTTCAAATTACCCAGTGAGACTAGTCAGACCAAACTATCGATTGGGCCACTTAACAACTGCTTTAATTAATTTTTCAATACGTTGCCCCGTTATTCAACTGAATGGACCCATTGTTTTGTCACCTGTAGACCCAGTCATAGAAACAAATCCTTTGGACAGACAATTCAAGAGGTTTTTCTTTTAAATGGAAATGTTTCCATAATTCGTTAAAAAAAAAAAAACCAGAAAGTTTGAGATAAACAAAACAAAAAGGCATCTCATAAGAATTGAAAATGATGTTTATGTGAGTAAACCTCAATTAATTATTTCCCCCCAACTACTCTACTGAAGAGGTAAACAGAAACAATTTTTTCTCTAATAAGATAGTTCAGGTGAACATGTTTTGGGCTCAAATTGCTGAGATAACTTCTTCAGTTTTCATTTTGTTTTTCATGTGAAGACAGACATAATGCATGGTCACTTACAATGTTATTGCAATGCATATTTAAAATGCTTGACTATTTCAAATAATGCTTTGTATTATTGACTTTTAAAAGTTTCAAACAACTGGTATTCATATTTAGGAGTTCCTTCATAGGAGATCTTATTGGCAAGAAGCTAGAAGGGACCTAAATCATGTAGTTCAACTGCCTTGTTCATCTGTCTTTGAAGT
The DNA here is from genome assembly GCA_028646595.1 of Phalanger gymnotis. Taxonomy (NCBI): domain Eukaryota; kingdom Metazoa; phylum Chordata; class Mammalia; order Diprotodontia; family Phalangeridae; genus Phalanger; species Phalanger gymnotis. The sequence goes on along the minus strand of CM053624.1, from coordinate 101,497,233 downwards.
TATCTGAAATGTGCAACAGCACACTCTTTGCAATCTTGAAGATAAGATTTTTTAATAGCTGCATTGAAAGGCCACTTCTACATCTGACTCTTCATGTTGGGGCCCCTCACTCATTTCACACACACATACCCACCCCCACCCCACACACACAACTGCATCCTTATGACATGCCCTAGGGTAACAGACAGAATCTATCCCAGCCACAGATTGCCTTAATCTTCCCCATAGCTTCCTTTTCCTCCCACTAACACTTCTTTTCTCAATGCTAAAACATCACAGGAAAAGAAGTTTGATGCCTGGCTGCCCACATTGGTTAATCAATGCAGTGACATTACCAGAACACCCAAACAGGGCACGTTTTTGAAACATCACATTCTTTGAAACATCTCATACAAAGATCTCGTACAAGGACTGTCCTAAATTAAGTTGTATCAGCTAAGTCAAGAGATTTCTTCCAAACCTCTTCAGCATTAAGGGAAGGGGCATAAGGAATGAGTTGAGGGGAGTGGGAGGGTAGGGCGCAAAGTTGGGAACATTCCCCACCCTCTGCTGTTAGGAGCCCTCAGAGTAATCTGTGGTATCTAACCACTTCCCCTCCTTAAAAACCACAAACTCCTGAGTAGTTTTGGAACGCTTTTCTAGCTGAATATCCTCAAAGCTCTCATTCCAATGGATAGGGGTTATTTATAAGAACAGGATGTTTACATAACAGAAAACTCCCCTAAAAATCTCAGTCTGGATAGCCAGTGCTTGCTGCTTCAACTAAGGTCTCAGGAACCCTGAACTCCAATTTTTCTTGTATTGTATTATATTCCCTTGTCCTACCTCCCATGCTTAAAAATCCAAATAACAGAAAGCCTCAAGTTATCATATGAACTTAGGTAAACTTAAAGGCATTAGACTAATTCTCTTCATTCCTTTTATCATGATACAAATAGAAAGGAAACAGTAAATATTATTCTGCAGTCTAAGAAACTTGTAATATATAGTATACTCTTAGGGTATACCATATATACAATCTGTAGTATACCTTATATTCTGGCCAACAAAACTGAAAAAGGTTTGAGAACTTGTAGAAGATTGTAAAGTTTCTGCTATTTCTTTTACTGAAGTAAATTGCATTTTTTTTTACTTGCAAGTAAGTTTGCTTTTGCTCCACTGGTTTAAAAAAAAAAAAAAGACTACCAAAAAACCTTTCCTTCCAGACATCATACAATGTGCAGTTCTCTAAT
>CM053624.1:101486001-101491001 GCA_028646595.1 Phalanger gymnotis | reverse complement strand
GCTTACATTGGGTGTACGTGGCTTTCTTTATGAACTCTAGCACAAAGGGGATGTGACCTGTGTAGTAACTGGTGCTATAATTAGCACTGACTGTTTTTATTGCCTCTTGTACAAAAATAGTCATACGAAACCACAGAAGATGAAAAAAGGAGGATGTAGGGACAGCCCAGAAGGGCCTGATGCCTGCTCCCCTCCCCAACCCATTCCCCTTGAATAATATTTCCTTAGCCTATTTTAACACTTTGAGGATACACTATACATTAACTGGATACTATATTCTGTTAGGAAGTCTCAAAATCTGTCATATATCCAAAGCAGTAAATAGCTCCTCTCGAGATTCATTGGGAATAGTTTCCTACTTTAAAAACTAAAGTGCCTAAGTGTCCTTATTAAATGACATTACCAATTGTAAATCAGATTATCATTGTTTTTAGGTTTTCCTATTGAAATATATACCTTTTACTAGAGACGAAGGAAGACATTAGTAATTTCCATATATATATATATATGTATATATATATATATATATATATATATATATATATATATATATATATAAAACATCCTTAAAAGATGGGAGAAAAAGATATCATGTATCATGAATCTGCCATTTAACTTTCATGTCTACCACTAGGGGGCAGGATTTTTTCCCCTGAACTGACTGCTAGGCAATCAACCATCACATCATTGTAACATTGAAGGCACTTCAAAAAGGCTCAGATGTTTAACTATTGTGTTAGTGATCATACATTCATATTGGGCTGCAGGCCAAAAAAGAGAGAGAAAAAAAGCCAGAGACTTGCAGCTGAAAAACTATAAAGTGGAGAATTCTACCTTAGAGCAAAACCATCTTCAGTGACAAATTTCAAAGGCCATATGTATGCGATTTTCATGAAAAGCAGACGACCCTAAATTTCTTTGTTTAACTGGAAGCGATCTTTCTCATAGAACAGGCAGGTTCTTTCTGCAGTTTGCCTTGTTTATGGTGCCGTTACAAATTTCACTTTTCTTTCTAGTACTACAATCAAGACTGGATGTTCAGTGTAATGCCAACGGGTATTTCATTAACACTGCCACCTCTAGCATCTTCAAGGGAATCACCTCAGGCGCAACATTACTTTGGGAGTGCATTTATTGTATTTGGATAAAGTAAAATAAAAATGTAAACCTTCTCACACAAACTTCACTCAACAGTGGAAAACTCAGAGGGCCATAAATTCCTGAGGAACTGTGAGAGAAATGTTCCTGTCCTCACCCATCTGAATTTGAGGGAAAATACTTAAATGTTTTCAAATCATTGGCATCAAGGAAACGATTCTTAAAAAGCTGCTGCTGCTGCACTTCAGAGGACAGATTTTACGTCTTCAAAGGATTTTCTTTTCTTTTTTTTGTCCACCTTACCTGAGGTGGACATTTCTAAAGGTGGTTGAACTGGTTTGGGTGTTGCTATTGTTGTTTTTAAGCTGGGAAAAATCTAATTAAATATATGGGTGGTAGCTATTCCTATTTCATAAATTCAAGCACTATCTTCAGTGGTAGTCAGAAGCTACCTCTCAGTTGGACACCCAGAGTTTGGGATGCAAATTCTAATAAACCCTCCTTGTTGTTTTAAAAGGAGACTTAATTTGATTCAACTTTCATGGAATTGTAGACTCAGTGAAGCTTTAAAAGTCACTACTGAAGTGGTAGTTTGACTTCCCTCTACCCCGACTCTGTTTTCAAAATACAATACATTTTTTTTCGTAAATAGAGATGGATGTGAAAAGAGTCACATCTTCCTTTTAACATCAAGAGTGTTACTTGATATGTATCAATATTTCCTGTCAGCTTTAACAATGCAGGATCTTGGGCCTTATGGTATCCTTAGACTGCTAAATATTGTTTGCTTAAGTCAGCTCATTCCAGGCCCTTTTATGTGGCCTGACAGTTGATTGGGAGAAGGCCCACTAACTTTCTTAAAGTGTGCAGCCATCCGTTTGGCGGCCAGCACTGGGGGTTCCACATGAAATCCTCTATAGATAAATTCATACTTGCTCAGGGTGATTAGCCTTACAGCTTGGCTGCCTCACTTGTCTTAAAAAGCAGGACATTCTTGATCAATGCAGAGCTGAGGTTGTCTTCTATTAACTAGTTTGTGTGCAGCTAAGGCCTTGTGAAGATGCAACCTCGGGGGAAAAAAAAAAGCAAGGTTTTGTGTGTGGGTTGGGTTTTTTTTTTGGTGGGGTTTTTCTTTCTTTCTTTCTTTCTTTCTTTCTTTCTTTCTTTCTTTCTTTCTTTCTTTCTTTCTTTCTTTCTTTCTTTTTTTTTTTTTTTTTTGGTGTGTGTGGATTTAGGATTTTTTTTTTTGAAGATGACAAGCCAAGCTTGACAACCTAATCCTTCAGGCTTGTCTTAGTTACTGAAAAGCTCAAGTTGTATCAGAGGAACCAGCTGATAACAGTCTCCATGCCAAGCCTAACAGCTTCATTGCAAAGAGAAACTTTTACGTTAAATTCCATATGTCTGCTTCTGATATTCTCTCCCAACCTAACCCACCCCTTTTCAAAAATAGGTAAGGCTTCTTATGAAAACAAAAACAAAAAAACAAAATAGTCACTGCTATAGAGGGCCAACTGGGATATAGTCAAATTAATAGATTATTATTATTGTTTCTTTAGAGACACTGGAAATCAAATTAGCTATTGTTGCTTCTGTTTCTATGACATGTTACTAGATGAAATTTAAAAGGTGTCAATCAACAAAAAGTTATTTTTGTAATTGGCTAACTATATTTTTCATTCTTGCTGCTGCTTCTACTTTCTATAAAGATTTGCCTATAAAATACCTTCTTATTGTAGGAAATTATTATCAGCAGCAAAGGCAGTTTTACTGAGGCAGACAACTTTTTCTTTTGACTTAGGCCCCGAGTGTTAGGTAACAGGAGAATGGACAACAGTATCTCAGATTTATTTTTTTATTTTGAAGAATCCCAAATCATCAAGAATCCTTGAGAATTACAGTTGTAGGAGTGTAAATGATTGTAGCACAATCTTCTGGAGTTCTTTGGGAAACATGGGAAGAATATTTCTAATAAGGCAAAAATCCTTCTTTGTGTATGCTGTGTGACATTTCTGTTGGGGCAGGTTCGCATTTTGAAACTACTGTTCATTTAAGAACTTTAACTGAAGTCAATTTTCCCCCCAGTTGGGGATGGCCTTACTTTCCCACTCCATAATGAGATCAGAAAAAAAAATCCCCTTAAGAAATTCAGAAAAAATAAACAAATAAAGCCTTTATCAGTTAAGTGAAATATTTCCCCCATTTCCCTGAGGTAGCTCTGCTGGTTACTTTTCCAAGGGAATTGCTGTACATAGCAGGGTTGAATAGCAAGCATTTTCTACTGGTCTGATTAATGTTTAGAAAAAACAGATTTCTTGAAAATTAACCTATTGTGTAATTATGTGTCTGATTGCAACAGCAGTGTCCTACTTAAAAATCTTTAAGAAGAAACGATTTTACCATTTCCTTCCAAACAATTACTAATTTAATTGTGTTAACCCTCAAAATAGCGATTCTCTTCAGGTTTCTGGGCTGATGAAAGTAAACTAAGAAATACAGTAGGCGTAAATATCTGCCTAGGGAAACCATTATCAAAGGGTTAATCAGCTGGTTGCCACTCTAAATGTGTGAGAGGAACTGGGAATTTTTTAGTTAGATTTCTTTTAATGTATTCTTTAGCTGTTTAAGAGTCCTATGCCCACAGGTTATATCATATCTGTAATAAACACTGTACCTTGAGTTTCAGTACCTTTCAAAACACTGCACTGAGGCTTTGGTATTTACCACATTTCTATAATTAGAGTCAATTTTTCTACCTGCCTCCCTGATTGCTTGTAACTCCCTCTAAGAAGAGAGGAAACTTATAACTCATGAGCTTTGTATTCAAAAGGGACTGTTTTGCTTTACGGCCTGATGTGATTTTTGAACTTTGTTTTTTAAGAAAGGAAATAAAAGGCTGCTTTATTAGCCTTAATAAACAAACTTGCTATACTCCTTTTCCTTCTAAGTTTCCGTCTACTAAAACTCAAATCTGTTACGTATTGGATTTCAGGCAGTGGAATTTGGCACCAAACAGCAACAACATAACACACCAAAAAGCAGCAAATACTATTAGTTTTATCTATTGTTCTATATGTTCTATTTCCATTTTCCATATAGGCACACCAAGGCTCTCAAGACCTGAACAGTAGCTTATGTCATATCTAATGATGACACCGGGGAAAGGGCAAAGGACTTTTGACTCCCAAGCAATGTGAGGAAATCCCAGGGCCATATTCCTACATGCAAAAGTTCGCTCTTTTTGTGGCAACATTATTTCTGATGTTAGAAGTGTCCAAGCCTTTTAGCCTAATGTTGAAGGGGGAAGGGTGGGTTGTGGGGAGAGAGGAGGTGAGTGGAGAGAACTGCCAGATTAATGTGAGTAGACTGAGGTAAATTTGGGTGACATCTTCCTTGATGAGGTACGGTTAAGAGTGGCCCCAAGGTATGCTCAAGTCAGAATAGAAAGCACCTTCTGAAGCTTGTAATTTACATGAACAAAACAAGAGAGATAGATGCTTCCAGTTCTCTGAAATGGATATTTTCAAGCGCATCATCACAGAGGCAATAATAAACATGTGCAGCTGCCTGGGCTGTGTCAGAGTCCTATAGAAGACAGTAGACCGATTTCTTTAGTTTGACCAACTCAGATTTCCTCAGCAAGGGCAAAGCAGAAAAACTTTTCCTATAAATGTCTCCAGTAGCCTGCTTCTCTGTGCCTTCTCCCAGCACCGCCCCCCCCCCATTCCCCCTTCTTGGACACTTTTGTTTTATTTAGGAATATGTCGCTGGAATTCAAATGAGTTATCTATTCTGTGGCCCCGTCATTTTCCCACAGAGGCCTTGTGGCTGGCTGACGCACGGTCCAGTCGAAACAGGGAGAAGAAAAGGAGACAGCAAAAGAATTCTTTTCAACTCTCTTT
>CM053624.1:101468001-101485901 GCA_028646595.1 Phalanger gymnotis | reverse complement strand
AAAGCTGAAAAACAAAAGGCGTGAATTAGGGAGAGGCATTCAAAGGCGTGTTTTCAAAACAGCCGGGCCAAGAGCCTGGATACCCCTCCTGAGACTAAATGCTTGAAAAAAGAGGTGCTAAAGAAAGAAAGGAAAAGAAAAAAGCCCATTTTTTCTAATTAGCTGAGGCCTAACAGGCACTGAATTTCGCAACTAGTTTTCATCAAGGGGGCTGTGGCTTGTGAAACTAAAAAATATGCTTTGAAACCTGTGATGCATGGCTTCCCCTGACTAAGGCTAGAATTAGTCTCTTGGATTTTTTCCCCCTCTGGGCTTTTGCCTTCCTTCATGTCATGCTCTCCTTACTACCCCCCATTACAAATATTATTTAGGTTGGGAAAAAAAAAAACATTACCATCCCCACCACTAGAAAAAGCTGAAATCCTTTCCCCCACTCCCAAGTCTAACTCACTGGCAGGGATTTTTTTTCTCATACCAACCTAATACTGACTTCTTGCTATAAAATTCATTCAAAAGCATTTCCCAACACCAAATGGGGGGTGAGGGCAGGGAGGGGGAGAAGGGGGAAGGGAGAAGAACCTGTCACAGAGTATATGTATGTGTATATGTTTTCTCTAAGTGCTAGGATTAAGATTAAAAGCTTTTTGCCACTATGAATTTGGATATTTGGAGGTTGGCTTCTTGCCTTGTGTTTCCAAACATATAAAGACAGTGTTATTCAGACCTGGAGGTGTATTCCTTGAGCAAACCTATTTCATTGCTGTGTCTTAACAAGAACACACACAGGAGTTTAAAAAAAACTACATTTTATTTAAATTGAACAAAACAATGTCAGAACTAGAAACACCCCCACCTGACCCCCAACCCCAACTGTTTACTAAAGGTGAACGTATAAACTTTCTTTCATCAAGTTTCAAATGAGAGAAAACCTGTTTGCAAGGGGTTGGTGGGCAGGCAGCGTTTTGAGGAGTGGTTACTTTAATTGCCACACTGTCTGGCTTAGATGCATGTGGTCCTGCATGGTGTGTTTTAGTAACAAATGCTTGTTCTAATGAGTTAGCCTTATTAGAGAGCTCCTCATATTCCTTCATAAACACCAGAGCCATTCTGAACCTCTTAAGGCAGGCTCTTGATATGGTAGTACCAGAATCTTAGATGGTCTGTGACTATAGTTTTCCTACATTTTCATGAGACACATTTTTATTTTTATGCTAGAGCAGGGCTAATACAGCAGGTAATAGCCAAAATATACTTTGAAAAGCAAAGATTCCGGCAAAATTATTATGCCAAAAATGTATTTATGGTCACAGATGAACAAGCAGGGATTTTAGCTGTTTCACCTGGTGGCACATTTTTGATAAACTCAGTGGCAACGGATAAAACAGATTCATTAGCTTTGATTAACCTTCTTTAGAGTTAAAAACCTGCTGCAGACTACTCAGCTACTAACCCAGCCTTTAAGATACTTTATCATGTTTAAGACCCAATTACTGTTGCACTGAATAAGAATGAAGCATCACAATAAAATGTGGTACAAACAGCCGCACTCTCACAGCAAATAATCATTAATTTATAACAGCAACCTTCCCATTTCTATAGTTTTATTGATGGCTGCACTTAATTCAAGTTGAATACTGAGGAACTTGAAGTTGATCTGAACCACTAGTTCCAGAGGTCCTTACTGACTTTATTTCCCATCTTATAGTTTTGTGCTTGGAGTCTCAGAAGGGTACTTTAAATGTGGCCGTTAAAACAGGGAGAAAACTTGGGACCTGAAGTTGACATACTCCCAACCTATAATTTCTGAAAGATCCTGTCTGTAGTTGAGGTAGGCAGGGTTCTTGTGAGTCATGAATTTATTCGTCATGAGGCTGCAGGGTTAAAGAAACTCTGCTATATGCTTGGAAATTCTTCCTCATGACAAATCAGAATTATTACTTGAGTATTTAAAAAGTTCAATAGGGTCAAATCAGTATTGAGTTAATTACCAGATTTTTACAATTGAAAACATATATATGTGTATATGAATTATGGGCACATATGTAATATAGAATCATTTATGTATATATATATATGTATATATTATATATTAAATGAAGTCACAGGCTTGGTCTTTTATCCCATGCCTTAATCAGGCAGCAACTCCAGAAGGCAATGGGTTAATTTTGGACAGGGTTTGACTGAACTGGGAATAATGAACAGTGAGATACTGCAGCTTTCAGGCAAAACAGAGTAACAACAATTAAAAAAAAAAAAAGAAGAAAGAAAGAAGGAAAATGAGAAAACAAATCTCCAGTCACTTAACTAACAAGAGCAGCCCAGTGTTCAGTATAGATAAAGCACAGGCCACCAGGAATGCTGTTGTTGCCGCTCAGAGTTGTTTTTGTTTTTTTGTTTTGGCTTGGGTGTGGAAAGCATTACAGCATTTGCAAGCCAACTGTTTGTGGGTTTCTTCTCATCTTTAAAATGTTTGGTTTTACCGTATTTCCATAATAACCACAACCACACCCTCCTCTCCCCAAACCCCCTACAACAACAGATGTGTGTTCTAAGAGGAAGTAGAGACACTGATATAATCAGTCACTAGTTAGAGTGCTTTCATACTAAATTCTACAGCAAATCCACAAAAAAAAAAAAAAAACCTCCACCACTGATGGAATTAATCTAAGCTCCCTGATTATTTGAAGTTCTCAAAGTTTTCATTTTGCATTTTGTGTTTGAATGTATGGTGCTTTATTTATCAAACTACAGCATAATTTTCCCTTCAGTTTGAGGCTCTGATTGTGAAACAAATAAATTGAAACTTAAGGGCCTGTTCTCTCCAAATTTAGTTCCATTATCACTTTAAGAATGCACACTGCTTGGAGACACAAAGGGGGTGTATGGAGAGTGGGGCAGAGTTGCTCTCTCAGCAATATGTTAGTTACATTGCATTCTTCAAACTGTGGATTTTTTTTTGACAGATACTAGATGGCAGCAAAATATCTTCAAAAGTCTTGAGATTTTATACATTAAAGGGAAAGAAACAAAGAGACAGTCTTAGAAAAGATCAACAAAGAATGGGAAGTTGATAAGAGATGCATATGTTAGAAAAATTTTGAGTTGATAGTTGTGATTTCATTTACTTTTCTATTTTTTGTTGGGAATACTTTATAAATGACTAAATGTTCCTATTAGAGATATTGATTGATTGCAATCAATCAAGAAATATATATATATATATATATACATATATATTGAAAAAACACTGTGTATTCAGTACAGCAAACGTTAGGTACAGTAGAATACAAAGTAAACAAATATAATGTCTTTCTGTTCTTTTGGGGTTCCTAGGGGTTAAAGGGGTGGTCTTGAACTGTTATTTCAATATAGGGAGTTCCTAATGTATAAAGCCCTCCATCTATGAAGTTCTACTGCCTTTAACTAGTTTTAGAGTTATCTATAAGCCCATAGTCACAAAGCTATTATATTTTGGAAGCAGATGTTAAATCCAGATCTCCCTTACTCCAATGCCCACCTTCTGCTCACTATATCAGGCAGTCAGTCAACAAGCATTAATTAAGTGCTACTATGTACCAGGCAGCACACTAAGTTCTGGGAATAAAAAGAAAGTCAAATACATGGTCCCTTCCCTCAAAAGTTCACATTCTAAAGGAGACCATAGGCAAACAACTCTGTACCTACAAGATAGAGATAGTGTAAATGGGAGGTCACCTCAGAAGGAAGACACTAGCAGTAGGGAAGGACCAGGAAAAGCCTCTTGCAGAATATGAGTTTTGAGTTGAGTCTCGAGGGAAGCCAGAGAACTCATTAGGTGGAAGTGTTGTGATTTCATGATGTGTTCCGGTGGAACTGTCTCAAAGAATTCAGAGTCAGACCACCTCTAATCCAAGTATAGGCATTTATTGACATTAATGCCTCTCATGAAACGGGATAAGATCCAAGAGGAACCAGCAACTTCAGAGAAAGCAAGATGAATTTTTATAGGGTAAAGATGCAATTACATAACAGAAGTTATGAATATTAAAAAGGCAGGAGGCAGTTGTTAAGGGATTAGATAATAGGGCAGGGATACCAGCCACAGTGGAACTGCACATGTGATTACCCACAATGCATACAAAAAACCCATGGGGGGGGTATGTATGTATAATAATGATATTATAATATGCCCCTCTAGGTCACAAGTTCACCTAAAGGACAGCTTTTGCTATTACTGTGCAGGCACCTACTTAGGGAAAGTCCCTTCTATTGTTTTGGGGTCCACACCCTGCTTGGGCATACTGATAGTTCTGCTTTCTGATTGGCTGAGTATTGTGGTCCTGTCTGAGACTAAATGGATGTGGTTGTGGTTGAGTGCGTGGACACACCTGTTATTTCTGTGGGAAATATGAGGAATGGGTCTGGGGGCACTGGCTAGATAGAGGCAGTGGCTGGGATCCCATCACATGGACACACCTGCTGTTTCACTGAGAAATACGAGTTCATGGACACACCCGTTGTTCTAATGAGCAGTGAGGCATATATGGAGAACTTAGAATATTGGGGGCAGGGTGAGTAGCTGTGTAGGAGCAGTGGGCCTGCTATTCATGGGGCCCATAAGGAAGTTAGAATATTGGGGCTGGGGGCAGCTTTATTAGGATTCCATCAGAGGTGAGAAAGGAGAGCAATCCAGGAACTAGGGATAACCAATGAAAAGGCATGGAATTGGAATGTCTTTGTACAAAGGAACAACAAGAAAGCTAGAGTCAATGTATTATAATGAATGTGGACGGATGTAAAGTATAAGATAACTGGAAAAGCAGAAAGAGGCCAAGTTGTGAAGAACTTTAATTTTCTTAAATGCCATTTTATTTTGTTACCCATTTACATGTCAAGAATATTTTTAGAATTCATTTTTATAAGATTTTGAATTCCAAATTTTCCTCTCTCCTTCCCTCCCCTCCCCTCTTCCGAAAATGGTAGGCAATTTGATATAAGTTGTAGGGGTGCTAGCATTTAAAACACATTTCCACATTAGTCACAGTGGTGAAAGAAGAAACACATCAAAAGGAAAAAAGGAAACATGAAAAAAATAAAGCAAAAAAAATATGCTTCTATCCATTTAGAGTCCATCAGTTCATTATCTGGATGTGGATAGCATTTTCCTTCCTGAGTCCTTTGGGATTGTCTTGGAACATTGTGTTGCTGAGAAGAACTGATTCATTCATAGTTGATCATCACATAATGTTGCTGGTACTGTGGATCAGTTCACACAAGTCTTTCCAGGTTTTTCTGAAATCTGCCTGTTAATCATTTCTTATTGCCTGATAGTATTCTATCACATTCACATACCACAGCTTGTTCAACCATTGCCCAAATGATGGGCATCCTCTTAATTTCTGATATTTTGCCACCACAAAAAAGGCTGCTATAAATATTTTTGTACTTCTCTGTCCTTTCCCTTTTTTATGATCTCTTTGGAAAATAGGCCTACTAGTGGTATTGCTGGACCAAAGGGTATATACACAGTTTGATTACCCTTTGGGCATAGTTCCAAATTGGTCTTCAGGATGGTTGGATCAGTTCACAACTCCACCAACAGTGCATTAGTGTCCCAATTTTCCCACATCCTCTCCAACATTGATCATTTTCCTTTTATGCCATATTAGCCAAACTGATAGGTGTGAGGAGGTACCTCAGAGCCGTTTTAATTTGCACTTCTCTAATCAAAAGTGATTTAGAGCACTTCTTCATATTCCTATAAAAAGCCTTAATTCTTCATCTGAAAACTGCCTCCTTTGACCACTTATCTATTGTAGAATGGCTCTGCATTCTTATAAATTTGACTCAGTTCTCTCTGTATTTGAGAAATGAGACCGTTATCAGAGACATTTGCTGTAATGATACACTTCCCAGCTTTCTGTTTCCTTCTAACCTTGGTTGCAATGGTTTGGTTTATGCAAAAGCTTTTTAATTTAATACAATTAAAATTATCTATTTTATATTTCATACTGCCTATAATTCATTTAACTTCTCCGTTAAGAATTTGGATGCTACACTACTTGATGCATTTATGTTTAGTATTGATGTTGTTTCATTGTCTGTGAGACCTTCTAGCAAGATGCAGTTTCCTTCCTTACCTCTTTTAATTAGGTCTATTTTTGCTTTTACTTTGTCTGAGATAAGGATCATCACTCCTGCTTTTTTACTTCAATTGAAGCATAACAGATTCTGCTCCAGCCCCTTACCTTTACTCTGTATGTGTCTCTGTGCTTCAAGTGTGTTTCTTGTAAACAACATATTGTAGGATTATGGTTTTAATCTACTTTGCTATCCACTTCCATTTTAATGGGAGAGTTGATGCCATTCACATTCACAGTTATGATTACTTACTGTGTATTTCCTCCATTTTATTTTTCCTCCTGTTTGTCCTCTTTCTCCTTTCACCCTTGCCCTCCTCGACAGTGTTTTGCTTCTATCTACCACCTCCCCTGATCTGTCTTCCTTTCTGTCAGTTCCCCACCTCCCCTTTATTTAATCTCTCCTCCTACTTCCCTGTTGGGTAAGACAGATTTCTATATTCAACTGATTGCATATATTATTCCTAATTTGAGCCGATACTGATTCAAGCGATATCCATCACTCACCTTCCCATCTTCCCCTCCATTGTAATAGGTCTTTCATGACTCCTCATGTGAAATAAGGTAGCCCATTCTACCTCTCCCTTTTTTCTGGACCTAATGTACTCCTCTTTTTCATCCCTTAATTTTTTTTGTCATTCTTTCAAATTCACCTTATATCTGTACCCTCTGTCCATGTATATCCCTTCTAGCTGTACTATTAGTGGTACAATTTTTAAGAATTACAAGTATTATCTTCCCATATAGGGATGTAAACAACTAAGCTTTACTGAATCCCGTATGTCTTCTTTTCCCTTTTTACCTATTTCTGCTTCTCTTGGGTCTTGATATTGGAGGTCAAATGTTTGATTTAGTTCTGGTTTTCTCCTTATGGAAACTTGAAATATTTGTATTTTATTGAATGCTCATTTTTTCCCTTGATGTATTTCTCTTGATAATTCTTGGTTGTAGTCCTAGCTCCTTTGCCTTCCGGAATATCATGTTCCATGACCTCTAATCTTTTAATGTTGCAGCTGCTAAGTCCTGTATAATCCTGATTGTGGCTCCCTGATATTTGAATTGTTTCTTTCTGGACACTTGCAGTATTTTCTCCTTGACCTGATAGTTCTGTAATTTGACTATTATGTTCCTTGGAGTTTTTGTTTTGGGATCTCTTTCCTGAGGTGATTGGTGGATTCTTTCAAGGCCTATTTTGCCCTCTGGTTCCAGGATATCAGTGCAATTTTCCTTGATAATTTTCTGAAAGATGCTGTCCAAGTCCTTTTGATTATGGCTTTCAGGTAGTCCAATGATTCTGATATTGTCTCTCCTGGATTTATTTTTCAGGTCAGTTGTTTTCCCACGAGGTATTTTGCAATTTCTTCTATTTTTTCATTATTTTGAAATTGTTTCATTGATTCTTGATGTCTTATAGAGGCATTAGCTTCCACTTGCCCAATTCTAACTTTAAAGGGGTTGTTTTCCTCAATTAGCTTTAGTACTTTATTTTCTATTTGACCAATTGTATTTTTAAGGAGTTGTTTTCTTCTGTGAATTTTTGCATCTCCTTTTCATGTGGCCAATTCTACTTTTTAAGCAGTTGTTTTCTTTTTCCTAGCTATTGACTCTTTTTTTCCTAATTCTCTTGCATCACTCTCATTTCTTTTCCCAATTTTTCTTCTACCTCTCTTACATGATTTTAAGTACCTTTCTGAGCCCTTCCACAAGTTCTTTCTTGGGTTTGAGACCACTTCCCATTTTTCTTTGGGGTTTGTCCATAGGTGTTTAGACATTGTTGTCTTCTTCTGAGTTTGTGTCTTGATCTTCCCTGTCACCATAATAACTTTCTAGAGTCAGATTCCTTTTTTGTTGTTTCTGCTCATCTTTTTTGGCTTTCTTTCCTTTCTTTTACATTTGAGCTCTGCTCCAAGGGTGGAAGGGGTTGTCTCAGGCTTCCTGTGCCAAGGGCTGAAGACCCGGGCTGTTTACTTGGTGCTGAGGCCCATGGAGGACCCTTGTATCTGATGCTGTGCTGAGATGCTAAAGTGGGAGGTGGCTGGCACCGCTGGAGGCTATAGGGGTCTGGCAGTTAAATTGGTGCTGAGCTGGCATCCTAGTACTGGTGTCTGATCTGTGCTGAGGCAGGTGGGTTGTTTCTGCATTTCTCTGGGGATACACTAAAGCATGCATGCGGTGGTCTGGCTCCTGGATGCTGACTGTTTGCCTGGGGCTACACTGAAGCACCTGGAGATCTCGCAACACACATAAGATACTGGTGTTGGCATTTGCCTGCTCCACTGCACTGGGGCTCCAGATCTACTGCTGATTTGCTGAGGTGGGGCTTGCTGGGATGCTTCCTGTCCTGGACTGTGCTTCTCTTTTATCCAAGTGAGACAGACCTTTCTGGTCGATCTTTCAAGTTTCTTGGGCTCAAAGATTTTCATCCCCTCTTTTTGCTGGTTCTGATGTTCCACGATTTGTTTTGGGGTGCTATTTTATGGTTGTTTGGAGGTGAATATGGCAATTTATTGCTTACTCTGCCATCTTGGCTCCCAGAAACTGGTTCCACACTTTCTATCATACAACTGATGACAAGAATGTGTAGCTTTGGATTTTCTCCTCAATATAGATTGGGCAATATGGACATATATGGGAAAGTGTAACAGGAGAAACTTCCCAGAATACTGTGAAGGACTTTAAAGGCCAAACAGAAAATTTTATATTTGATCCCAGAGGTAATGGGGAGCCACTAGAGGTTATTGAATGGGGGTCAGGGGTGATATGGATAGTAGTATGCTTTAGGAATGTCATCTTTCTTCTGTTACCCAAAGCAAATAATTTTAATCTTCATACCAGACCAGTTCACCATAATATAATATCATCTAGTCACAATTCACCAAAATGTTCCTTCACATTCTCTGCTGTAAGTGTATACTTTGACTATGTCCACATACCACATACAGAAATGGGTATGTATGTTCGTGTGAGTATGGGATCAGTGGGACTGAATTCTTTTTTTCTAACGGGATTATTTTCAAAACAACTAATTTCTTTCTATTGTTTGACCAAATTCAACCAGGTGACTTCAAAATAATAACCTGAATGTAGCTAGTATATTGTTTAATCTTTGTTGACTTGTACACACACACCCCATATATACGCATATATGGTGTGTTTGTGTATGTATATATATATATACATATATGTGTGTGTGTATGCATATGTATGCATTTATGTACCCCAAACATTAGCCAATGTTCTTTCACTTCATAGTAATAACAACACCATTATAAATCCTCAAAGTCCAATCCGTTGTCCCTCTTGTGATGAGGAAACAATGATAAAATAGGGGAATTCCATTTAGGATGATATTTATTAGGGATCAGACTGCTTGTTGTTATTCAGTCATTTCAGTTGTGTCCAACTCTTCTTGACCCTATTTGGGGTTTTCTTGGCAAAGATACTGAAGTGGTTTGCCATTTCCTTCTCCAGATCATTTTATAGATGAGGAGCTGAGGCTAACAGCGTTAAGTGACTTGCCCAGGAGCACCCAGCTAGTAAGTATCTAAGGCTAGATTTCAACTCAAGAAGAGCCTTCCTGACTCCAGGCCTGGCTCTTTATCCACTACACCATATAGCTGCCCCCTTCAGATTGCTACAGTAACTCTAAAAATTCTATAGGAAGACCCCTGAAGGCTTGGCCTTTAGGGATCTGGAGATATCAAGGTAAGTTAGCATCCCAGCTCATAGGATGTTAATGATCCTGTTAACCTAAGAAATAGTGGGGCAGCATAGGGTTGTAAGATGGCATTACTCAGAACTGTTGTGAAGATCAGCATGATATGGAGAACAGTTCACGGAATGGTGTCCCTTCATGAGCTGGTACCATAAGAAGAAATGATATATAAGAACAAAACAGAAATACCAGTACCACACCTGCTCAAAATGCTTTGGTAGAGTCAGTGCTGATCAATAAAGCAAGCAAACCAGGGATGTGTATGAAATTGGACATAGGTATTAATGCTTTTCATATGTGCCAGTACTGCATCATAAAAAATTTAAAAATAGGTCTCACCAGTATATGCAAGAACCTCATATTGCTTTGTCAACAATATCCTTAGCTCTAAGACTCAGACCAATGAATGCCAGATCAATTCAAGTTAATCATAAGAAATTATTTAATTCCTAAAACCAGATGAGATGAAAAAAAATGTGAAATTGAGGAATTAATTAAGTCTTAAATGGGATTTTCGATTCTATTGATGGCATGAATCTAATAGGTCAACTATACCAAAATAGGTTATAATTTCAAAGCTAATATCTGTTAAAACTATCATGAATGAACATATCCTTCCATGATATTTGAATGAGGATATTTAAATATTTCTGTACCTGCTCCCAATTTATTTTACAGTTGGTATTATAGTAAGTACCATAAAAGGAAGAATCAGTATCTAGGAATAGACTTAGGACAGGCATCAAATACTGCTGTGGAAGATGTGCCACAGAGAAATAGAGAAAACTAATAGAAAAATTTCAGGGTAGGGGGGAATAAAACAGCCTAGGATTCTCCATAATCTACTCCAACAAAGACAAATGAAAAATACCAGAGGGACCAATGATTGGGAAATCCAAGGAGAAAACACAGTGATTCATTTTTTCATCCCAAGATTATGGATTCATGTCACAGATACATTGTAGGTGTGAACCTGTAGCTCTGACTCTCTAAACCTAGAACAGGATTTCTGATTTAACCAGGAAAGTGCTGATTGATACTTAACTGACTCTTCAAAAATAAAATAAAATGTACCCATGACACACTTTCCATTTTAATCGGCATTGCTAATATTTATCCATTACTTTCTCAAGTCTAGACAGTCATAAAACAATAAAGCCCTAATTTGTGTTTATCTGTTTTGAAGGCATAAATTCTCATGAAAATTTAACAATGGTTTCATGATCTAGTTGAAACTGTCTCCAGCACACTCCTGGATTTATAACATAGGCACAGACCAGACCAGGAATGGGTCTTCAGCTCTGTCTATCTGACCTCAGAGAAGATATCTCACTTGACTGAGGGGGGAGTAAGCAGAGCAGGGACTAGAAACTGTGGTTTGAGTGTGGGTGTATTGTTAGGGGGGATATTACAGATTCATCACATTGAACATGTAGAGTCTTACATCTAATTGATAATGGCAGGACAGCAACTATGACAAAACATGAGCCTGCAGCTGTGCTGTGCATGTGCAAACATGGGCCTGAAGCCAGCCAAGGTCAGACTAGTAGGGCAATAAAAACACCAAGTTCTAGATAATAGTGCTTATAGACCATTGAAAGTTTGCAACTCCCCAGCCTTAGTCACCTCTGAGATCTTTAAAGAATATAATATTCAATGCCCAGGGAAAATAGCAAGAAGACTGTGGCTATATAGTATATCAGGAACACGTAAGGACCCAGCATTCCCTCCAGAGTTCATTGTGCCTAGCCTTAAATCAAAGAACCAATTCAGGAAGTAAATTTGGAAAAATGAGTAATCAAAAAAAAAAAAAAGGACATGGATGACAAAGAACTATTATGGAGCCAGGGTCACCAAAGATTGAAACTCAGAAGAGAATAAGTCTAAAACATCTATAAGTATAGCCTCAAAGAAAAACAGCCCTATATTCATTAAAAGTCCATTTTTTTTCATCTGTAGGATTATATTCAGTTTTTCTGAAGAAGTTATTCTGGGTCATAAGGCTATATCTTTTGCTTTTTGGAATATTGTATTAGATGCTATCAGCTTTTTTGTAGTCATAGCTACTAAATCCTGTGGGATCTTGATTATGGTTCCTCAGTATTTGAACTCTTTCTTTCTGACTGCTTGCAGTAATTTTTTCATTGACCTGGAAGCTTTGGATTTAACGTATGATGTTTCTTGGAGTTCTCACTTTGGAATTTCTTTTAACAGGTGGATTCTTTCTATTTTAACTTTGCCTTCTTGTTCTAATAGATCTAGGCATTTTCTCTCTCTCATGATTTCTTGAAATATGATATCCAGGCTCTTTTAACAAATAATCATGGCTTTCAGGTAATTTCAGTGATTCTTAAATTATCCCTCTTTGACCTACTTTCTAGGTCAATTGTTTCTCAAATGAGATACCTTATCTAAACTACCAAAGGTGATGGAGGAGTAGGAGATAGCAGCACTGCTCAACCTTCAAAATTATTTGAAAAAAGATCCAAGAAGACTGTCACATCAAGTAGTAGTCAGGAAATGTAAGGAGAAACCATGGTAGGTCATCTTTCCAACTCAAGATCATAGATTTGACCAAGAGGCAAATGACCAAAGAAGAAATGATAAAACAGGAATGGGCCAGGACTATCCACTCAGCCCCTGGACTCCAAACCCTGCGGTGGTGTTGCTCTGACCCTAGAGCAGATCTTAAATTGATCTCCCTGGGCTCAGAACGGGGCTGTGCAGGTGGTGCTGCCACTCTGAATCTACTGAGACATCCAGCTAGCTGAAGGATCTAGGGATAGTCACTGTCTACTGGAGCTCTGCTGGGAGCAAGTCTAACTCCTTGGAGGACAGTGATCAACTGTCACCTGATGTGACAGCATAGGACCCTCTGAAAATTTGCATCTACTTGTCCTGAGCTGTCCCTATGATCCTCAAAGAATAAAGCACTCAGTACCCATGAATTTAGTGGCAGAAGTTCAGATAAGACTTGCCAAGACTATACAAGGCCAGTAGAGACTCATAAGAAGTATATAGGGCCTGGCCCAAAGACAAAGTCCCCATCTATGTAATTAAATTAGTGAACAAACAAACAATAAAAATAAAGGGCTATTATGGTGCCAGGGTGTAATGGGACCTGTCTAATATCTACTAAGGTTCCCCCTCACCCTACAAAGTGGGTGAATAAATTTTGCCCTAAAAGACAACAAAACTCTTCATAGGATTTGATTGAATCATGTTTAAGGGTATATGTATGAATGTCTCATTTAATTCCAACATTACTAACTAGACTCAAATTTGTCTATAATATAAAGATACCCAAAGCACAGACCCAGAAAAGAAGAACAAATCCAAGGCAAATACAAGCAAAGCCTCAGAGAAAAACAGAGATTGACTACTATATCAATTAGAATTCCTAGAAGAAATCTATCAAGTTTTTAAAATATGCATAAATTAAATGAGAGCACTAGAGTAAAGAACAAGAAAAGGACTGGGAGTTTTGGAGGAGAGATTTGGGAAGTGAATTAATGTCTTAGAAGAGGAAACCCGAAATCTTACCCAAATTACAGACTTCTTGAAAATAAGATTAGACCAAGCAAATTAAGGACTCCACGAGACAACAAGAAAATTAATTGAAATAATAACATTAGCAAAGTTATATACAAAAGAAATCAATATAAACTATCACATCTCTGTGTAATAGAACAAAAGAAATCAGGAAGAGATTGAAAAGAAATTTCACTTAAAATAACTACAGAATGTATAATGTATACAATACTTAAGGAGTCTACCTACCAAGACACACAGAGGAAATATATGAATACAACTACCAAATACCTTCCGTGGAAATACAGACCTAAATAATTGGAGAGTTTTTGTTCATGGGTAGGCCAAGTCAATTGAACAAAATGACAATGTTACCTAAATTATTTTACTTATCCAATTCCATATAAATTAAACTACCAAGATTACTTTATTCATCTAGAAAAATGATAAATTCGTCTTGAGGGGAAAAAGTCAATGTCAAGGGAAATAATGAAAAAAGGCAAGAAGAAGGCAAGCAGTATCAGATTCCAAATTATATTACAAAGCAGTAAGCATCAAAATAATTTTGTTGTTGTTCAGTCTTTTTTCAGTTGCATCTGACTCTTCAAGACCCCATTTGGGGTTTTATTGGAAAAGATATAGAGTGGTTTGCTATTTCCTTCCCCAGATCACTTTACAGGTGGGGAAACTAAGGCAAAGAGGATCAAGTGACTTGTCCAGGGCCACACAGCTACCAAGTGTCTGAGACTAGATTTGAATCTATGTTGTCCTGTTGCCAGGCCTGACATTCTATCCACGACACCACCTAACTGCCCACAAAATAATTTGGTACTGCTTAAAAATAGAACAATTTAACTTAGTAGCTTAGCGTTTGATAAAGCCAAAAACCCCAGTTACTTCATTGTAGGTCCTCTGGAATTATGGATGGTCATTGCACTGATCAGAATTTTTAAGCCTTTCAAAGTTGTTTGTCCTTACATCATCATAGTCATTGTATCCAACACTAGGCTACCAGTCTGATCAGTCTCTATTTTTAGGTGGATGGAGGAAAAGACAGCCAATGAAGGAAATTTGTTTTTCTTGATGATGCATATTTTTCCTTTTTCTTTTTTAAAAAGGGTGCAATGATGGTGGTAGAAGTAAGAGACAATGCTTTTATAATTGAAAAAAAGGTAAGTAAAACAAGTTGCCAAAAAAAAAAAAAAAAACCATTGAAGACACGTGGAAAGATATTGGAAAAGCTGTATGTGCTACTATTTATCCACCTGGCCAGTTTTTACACATTTTATGACCCTTTGCATATATGACACGGAGCCAAGAATGCCTCAAGGCAACAAAGACATACACTCATATCTCTGCCCCTTCTCTTCTACTGCCATGTGAAAGTTTCACACGCAATGTGAAAGTTAAGTTTGAGAAACAGTTGCATATGTGAAGCCTGAGTTTTGTTCCTCATTATTTATGAAGAAAATTATTGATTTTACTATAGATTTAAAACTATGATTTACAAAGTGTAATGACATGTGACTGATAGTACAATGGCATTGTCTTTTGAGGAAGAAATTAGGAGGGATTTAGAAGCTCATGACTATTAATGAGTAAATTGATCTCCAAACTGGTTTTAAAAGCTTACAAATGGTTGAGAATGGTAGTTGGGGGAACTTATGTATAGTTTAAGACTGGTCATTATCATCAGTTTCAGTATTTCAGTTGGTTTGTTCTACTATTTTTTCTTTGTTATAAGGGACTGTTTAAAGTGGGGCAATATATTGGGAAATGATTGCAATGTCAAAAACAAAAGTTATCACTACAACTTAACACGGACCCGATATTTGTAATGAATATCCAAATTGAGCTGCCAATTGTATTTGTAATTTAAAATTGAGTATATTTTGGAATGAAAATAAAGAGTTCTCTAAAAAAAATGAACAGAAAACCACTTGATAATATTCTAAGGCATGGGACCTCAGTAATTCCGTCTTTAAAATAAAGTTGTAGGACTAGATGACCTCTGAGCTCCCTTCAAGCTCTAAATCTATGATCTAAAATCCATTGTTGTTGCTTGCACTGTCACCAAATTACAACATGTGAAATTCAGGCAAAATAAAATTTGTACATCACTTCATCAGTTTGCTACCTGAGTGGGGTTGTTTCCATAGCAACATCAGAGTAAAACTATTTCAGTACTATGGAAATCCTCACTACTGATGGTCCATCTTGATTGTCCATTTCAGGAATTCCAGTTTGACCAGAAATGTTGCCACAATTATACAGATATTGTTGTTTTCTGAATTAGTGCAGAGAGGCTAATTCACCATGTAGCTCTACTACACATTGTTTGGGCAGGGGACGTCATATTGAATTATAGGGCAATGGAGAAACAAATGGTGGATCGCTTAAGTTATCTTTGAAGGATAGACAGCCTGAATAACATGCAGGTATTCACAAAATAATAAAAGAACAAGAGGGAGGCCTCTAGTAACACTTGGCTGAAAATAAAAATAGCTCATATGTTTATGTTTTATGATTTTCACATTGCTTTTCTCATAATAATTCTATGAGTTAGTAAAAGTGTTATGGTTCCTGTTTTAAAGATGAGGAAACAGAGGTTCCAAGAGTTTAATGCCTTGACAATGCTCACTGACCTAATAAGTGGCATAGCTATGATTAGAAGCCAGGGTTCTTTGTACTATACCTCAGCAGTCACAAAAATACCAGAACAAAAATTGTACTTGGTGGGTTGCAATCTTCTCTAGCAATGGAAATACTCAGAGCCATAATTTTTAATTATTTCACCTGGAGGTAGGTAGCAGAGTAGATAAGAGTGCTGTGCCTGGAGTCAGGAAGACCTGAGTTCAAATCCAGCCTCAGATACTTACTAGCTGGGTGAACCTCAACAAATCACTTAACCTCTGTTTTTCCTCCATTTCCTCATCTACAAAATTGGGATAATGACAGTAAATACCTTCCAGGGTTGTTGCTGGGATCAAATGAGATAATAATTGTGAAGCATTTAGCATAGTGCTTGGTACATAGGAAGAGCTATATTAATATCAGCTATTAGCTATTATTACATGGGCTAAAAATAATTGGGATAAAGTGATCTTTTCTTGTACACCCCACAGACCATTGATACACTCATGGGGGGATAGAGAACTCATCCCCTTGGAACTCCAACCTTGCTGACAGTACTAGGGGGGAGAGGATTGTAGCTCCAAGGAGAAGGATGTCATGGAAAGAGAACACTAGAAGCTGCAGCCTGGGAGCAGTTGCAATAGAAAGTACACAAGTCAGGAGAGAATCATGAAGGGAAGCAATGACAGATCTTTTCTCTGTCTTGCCTGAAAAGACACACACAGTAGCGGGGCAGGGGGGTGGCACAGAGCCAAGATGGTGCCTGGAAAGCAGGGACTTGCTTAAGCTCTCCCCCAGGTCCCTCCAAACACCTATAAAAATGGCTCTGAACAAATTCTAGAGCTGCAGAAGCCACGAAATTGCAGAGGGAAGCAGGGCTCCAGCCCAAGATAGCCTGGATGGCCACTGGGAAGGGTTTATTGCACGGAGCTAGGAGCAGAGCAGAGAACAGCCCAGCGTGGGGCACCAGGACCAACCAGACAGGGAGCTGGGCAGAACAGGTGGTAGGGCCCTGAATCTTTGAGCTGTGGCAGTTACCAGACTCTAAACCCACTAACACCAAAGACAACAGATCAGGTTAGTGGGAAAAACTTCTGGGACAGAGTGAAAAGAGATTGTAGTTGACCACCACCCTGGGGGTGGCAGAGGTGGTGCAGCTCTGAGGCTGCTCCCAGAGCTCCAGCTACAGTTGCTTCTGGACCCAGGCCCACCCTATGGGAGGAATTAAGTGGTAGATTAGAGAAGGAGTGCAAACCCTGCTTTGCCTTGCCTGGATCTGGGCCACAATCCTGGTTGGTGGTTCTTGGGGGAGAAGGAGTGCTGGTGTGGCAGAGATTGCTGTGTAGAAGTAGCTCTGAAAACAGCAGCACATCCTCTCAAGCTTGGGACAATGTACTCTCTACTCTATAAGCAGTCATACCCTGACAAAAAGCTCAAGGGTCAAGTAGTTGGCTGGGAACGTGGCCAGGCAGCAAAAACAGATTCAGATTCAGACTCAGATTTTGGAATTTATTTTGGTGACAAAGAAGACCAAAACATACAGCCAGAAGAAGTCAACACAGTCAAAGAGCCTACATCAAAAGCCTCCAAGAAAAATACGAATTGGTCTAAGGCCATGGAAGAGCTCAAACAGGATTTGGAAAAGCAAGTTAGAGAAGTAGAGGGATAATTGGGAAGAGGAATGAGTGATGCGAGAAAACCATGAAAACAAATCAACGACTTGCTTAAGGAGACCCAAAAAAATACTGAGGAAAATAACACCTTAAAAAATAGACTAACTCAAATGGCAAAAGGCCTCCAAAAAGGCAATGAGGAGAAGAAAGCCTTGAAAGACAGAATTAGCCAGATGGAAAAGGAGGTCCAAAAGACCACTGAAGAAAATACTACCTTAAAAATTAGAT
>CM053624.1:101441277-101467501 GCA_028646595.1 Phalanger gymnotis | reverse complement strand
AGCAGCCAGAAAGAAACAATTCAAGTATTGTGGAAACACAATCAGAATAACACAAGATCTAGCAGCTTCTACATTAAGGGATCAAAGGGCTTGGAATATGATACTCCAGAGGTCAGTGGAGCTAGGATTAAAACCAAGAATCACCTACCCAGCAAAACTGAGTATCATGCTCCAAGGCAAAATATGGATTTCCAATAAAATAGAGGACTTTCAAGTTTTCTCGAAGAAAAGACCAGAGCTGAATAGAAAATAAAAAATAGAAAAAAATAGAAAATAGAAAATCAAGAGAAACATGAAAAGGTAAACAAGAAAGAGAAATCATAAGAGACTTACTAAAGTTGAACTGTTTTGTCTACATTCCTATATGGAAAGATGATGTATATAATTCATGAGACCTCAGTATTAGGGTAGCTGAAATAAATAAATATATATATATATGTATATATATATATATATTAGGGTAGCTGAAATAAATAAATAAATATATATATATATATATATATTTAAATTATCTCACATAAAAGTGGCAAGAAATAGAAGTTCTGTAGGAAGGGAAGAGGGGGGAGATGAGGGGTAATGAGTGAATCTTGCTCTCATAGGATTTGACCTGAGAAGGGAATAACATACACACAGGAAAGACGTAGGAAGGAGATAAAAAAGGAGGGACAATAGAAGGGAGGGCAGATAGGGGGAGGAGGCAATCAAAAGCAAACACTTTTGAAAATGAGCAGGGTCAAGGAAGAAAATTGGATAAAGGGGGATAGGATAGGAAGGAGCAAAATATAGTTAGTCTTTCACAACATGAGTATGGTGGAATGGTTTTGCATAATGATACACATGTGGCCTATGTTGAATTGCTTGCCTTCTTAGGGAGGGTGGCTGGGGAGGGAAAAGAGGAAAGAATTTGGAACTCAAAATTTTAAAAGAAGATGTTCAAAAAAAAAGTTTTTACATGCAACTAGGAAATAAGATATACAGGCAATGGGGCATAAACATCTATCTTGCCCTGTAAGAAAGGAAGTGAAAAGGGGTTGGGGGGGAGGAGTGGGATGACAGAAGGGAGGGCTGACTGAGAAGCGGGGCAATCAGATTATATGCTGATATATATATCAGTGGAGTGGGGGGAGGGTAGAAATATTTGTAATTCAAACTCTTGTGAAAATTAACGCTGAAAACTAAAAATTGTAAGTAAATAAATAATGATTTAAACTCAAAAAAATGTGCACAAACTTATGGATAACACAAAATCCACTATACTTGAAAGATGAGCAGCTCTTGTTGCAAGAAAATCCAGCAGGTATCACATCAAATAGCAGCTCTGAGTGAAACAAGGCTGGAAATAAAAGGTCAGCTTATCAAAGGCAGAACTGGATACACATTTTGTGGAGTGGCCACAGTTATGGGGAGCACAATGAAGGAGATAGGTTTGCAATCAAAACTAATCCTAGTCAATAAGCTTGTATGCCTCCCAAAAGGAATGAATAACAATGTGATTGCCACTTGCAGGAAAGCACCATGCCACCATCATCAGTGTGTTTGCTCCCACTATGACAAACCCTGATGAGGTCAAAGAAAAAATTTATAAAGACCCAGAGACCCTCATCATCAGTGTGCTGAAAGAGGACAAACTTCTAATTCTGGATGTCTTTAATGCTAGAAGAGGCACAAACTATCAGACATGGCAGGAAGTCCTTGGAAGGAATGGAGTTGGAAACAGCAATAGCAAGTCACTTAGTACTGAAGATTTGTGTATCTCATGACTTTCTCTTCCATTTATCTTTGTGGGTGCACCCTTGCAGCAAATATTGGCATTTAATAGACTATGTCATTGTAAAGTGAAGAGATAGATGGATGTGAGAGTGACAAAGACAATGTGTGGCAGCATACTGGACTGATCATAGATTTATCCTCTCCAAGCTAAACAGACAGTCCCAAGACAAAACAACTACCAGAAGATTTAATGTCAACAGATTAGAGCACTTCTCTGAGTGTCAACAGTTCATTACTAACTTGGAAGGAGAGCTGAGTCAACACATAGCAGAAAAGGAGTGGGCTGCTTTAAGAGATTTAGTGTATAGCACTGCATTGACTCATCTGGGCCAGAACAATCACAAACATCAAGACTGGTTTGATGAAAATGATGGAGAAATTCAGAAGCCGCTAAGTGAAAAATGAAAACTCCTTAGGTTTTACCAGGAGGATAGTCTGTCTGTGTCTAAGAAGGGAGTGTTTAACTGCATCAAAAGTAAAGTGCACTTGAAGCTCAGAGAGACGCAGGATTCTTGGTTCAATAAGAAAGCAGATAAAATTTAGTTCTATGCTGATAGTAACAATGCAAAGTGCTTTTATGATGCCCTAAAGTCTCCTTATGGGCCAAAACTCTATGGTACATCTCAGTCATTTTGTTAAATATTTCCCAATTACATTTTAATACAGTTCCAGCACCATGGTGAGAGATGGAGTCACTTGCAGAGAGCTTAGACATCCCCAATCCTCCTTAAGGGTATCAGAAAATCCTAGGGGAAAAGGAAAAATCTAACCTACCTGACCTTTCAGGCAGTCAGAGCCCAGATGGTCAGGGTCAGTGTATATGTACATGCATACATATAGGTATGTGTGTATGCAGATATTATATATAATGTATACATATATAAACAGATATAGATTGTGTTTGTGTACATATATACATGAACATTCACTAAAGAGCAGTCTCATATGTGTATATACATGCATACAATGAATACATACATATCCTTTCTAGCTAGATGTTGGTAATACTTCATTTATGGTAAACTGAGGTTGTTTTCATCTTCTAAAGAACTTTTATATTTGTAAATGTGGGTTTTGCCTTAAACAAGCATGATGATAACTCATACTCACTATACAACATGTACAATGACAAGAGAGAAAAGAGACTTCTTTTTTTCTCCTTTGGAAATGGTTATAAAAATTGAGGAACCAGAAAATCAATGGCTCACATACAATTAATAGCTCACTTGAAATTTTAAGTTTTGGTCAGATATGGTAGTGCATGCTTGTAGTCCCTGCCGCTGAGAAGGATGAGGCTGCTGGATCTCTTGATCACAGAAATTCTCAGCTCCAGTAGGGTAAGCCAGTCAAATAACCTTACATCTATCACTGTGCAGAGTCCCAGGGAAGGGACCACAAGGCTGCTTAAGAAGAGATAAACAACCTGGGTCAGAAATGGAGCAAGTCAAAGATCCTGTGCCAATTAATATTGGGATCCCAGCTACCGTGAGTGGGGCTGCTATATTTTCAGCCCGGTGAGTTAGGAAGATCCCGTTCCTTCCCCCAACTTCAAAAAAAGTTTTTTTAAATTTTTAAAATTTTTAAATTTCAAATATTGAAATCCTAAATTACACTGTCACTGCTAGTGATAACATGTTTTACATCAAATTAGATAATAGATGTAAAGTATTTTGCAAACCTTAAAAAGCTATATAAATGCTAACTATTATTTTTGTATAATTATTTAAATTATACATTGACACAAAGTCATGCCAGGTCAAAAAAGTAAAAGCAAGTGCATCATGCTACACAAACTGCTCCTAAATATTTCCAACCACTTGGATTTTGGCCAATTAGACTGAGAACCAATGAGAAACATTCATCTCATGTTTATTGTTCCGATTTCTGTCTAAGATGAAATATCACAGGATCAGATTTCATTTTGAAAATTCTGATCCCCCATTTCTTTTTCCTGATGGAACCATTTAATTCAGATAAGGCAGAAAACAAAATATAAAGGAAGAGTAATGGTCTTTGAACTGCCACAGAATGTTTACTTTGAATATATTTATTTTGAAAATCTTATTTGAAAAATGAAGCTCCCACTGTTAGAGGAAAAACAAGTCATCAATACTTGAACAGATTTCAAAGTCTCTTTGCCATAGATCTGGAATATAAGGTGAAACACATAGGTCCTTCTCAAAAGAGTAAGTAAACCTTCTGCTTGAGCAAAGGGGAATATGATGTAGGAGAAAGAAGGGGTGGATGAGAAGAGTTCCAAGTAAATTCAATTCAATAAACATTTCTTACCAGCATAGTGTAAATAGACAACTCTAGTAGATTCCTCTAGGAAAAAACTAAATTTAGCTTAAAAAGTTTCATTTGCTCTCCTCCTGTTATTTACAGTCTGATAGATTATTAGATCCACTGGTAGCATGTGGAATCTGGCTCCATAGGCATGATACAGTTATAAGAATCTGCCTCCCAATTATGTCCAGACACCTGTTTTTGAGCTTGTTGGACATCCAACACTCTTATCTCCACTGTAACTTTGTAAAAAATGCCCAGCTTTGACATGACTTTGCTCCACAGGGTGCATTCAGACCTCTGGGTATATTGGCATTACCTAAATAGACCCATAACTTTAAACTGGAGCAATATCTCCCCTTAAACCTTATCTACAAATGAAACCAGTTTTCATTTTTTAGCTCTTCCAAATTCTTAAATTTACCACTAAATTCACTCTAGAAATGAAATAATGATGGTTACTCAGGATGGTTTAACTTTCTAGTATATTATTCCAAAATCAGTAACACCATATGAATAATAACAATAACCCTTAAACAGGACTTTATATTCATTGACTCACTTGAGTATCCCCTAAACCTAATAACGTATGAATTAGAGGCATCATTTTTATCACCATTTTGCAGATCAGTAGACTATAGGTAGAAGTCACAAAGAGGCTGACATTTGTATCAAAAGTGCTTAGCAAAATGCTTACATGTAGTCATTATTTAATAAATGCTTATTGACTGAGTAAATCAGTTGGTACTTACTCCAAATCCAGGATTCTATCCACTATAACATGTAAAGCAAAATAAGAAGGGCAGAAAACAAGTAGAGTCAGAGTCAATAAGCATTTATTAAATGCTTTCTATATACTAGGCACTGTGCTAAATGGCAGAGATACACAGAAAGGAAGAATAGTCCCTACCTTCAAGGGGCTCACAATCTAATGGAGGAGACAACACATAGAAGGAATCTGAAAATCAGGGAGGGACTAGGAAAGGTACCTAGCAGCCAAGGTGGGAAATGATCTGAGAAAGTACATGTTTCTGAGCTACTTTCAGCTTGCAAAATGATGAGTTTCCAGAGATGATGAAATACAGGAAAGAAGGTGGATGAGAATCAATTAGAATTCCCTGGTGTCATCTTTAAATAGTAGAAGGTCTGAGAGTAGCTCTCCAATGTCCATCCTCCATCCTCTCTAATCAAATAAATGGAGGGGGCCCAGGGGGGCAGTCAATGCTAAGTTAATTTCATGTTGCAGAATGACAAGTTTCCAGAGACCATGAAGTGCAGGAAAGTAAATGGGTGAGAAACGATGAGTACTACTTATGAAGGTCAGTTTCTTTGAAGTTAGGACGTAATAAAGGCAAGGAGCAAAAATACAGTGTTTGGGATCATAATCCCACCTAATAGCATCCAAGTTATGATTACTAAGCCTGTAGTGTTGTTGGTCTGTACATACAACTTCACTGGTCTAGGACAGGCATTCTTAATTTTATTTCATATGTGTGTCATTGACTTCTTTGGCAATTTGGCAAAAGCTGTGGATATCTTCTGAGAATAATGTTTGTAAATGCATAAAACATAATATAAAGTATTACAAAGAACACAAATTATATTCAAATATACCTATATATCCATCATTTTTTTTTAAAGCCAAGGAAGTTTGTTCATCTGGGGTTATAATTCTCTGGTATAGGAGAATTCCTGATAAGGAAATTTCTTTTACCATTGTAGGCTGATAACTATTCTGTGATTTATAGTCCTAGAGAGTTGCTTAGGTGGCTTTGAAGTTAAGTAACTTGCCAGAAGTCACACAGACAATATGTTCAAAAGTGGGATTTGAACCAAGGTCATAGTGACTATGAGGATGACCTTCTATCTACTATGCCACAATGCCTCTCATCCATAGCATATTCACAGAAAACATATTAGTCGTAGAATCATGCTAAAAATGACTTCACTTCTTTGGAATTTTATTAGTTTCCTCTTCTTCAAGAACTACCATCACATGATATATTTGTAGTTTTGGGTGAGAAAGATAGTATGGATCATTTAAATCTCTCAATCTACAATTTTATTTTAGCCATTAGTTTCAACTTTCTCCTTTCAAACTTTTTCAGCAAAATTACTAAGAAATACAATGAGTCAATTTTAATTTCTCGCCTCTTCCTTAGTACCCTAATTCTATGGGAAAATCACTAATAGACAGAGGAAGAACAAATGCCTTGTCACAAGCAGGAGAACTAAGAGCCAGAGAACAGGATGATAACATGCATTGAAAAGTCAGCTCTAGAATAATTGAGTGGACTGTGTCTTGCCTAGTACTCGGATATTCGAGTGAATCTGTTATATCACTGATCTCTGAGTTCCTTCCAATATTGTAGATGATAATTCATTCATATCTGCTTGTCCTGTGCAACTCTCATCAATGTTATTCCAAAAGTTTGCTACAAAACATCTATCCAACATGCTGGAGGTTTTCCTGTATTTATCCAAACATTACAAGAATATCGGTGGACCACTTTGGCTTTTTCATCCCTCTCTCTTGCTAGATGACCAGTCCACATACTTCCTGTCATACAGTTTCCTAATTTTGTCTTTTACTCTTGTTCTTCTTTGTAGTTCTTTATTGCTTTTATC
Source organism: Phalanger gymnotis (assembly GCA_028646595.1). NCBI lineage: Eukaryota > Metazoa > Chordata > Mammalia > Diprotodontia > Phalangeridae > Phalanger > Phalanger gymnotis. The sequence continues at coordinate 101,460,817 of CM053624.1, read as the reverse complement.
TTGCAGGTACTCACACATACACAATTAACCTCTGAGAGAATTACAGAATTTGAATGTACGAAAGGACTTCAAAGTCCAAGTACTTTAAGGAACCCCCCACTGTAGTATACCCGACAAGGGGTCAACTAGCTTCTACTTGAAGATTTCAAAGAAATCTATACCACCCTCAAGGCACCCATATTTTTGTACAGCACAAATGGTTAGGACCTTTTTTTTCCTGACATGGAGCCTAAATTTGATTCTTTTTATAGTTTCCACCAATTCCTTTTGATTCTGCCCTCTGAGGTCAAACAGAATGAACCTACTCTTCCCTCCACATGACAGTCCTTAAAATACTTAAATACAGCTGTCACGTTCCTCCTGATTCTTCTCATCTGCAGGCTAAACTTCCCCAACTTCAATTGATTTTTCTATGCCATTGATTCAAGGACCTTCATCATTCTTCATCAGCCTGGTTGACTTCCTCTGGACCCTCTCCAGCATCTCTTTCTTAAACCAAAGCACCCAGAAGTGAACCAAAAGCCCAGACGAGATCTGGCAAGAGTGGAGTACAGTTGGATTATCTCTGTTGCCTTTTTGTGATATTCATCTTTAGTTCTTCAGAGGAAATTATATCCTACAACTTGTAGGCATATATCAATACTGGTAAAATGTTAGTTCTGAAAAGATGAACCTGTGTTCTCGTAGGAAACTTGAGGTCCGTAGAACTTTGCAAGTTCCAAAGAACAGTTCATCCTACTCTCCTCCTGCTTTTCAGCTCTGGGCTCAGTCCATTGTCCACCTGTACTATCTGTCCCAGATATGCATGCTGTCTGTTGGAAACATTCTAAAGCACGGATACTCAAATGCAAAGCGAAATTTGGACAATACATAATTTTCATCTACTTGGCCTTTCCTGTGTCAGGCCAAAGTCCTTTAAGTGATTGTAGATCTTTTCCAGGAAGCTCTACAATGTCCTGAGGCTTGATGCAATGTACAGCGAATTCCTCCTTGACCTGGACTCTGCGCTGGATCTTCTTCATCTCCATGGCAAATACCTTTTGCAAGTATACTACTACTTATTTGATGGATTTCCTGATCTTTATCAACAGAAGATCATTGAACAGTTATTTCTATTGTTATGCTTTCCAACAAATCCTGAAAGATTTGCATGTTTGGGGGGAAGATACCTTGTAATAAAATAGTCTTTATGGTGGCCCTTTATTCTACCTAATTGCTTTTTAAATGGCAAACACAATGGAATATTATATTCTCTACATTTTTTCAGTTAGTTGTAAGACAAAGGTAAAGATGTGGTCTATTATTCGATATAAAGTACCAACAGAAAGAGAGATGCCCAGGGAGATGGGTTCTTTTAGTAGTTGTATAGAGAGCATTATAGATTCCCCAATAGAATATAAACCCCTTAAAGACAGGGACTCTCATTTTTTTTCTTTTTTTTAATCCCCAGAGCCTATTACAATGCTTAACACATAATAGACACTTATAAATGCTTATTGGGGAAGCTACCGTGGTTCAGTGGATAAAGCACCAGGCCTGGAATTAGGAACACCTGAATTCAAATCCAGCCTCAGACTTGTAGTAGCTGTGTGACCTTGGACAAGTCATTTAACCCTGTTTGCCTCAGTTCCTCATTTGTAAAATGAGCTGGAGGAGGAAATGGCAAACCGCTCCAGTAACTTTGCCAAGAAAACCCCAAATGGGGTCATGAAGAGTTGAACATGACTGAAAAGACTGAACAGCAATAATGCTTATTGACTGAGTTTTGGAAATATAAAAAACTAAAGTACCCAGATTAAGTTTACAACTAGGGTTAAACTTCAGAGTTACAACTTGTATTCCCTAGCGGAGCTTCACTCATTAGATGTAGAATCATTTGTAAAATTCTACCATTAACTGTTATGCTCATCCTTTTCTCTTATTTGCTTTATCCCACATCCATACAAATTTACAGCTGTTTTGTTTGGATATGTTGCTAGGAAGGCCTCTGCCATCTCAAACAGGATTCATCAATAACACTGGTTTGTTTGGGGTTTGAGGGGACAGTTTTTTTTCTTTTTCCAGTGCCTTTGGCTAATAGCATCAACAAAGTATCCATTTTATAAAACTCTTAGGATACAGAATGGGAAGGTAGTCTAATTAGGAAAAACAAAAGAGGAGTAGACACCATCTCCCAACTACCTTCTCCAAGAGACACCCAGAGTACATTATATCTACATACTTCTGTCTGTATTGCAGGCAAGTGTGGCATATTGGAAAGGAAGAGTCACTGGGTTTGTAGCAGAGCACTGTGATGGCTTTGTTACTATGCAGCCTCTGGCAAGTCATTTAACTTCTCCAGACCTTAGTTTCTTCAGCTATGAAATGCAGATGAACTAGATCATTTTAGACTTTGTTTCCAGGCCTAAATCCTAAGGTCCTACACTGCTAGAATAAGAGAGAACACAACATATAAGATATGTAAGAGACAGTTGGATAAAAAGAGTAAGCGTAGTGTAGGAGAAAGGACACTAGACTTAGAGTTTAGGGCTGTGGTTTTCAAACATTTTTTTGATCAAGGACCTATATCAGTACATTTTTGAGCACATATCCTTGGTGTGTTTACAGTAACTTATTTGTACGTTGTATATACTACTTTTTATTGTTATTGTTCAGTTGTTTCAGTCATGTCCAACTCTTTGTGACCCCATTTGAGATTTTCTTGGCAAAGATATTGGAATGATGGGGCAGCTAGATGGCACAGTGAGTACAGCACTGGCCCTGGAGTCAAGAGGACCTGAGTTCAAATTTGATCTCAGACACTTGACCCACTCACTAGCTATGTGACCTTGGGCAAGTCACTTAACTCCAATTGTCTTGCCTCCCCCCCCCCCTCAGAAAAAAGATATTGCTATGGTTTGCCATTTACTTCTCTGATTCATTTTATAGATGAGGAATTGAAACAAACAGGGTTAAGTGACTTGCCCAGGGTCACATAGTAAGTATCTGAGGACGGATTTGAACTCATGAAGATGAGTCTTCCTAATTCCAAGTCCAACTCTATATCTACTGTGCCACTTAGCTGCCCCTAGATTACTAATAATTATTTATATTATAAAACTTATACAAAAAGATATTTTAACAGTTGGGAACCGTCGGAGTTTGTTGAGTATGGGAGCGATCTAGCTAGACCTGAGCTTTAAGAAAATTACTTTAGCATCTATATAGAGGATGGATTGGAAAAGAGGGAGACTGGATGGAGAGAGGACAATTTTGTAATAGTTTGGGCTTTTATAACAGCTCAGGTCAGATATGATGAGGGCTTGAACTAGGATTGAAGCTCTTTAAGTAGAGAGGAGGGGGCAGATGTAAGAGATGTTACAGAGGTAGAAATGACAAGATTTGGCAACTGATAGAATATGTGAATTAAGGGAAAGTAAAAAAAACAAAGATGACAGGAAGGTTGTGAACCTGGGCAATTGTAAGGGTAATTACTGACAGTAACAGGGAAGATTGGAAGAGGAGTAAGTAGCTTTAGAGGGGAAGAAACTGTAATAATATCTGAGATAAAAAGTACAACCCATGCATGTCTTACATCCCTTGGGACTCTTGTTACACTCTAAAATAAGGAGGGTAGGGGAAAAAGGCTTTCACTCACCACTCACTGCCCCGGAGCACAGAACCTTGCTCAACCATGAAATGTAAGGGAGTAGGAAGGAAGGAAATAGTAGAAGGAAAAGTGTTTTTTTTCCCCTCCCCAATGGCATCTACACAGCTGTTGCCGAGGGTATTCATCTAGTGGTTTGATTATAACCATCCTGAAGGGCCAGCTCAGAAGGAGAAAAGTTCAGGCCTTGCAGAGAGAAAAGAAGGGATAAGGGTGAGTGTGAGTGTGTTAGATATAAGCTCCAAGGTTGGTTTTCAAAGAGAAGGTGAGATGAGGCTCATGTCCCTACCCTCTAATTGGTTGATCATCAATCCTTTGGGATCAGGCCACGAAATCCACTTTGGAGACCATCTAGATAAGGGGATCTTAACCTTTTTGTGTGTCATAGAATCTTTGGCCAACTGGTAAAGCCTGTGGATCCCTTCACTGAATGTTTTTAAAATTAATTCATAGTTGAAGGAAATGCTAATTTTTAGTTAGAGGTTAATGAAAATTAAAATGTAAGCTTGTTTCCCTTCCCCGTTCTCCCCTGTCTCTGCACTAAGTTGAAATTTATCTACAGATCTCTTGGGGAATTGTGGACCTTGACTTAAAAATATCCCTGGTGAAGAGACCAAGAATCTAGTCCCACTTCTGCAACTGACAAGCTGTGTCACCTTGAGGTAATCAATTCACTTCCCTGGGCCTCAGTTTTCTTATCTGTAAAATGAAAGCATCATCCTGGATGATCTCTAAAGCCCCTTTCATTATCAGATTCTATAAATAAGCTTTCTGCTGATTAGATTGATAAATGTATCAGTTTTGTCCATAGGTAATTAGTCTAACAGCTGTCGCAAGTCAGGGGACTGGATTGTTTCCTTTGATAAAACAAGTAATTTCTATAAATTACAATTACTGATTTACAATCCCCACAGTAAGACATATGTGTGTGTTTATACACATATAACCAGAATGATGTTAAGCATGCAAAATCAGTAATGGGTGCATGATTCTCAAATCTTGTAGAACTGATAAAAATCAGGGTTGCTGTCAGCTTTGTAAATTGAGAGCTCCAAGAAAATTCTTTGACTGTCTTCTGTAAAGGGTTTTTTGTGCTGGTAACTTGCTCCCCCTGGTGGATAGTTAATTGACATGTTAGTGAGTCCAATCTGTCATTAAAAAGTGCAGTTGGCCAGGCTGAGTTCCTTCACAGGTGTAGTAATGCATCTCCTAGAATTACTCAAGCTCCACACCCCAGAAAATAAACGAATGCCCTGGCCTGGTGTCCAGCAGATGTCTTAAAGAGGCCTTCCTATGGTGAGAAAAGAGCTGGCCTTTATATATACACTGCCCTTGTTGCCTCATGTTTTCTCATTATTGTAACTATTTCGAAATCATTGCCCTGTACTGATTTGAGATGGGAAACTTGGAAACCTTTTTTTTTCTTCCAAATGTATATCTTTCTGGGTGGGTGGGGCAGGCGAAAACTACAGAAAAGAACAGCGTGTTACAAAATAATTTCCTTTTCTCTCATTGTATTCCCCCCCCCACAAAGAAAATAGGAAAAAAAAACCAACAGCACCAAATGACTCTTCCCTCCCTCTACATGATACTAAGAAACGCAGAGCTGCTTTCTGTTATGATCTGATTAACGGAAAATGCGCAAGTTCTCTGATTCCCAGAAGAATAATTTTCCTCTCAGGGCCAATGCACCCTTTTGCTTCCTGTTTGTTTGCTTTTTTCATTGCTATAGTTGGTGAATTTTTCTTAAAAAAATAAAAAGGAAAAACTTACATTGCATTTAATACTCAGGGTGACTCAGCAGTTGAAATACTGTAGAAAGAAATTTTAGTAACTGAGTATGTCTTGCATCGATTAATCTAAACTACCTCATGAGTACAGTCAGTGGCCTTTCACATTACGGTCCCAGTCCAAACAGTTTATAAGCAAAATAAGGGAGGCATTTTAAATATTTATTTTACAGGCCATATTTTAAATAACCTACATATGTAAATAGAGCATTCTTCACCAGTATGTTATTGCCAGATCAATTCTCATGTTCTGATATATAATTAATTACCGGTTTATTCCTCTGTAAACCATGGCAAAGAATAAATCAGTGGTGCCAGGTCACTGATGTCAGTGAGGATTGTAATACCCACAAGTCAGTGGTGACTGTGGAAGGGAAATAGAGACTGTGTAAAATCAGCGGAGGTGATATGATAAACAGTACGAAAAAGGCCTGGCCATCAAGGCAAGTTGCTGGCCCCCTCTTCACACTCAATAAATTTATTCTCTTCTTTCCCTCCTGAATGGAAGATTGTTCTCTTAAAGATATACTATAAAACATCTGAACATTTTGCAAAGCATGTCTCTCTCATATAAACATGCACATTTATATCTGCAAATTATTCTGGAAGAAGCGTAATTGAAATTAAAAGAAAACATGCAAAAAGGTTATCTTCTTGGTTTAAAAATTTCCTAGGTCCCAAACTGATTTGCATTAAGCTTATTCAAAATTTGTCCAGCTCCATTTCAGTTGCTAATGTAGAAAAAAAATATTTCCCCACTTTAAAATAGCATCTTGACCTTTTTAATTTTTTTTCAACACCACCAGCAGAAGTAACAAACTTCAGATTTGGTAGGATCATAGTTCTCTCTAAGACAAAAACATGAAACTCAAAATATATGGCCTTTCTTTTTGGTCCCTTCAGACTTGCATTTATGTTCATATAGAATTAAACATAGGTAATAAGGACAAGAACACTATAAAATTACTTGTGGGTGTTATGAGAGGCGCACTAGAACACCAGAAGAGAGAGCTGCATTTCTGGTAAGAACAGCACATACAGATCACCAGCAGTCATATTGAAAATTCTGGTTGCTGACCCAAGATTTTGAATGTAAACCACATTTTAGCCACCTGGTTAAAGATTTAAGTTGTACTTTCCTCAACTTAAAACAGTAGGTCAATCCCATCAATAATTTAGGCATTTAGAAGTAAAGGAAATAAGTCATAATTATTTGCTACTATCTTGACAAAACAACCAATTGATTAACTGATATTTTCCATTCTAAAACTAGTTTTCAAATCATATAAAACAACCATTTAGTAGATGTATGTTATATACTTTCAAATCTATAATATTAAATAAGATTCATTCTAAGGGATCTGTATTCTATGAACTACATTTCAGGTTATTATTGTCAACCATTAGTGGGGAAGAAGCAGATTTTTGGTGAAAGCAAATAATTTTCAAAAGTTTATTACAATGGATACCAGTTATATTTCTAGGTCCACTGTTATCTTCCTCATTTTTGTTAATGATTCAGGTACTGAGATGAGATTCTCTTTCACATAAACACAGTGGAGGTAGCGAGATGTAAATTAGTGCCTAACCATTTCTGAACCAAAGTGAGGTTATATAGCTATTCTGAGAAGGTGTGAAAGGTTAAAAATGACTCACAAAACTGATTCAAATGACCTTCTAGGCACCTCACGCTAAATAACCCAAAATGCAGTGAGTGCTATGAACACTCCATGTGCAATGGTGATATCACTAGTTGTATTTCTGGGCTCAGAAAATTAATACCATTGACAGCTGAAGTGGATTGCTAAGATCTGAATCATGAATCAAGATCTGAATAACATGGCTTAGTTACTGAAGTAGAGATACAGGCTTAGTTAGAGCATCCACAAAAAATGGAAACGTGTTTTCCTCCAAAAACAAAATAGCAGCAGCATTACCTTGTCTCTAGCCATTGCAACGACAGGCAAGATATTCTGATTGCACCCTAGGAAATCAGATGTTAGTACGTCCAGACTTTTGCTCAAATCGCTGTCTTATCCATCCATCAGTCCTTTATATATCCTTAATATCCTTGTTTCTGGTTTGTCCTAAAAGCCCAAAATGCTCTTCAAAGTCCTAGACCATAGGCCCTTTGCAGTTATCAAGTAGAACCCCTTGGTCTTTGAGCTTAGCTTTTCAATCAAAAGAACATCAACATTAACTGCCTGCTCCTATATCTATTTTCCTGGTCAGTTGCGTATTATCATACAATTTTCTGAAACTAGAAAGTATTTCATAGACAATCCAACCTGCTCATATTAGCCAAGAGGAAATTGAGATTAGGAAAAAAAAAAGATGAAATTTGCCCAAGGTCACACCGGGAGTTTTTAAGGTAGAGATAAGATTAGACCATGGGTATCTTCATTCCTCAGCCTCACACTGCTTCTATTACAACAGTCGCTGTGTTGCTTAATCAAGGATGCTTCTTAATTATTTGTTAGCAATTAGCTTATTTTTTTCTTCTTTATTTTTTAATGGGCTAGAAGTTTGTCTTTTCCTTATTTACTATCATGCTATGAGTGGAAAGGAAGGACAGGATATACATGTGAGATAGGAGGATATGGAAACTTGTACGCGCACAGGTTGGCTTAGTCTTAATTTGTAATAGACATAACTGCACTGGAGAGAATGGCTTGCTTTTAGCTTTTATAATTCACTGCTTCCATCTTGCAAGCTTGGCCCACCTTCTTAGCTGAGCTGTCTCTATCTCTGGGGATCTCTTTATCCTGGTTAAACAAATACAAATTAAAAAAGAGATAAAAAAAACCCACACAAACTTGAGACAGCTCAGGAAACAAAATAGAGGCCATTTAAGCCCATCTAGGCTCATTCTGTTTTAGTACTCTATTTCCCAAGTTGTTGCGTGAATGATCCCAGTGTCTTTGCCTTTACAACCTTGCCTGATAGGCCATTGCACACATTTATTATCCTCGATGTGAAAAAGTGCTTCCTAACGTCTGTTCTAAATCTGTTTTAATTTCCATTTATGCTCCATTGTCCTATAATCTGTTCGGAGCTGAAAATAGAACCAAGGTATGATCTTTGCACAACCCCAAGCAATAAATTTTATTAGTATTTTTTTTTCAAACTGCACAACCTTGCAGTAAATAAGAAAGCTTTATGTGAAGGGGAAAAATAAACAAAATAAACCTCAAACCCCTCTCCCCTCAACCTTCCTAAACTTTCACCAGTATTATAGAGTTTTCCCCTTCTCTTTTAACCCAATCTTCTTCTGGTTAAAGAAGTAAATCTAATTATAGGCTCATGAGAAATGGAAGTGATTCTCTGCATGTGGGGAGTTGGTACTGCAATTTTTTTTCATCAGTCACTGGCCTTACAAAAAAGAAAATATTCCATAGGCTGCTAGGCAAAGCTTTCTCCCATAGTTGAAACATCTGGTTTGCTTTGTGTAAAATCTTTAGAAGGGTGGGCATGAGTTTTTTTTTTCCTTCTAATTGAATTTGTAGTTTATTTCAGGTGAGGATGAAGCTGTTTTGGAGGAGAGAAATAAAATCTTTGGTCGAGCAACTGCCAGAATCAAGGGATCTAGCCCCGCCGCTCAAGACACATTTTCGTTTCAATCAATCAAAAGAAGTGCTGACCAGGGCTCCCAGACCCAATGAGATGCCGTCCTGTTGTACTTATAGCATTATCAAGAAAATCTCTGCTGATAATTTCCCCAGTCGCTGTCTTTTGCACCCTATGAATAAAGGGCTGAAATACTGAGGCATGCATCTCTGAAATGTAATGCAAGGGGTAGGTCTTCAAGGAAGACTTTCTAACCCTACTTTGTCCACTTAGTAGATACTGATAGATTTTAAAAATGAAAACATCAGAGGCCATATGGTAAAAAGGAAAAAGCATTTGACTTGGTTTTCAAAGTCATGGTTTCCAGTTTGGCCCCTAGACATTTTTGTAGCTACTGTGCTGCCTTGGACAAGTCATTTGACTGTTCTCAGACTGAGTTTCTTGAAGTATAAAATCAGAATAATAGAAATTGCCTTTGATAGTTTATAGGACTATTTTGAGAGACAAATAAAATGTGCTATGTGAAATACATTTTGAATGATAAAGTACTATATGAATGCAATGTTTTATTACTATAATGGCTGTGAGCTGAGGCAAAGCACTAGCAAGTAATATTTATTGAATAAATTAATAAATAGAGCAGGGAGAAGTATCATGATGCTGGACTTAGAGTCAGAGAGTCTTGGATTCAAATCCTGTTTCTGGCACTTAATGTTTAAATAACCCTTGGCAAGTCATTCAACTTCTTAGAAACTCAGTTCTCGCTCTATAAAATGAAGGGGTTAGACTAGACAGATTTTAAGTCTCTTCCAGCTTTAAATATACTGTTCAATGTTTCTAAGAATAAAGAGAGTATTTAAAACAGAATTATAGGACTATCCTGATTTATTTGCTATGTTAATTGAAAATCATGATTCAGCTAACAAGGAGTTGCTAGTCAGTTATCCTCATTTGGGGTTTTCTTGGCAAAGACATTGGAGTGGTTTGCCATTTCCTTCTCTAGCTTATTTTACAGATGAAGAAACTGAGGCAAACAGGGTTAAGTGACTTTCTCAGGGTCACACAGTATGTGTCTGAGGCCAAATTTGAACTCAGGAAAAGGAGTATTTCTGATTCCAAGCTCTACACTCTATCCAATGAGCCATCTAGCTGCCAGATATAGATTACAACTAAGTCCATAGAAGTTGGAATCCTGAAAAGGTAAAATATTTATATGTTAACACCAGAGATTTTTAATGCTTATAGTGCCTACTCAATGGCTCTCTCTAATGAGCCTCAAAGCTCCACCCCCATGTCAGTAGAAGAAATGCAAATAAATCCACAGGGTTTTATTTGGACCAACCATAGAGTAAGTACCTGAGTTTCTATATTCCTTGTACGTTAAGCATCTGTACATCCTCCATCCTTCCTGAAGTGGCATATGCTGATTCTGCCCAGCAACGTGGAGAGGAGAAAGACTGAAAATATGCTACATTATGACCCAATGCTAGAGTACCACCAAGGCTACATTCTATACAAATGCCATGCTTCCTTTCCCCAGCTTGAAAGAAGCAACAGAGACTGATTCTGCCTAACCACATGAAGGAAAGGACAGAAAAAGGTTAAACTGGTTTGATGTACTAGGCCTGAAGGAAAAGAGACTGAAATCCAAGTGAGATCATTCCTATTCCGCTAGAAAGTACTCAAGGCAGGTGTCTAGGATGAAAAACCCAATATCCTCCAAGATGAGGAAGGTGAGGCTGATTATAACCTAGCCTTAAAGCATAGGGTATTGCTCACCATCCAATGAGAAGGAACCAAAAAGTAAGTTATGGCATTTAAAAGGTAAAAGATATTGATAAAACATCTTCAGTTAATATCCTGGCCCTCATAAAGATGAGCAGAGAGAATCCTAAAACCAGAAAGAAGAATGAGTAAAATATCAAACATTATAATATGAAACATAATATGGACTGATGAAATACAAAGTTCTATGGATTCTCCAGAGTATCCACAACCACAAAGAGCAATTCCAGAATGGTTCGAGAGAGAAATAGAATTCACAAAAGAAATTCAATTCAATATAGGTCCAAAGTTTGACCTCAATGCAGATTTTTTAAAAGAATAGTTAACAGATTAAATGTTTTAAATCCACAGTGGATAATCCCTTTAAAGAAAGTAGAAAAGCTAGAGCACAAAAATACTGATGTGGAAGAAAATCTGGCAGAAGAAAAGCAAACAGTAACAACATTGAAAAACACATGAATTCTGCCAAAGAACCGAAGATAGGCTGCTCAGAAGTGTTTTAAGGATTGCAGAAGAATAACAGCTAACATTTATAAAGTGCTTACTATGTGCCAGGCTCTGTGCTAAAAGTGTTTTATGATTACCTCATTTGATCCTCACGATAACCCCCAGAGATAGGTGTTATTATTATCCCCATTTTACAAATGAGGCATCTAAGGCAAACTGGGGTTAAGTGACTTACTGAGGGTGACACAGTAAGTGTCTAAAACTGGATTCGAACTTCCTGGAGTCTTCTTGACTCCAAGTCTGCTGCTCTATGATAAATCAGAAGTGAATGGCTCCAAGACTACCTCAGCCCCTACCCTCGACCTTATAAATAGCTCAGTAAGGTTACATAACAGAAGACAGATGAGACTCGAGGGTTTGACTGACCCTCAAACTGCCTCAAGTAGCCATTCCAACTGTTAGTCTTGAGGAAAGCTGGTGATTCTAGGATTCTGCTGAAATAGAACTTTCAGTGGCATGCTCAAGACTGATTTTAAAATAGATAAATTGCACAAATTCTGACTTAACAGACAGCTTCTAGCCCTGTATCCTAAGGAGGTCAAAGAGAGAAAATGAGGTGTTACATGTACCAGTATGTTCATAGCAGTGTCTTTCTGCTACTGAATATGTCCCATTTATAGCTTGCTTGTACATACTCGTTTATATGTGGTCACCCCCAATGGACTGTGAGCTCCCTGAGAACAGAGACTGTTTTTGCTTTTCTTTGTATCCCCAGTGCTTATCACAGGGCCAGGCACATAGTAGGCATTTAATAAATGCATTAATAAATGCTGACTAATGAAACTATAAACAAAGTGGGTATCTACAATTAAAGAATGACAAAATGAATAATGGCATAGTGTTTTGATGGAATATTTGCACCATAAGAAATGAATGAATAGCAAAAAAGCATTTACACATTGAAATGCTGTGCCAAGCATTCTGCTAAGCTATGTGGAAAAAATTACAAAAGCAAAATGCAAAAAAAAAAATACAAAAGAATGTAAGGTCCTTGAGGGCAGGGGTTATTGCTGCTTTTTTTAAAAATCCCTAGCACTTAGCCCAGTGCTTTATATAAAAAAAAGTGCCCAATAAATATTTGTTGATTTATTGATTGCCTCAAGGAGCTTACATTTTAATCATAACGGGAGATAACACATACAGGAGCATGCAATTTCAAGGTGGATGGCAAGGCGTAGATGTCCTGTGCTTCATTCATCAAGACAATATAGCAAGTCCTAGTGGTTTACATGGCATCATATCAGTGAAGATAGCAAAGCCCAATATCTGGAGGGTTCAATAGTAAGGCAGATGGCAATTTCCAGTGCTCTGGAGGCTGAGAAAAGAGGTTAAGTGGCTAAGCCAGAAAATCCAGATGTCACAGAGCCAGGGCAGATGGCAAAGCTGAATTGTGTGGAAAGCAACAACAGGATAGGTAGATAGGTGTGGTGGATCACATAAGCAGGGTTGATGACAAGATCTAGAGTAACAGAGAGTACCACAACATAGCAGTTGGTAAGCCCTGGGGATTTGGCAAGTGACCATCAAATAAAAATCATAGTGTCTCCCTGCCCATTGAAGCAGTTTGCCATGGCTTAGTGCAATCCTGCCATTTTATGAATGGCCATGTCTATCCCCCATGTCAGAAAAATGAGTAATTTGAAAAATTCAGTGAAATATAAAAGATTTTTATGAACTGATACAGAGTAAAATGGGTCATAAGACTATATCTACAGCTTAAAGGATATTCAAAGGACATCTAATTCAATCCTCTCATTGTACAAATTGGGAAATTGAGGCTTATATACGTTTACCCACTTGCCTAAGGTGACACAGATAGCAAGTAGTCGTTAGAGTCCAGGGCAAGTGTCCTTTCCACAATAACATGCTGCCTCCTAGAATCTGGAAAAGAATATATACAACTAGAAAAATGTAAATTAAGAGAACACTTTTAAAAAAGATGAATGCTATATAATTATAATGACATGTTTTGACCCAGAGAAGAAATAAGGAATTGCCCCTTCTTTTAGTTCATTCTGTTGGAGAGGTAAAGGATCGTGGGTATATAATGTTACTTTTGTCATTAGATGTGGTTATTGTGTCCATTCTATTGCCTTTGTTTCTTTGGTTGAAGGGAAGACTGACTGGGTGGATGAAGGGCAAGAAAGCAGGGGACATTCAAAAATGAACATGATGTGAAAAACAGAATCAACTAAAAAAATGAATAAAATAAAACCTAAGATGATATCTGGTCACCCTATTTAAATAATTACTCACTTAGACTCTTCCCTTAGAGGAATAGAATCCCACAAAAATTCCAAGAACCATACATTTTGTCTACCTTAAGATAAATGGTATGGAAGGCAGCATAATAAAGTGGATAGAGAAAGGGCCTTGGAATCAAAACAACCTAGATTCAAGTTGTGCCCCTGGAAACATACTAGCTGTATGACCATGGACAAATCACTTGCCCCCTTAATGCCCTGGACAATTATCTAACATTATAAGTAACAGACTGATCATTGCTCTGAAAGTAAGAATTTTTGTTTTATTTCTCTGGAATTAGCCACAATTTCCTGGTCTTATGTTTGCTAAAATGAACTCACTACAACATGGAGCACTGAAGACAGAGCTATATAAGTTCTTTCAAGTAATTACTACCTTGTAAACAGCAATTGTTTGTCTTTGGGACAGAAACACTGAGGATCTTCCCCTCCCATATTGATTCTTTTTTTTTTTTTGACTAGGTAAAAGAGGCCGTTCTTTGCCTCATTTCTTACTTAGCATCAATCATTGAATGGATATTGTCTCAGACAAACTGAGACCTGGAAAAGACACTGCACATGGGGCTATCTCAGTCATCCTGATCTATATTTGGCCACTGTATCCAGATGACTACAGAGGACAGAATGAAGCTGGTGACTCTGCACAGGGCTGCCTCATTTAAATACAATTCACTTGCAAGTCATGACATCACCTTCCTGAAACTATGGTCCTCTTCCAGAACAAAGGACAAACAGCAACAACAAACACTTTCTTGGCCTCCCATAAAGAATTAAATTTCTCACTCTGCAACTACTATTAGGAAAGAGGTTCTGCTTTTTTATGGCAATTTCTAGCATGTTGGGCTAATGAAACATCTAGAGTCTTTTGCCAGATTGAATTCTGATGCTTGTCAAGTAATGAGATAAAGCATGATCTAACTAGAGAGGGGTTTAGGGATAGGAAATAGGCCAAAGAGCCATAGTATCTTAAATCTAAAAAGTGGCAGGACTCTAAACTCTGCCATCTAGTTTAATTTTATGGATGAGGAAACTGAGGCCCAGATAAACACAATGAATGATCTGTCCAAGGTGACATAGGTGGGATTTATAGGTTTTGTCTAATCTTAAGATCCAATGATTCAACAGATAACAGAGTAGGAGGAAGGCAGAGACAGCATAGCAATTTACTGGGTATAGAAGAATATTCAAATTCAAATAGAGGTAAAGAAAATTCATATTTCTAACAGCAATATGTTAAAATACAGCAAGAAGACAGAGCCAAAATTAAGGAAAACTGCCCCCACCCCCCTACTTCCCTTGTTGCATTCCAAGAACACATTTCAGCTCATCATGTGTTGCCAGGTAATAAGCAGTAAGAGTTAACTGAGGTCTCTTCTGCCACATGTCAAAGTTAATTCTATTTTAAATCAGTCTTAATTATGCCAGTGAAGTTTATAGTTTTAATGGAAAGAGCCTGTTCACTGAAACTATAACTTTTATTGTAAAGATTGGGAACAATTTAAAGTCAAACTCACTTTAAATGTGGCAGAGTTGAATTTGAAACTCTAGCACTAATTTTTAAGAAAACAAAACATCTTTCCTCATGAGGTTTCATTTGTTATCCTGATATATTAGAAAATTTGAATGAAAGAAGGCCCATATTTTGTAAGAAATATCTGGTACTCTGATTTTCTGAATTTTATATTTCTTGAATTCTTAGTTTTTTAAAATCAATATGTTTCCTCCTTAGGGACAGGAAACTTCAATCAGCTTTACAAATATAAAATAATCTGGGGGTAGAAACATCTCTCCCTCTTAAAAAATAACCCTAAAACAAAACCTTTTTCTGACCTAGGGGATTCCCCCATTGACTTGTAATTCCTACATTAGCGTAGAATTTAAAGTTATGATGTTTTAGGTTAAAGATCATGCCGTTTTTGGAAGGACTTTGTAAAAATATAAATACTACTTAAGTAGGATAATATGGCAAGCCACTAGTACACACTAACATATTCATTCGGAAAGAAACATTTAGAGAGCATTCCATAGAGAAGTGGCCTCTGGGTCAGGAAAAAAAAAGTATATTTAAGGATGAGGAAATTCATATTCTGATAAATCAGAGTTCTAGGTTTCAAGAAAGGCAATATTCATGAAGATTAATTTATCAGATTAAAGAACTGTCACTTTAGAAAGTCAAGGTAAAGACCACGGGCAACGGAGACATGGGATAGTTAAATGCTGATCTTTGGACGTAGGGAAAGGTTCAGAGAATGGGGCATGGATTAAGGAAAATAGATTTTGTGTTGTATACCCTGGAGAGCATGATGCCCCCAACTGCCAGACTGGACAGAGTAAAGATGTGAGAAACTTCGAAAGGGTAAATGGATCTGCTAAAAATCAAACTATCCATGATGATATCTAAGGTTAAGCTAACATACTGGCCACACATCAGCAGTGTTCTGGAGCAGTGGTGTCAAAATCAAATAGCAATGGACCCCTTTGGTTACAAATTGACTTGGAAAACCACAAATTAACAATATCTATGTTACACTACATTTTTATTGATTTTGTTAAATATTTCCCAATTACATTTTATTCTGGTTCAGGCCCACTTACAGTTTCGCAGGAAGGAATTTGACAACTCTTTCCTGAAGAACCCTATGCTAACCAAAGGACAAACCTAAGATTAGACTGAGGTGAAATATATAATGCAGATTAACACTACTTGTCTACAAATGAAGAATATTTTCCTCTGCAGTTCACTATTAAGTCATCTGACAAACTTAGCTCTATGATTCTAGGAGAGAAAAATTAAGTTCTTCCGCTTTGTAGTAACTGATTATCAATATTATCATTATCACCTTCATCATCATCATGGCTGACAGTTATATATCATCATTTCAATGTTTGTGTGGTACCGATCTCATCTGAGTTTCACAACAACCCTGTGAGATCAGTGTTATTGCTATTTTTTTAATTTTTATTTGTCTTTAATTTATGGGATAAAAGGCATTTCCATAACATAGTATATTTTTTAAAAAGATGATTATGCATGAAACTGCAAATCTATTATATATGACTTGCTATTCCTTTTAAATATATAATAAAGTTATCGTGTAAATTTCTTTCTTTTTTCCTTCTTTCTCCTCTTCCTCTGCCCTAGTGCTATAATTACTGCTATTACATATTAAGAAATTGAGTCTCAGAAAGTTTAAGGAACTTGATTGGAGCTAGAAAAGTAGTAAGATCTGGGATTCAAAGCTTGGCTTGTTTAACTCCAGGTGCAGTGTTCTATGACCCTCTATTACAATCTAGTCCTACAAACTACCATGGCACATGGAGCAGATAGTAGGTTTCAAGTTTGAGATAACACTTTTCTAAATAGTATACCTGGGTTACCTGTAAAGTCTCCCTTGATGAATGGAACTTTTTACCTCTTCTTATCCCAAACCCACCAATTTTGTGGATTCTGAAGAACAATCAGTGATTTAGAGACCTTTCAGAAGAGGTTCAACAAATATGAAAATACTTACTTAAATCATTTTTAAAAAGTTTTCATTAGCTTTTTGGCTCAAAAAGCACCAATGAGATGTTTTTTTAAAAAAATGAATCAGAGAAGAATTTCTAAACCTTTTCTTCAGGAGTTTCAGTTCAGAAACCAGATGGTGACTGATCATTGACATTTCCTTATAGTTTCCAAATGAGGCACCAGTAGGGAAGAGTTGGAATATAGAATCCAGAGCTGCTCAAGTTCAATGCACCATCATAATCAGGAGCAAACAAACTTCCATAGGACAATTTACAAATTCTTGCAGCCATTACTTAGCCTTCAAAATGATATATTCCTTAAACTGGTTTCTGCCCCTGCTGCCAGCTGTGGCTCTTTTGAACGTTCAGTGTTTTCTTTTGAAATAATTAAAGGGAAATGAATCTAAAAGAAAGACTGACTGACATCTAATATTCCCTAATATTCTCTTGTTGCTTTAAGTGATTGGTATGCTTTAGGAGGGCTGGAGGCCTATCATCAGCCAGGTCCTGACCTGTAGGCCAAGGAGCTTGGCTGTAACCTGACCTGATACCAGGTGTGTGCCTGCAGGTCACAAGTCTGGGAAAACATGTGGCTGCAAATATGCCTTTCCTAAGCTTGGAGATGTCTTTAACTGTTTCATATCTTGTTTAAATTCAGGCATTTTTACATGCAAGAAATGTGACTTCCCATATAATCTTTGAATGTTAGAGCTGGAAGGAACTACAAAGATCATCTGTTTTAACCCTTTCATTTTATAGATTAGGAAAAGGGAACCCAGAAAAGTAAAATGCACTAGCTTCTGTCAGGATCAACCCACAAAACCCAGGTCACCTAATTCTGGGTCCAATCTCTTTTCCATTACACCACATAGGTGGCTCATGCACACTTTTACATCATTCAAAAGGCACTTGCAAACATTTCTCCTTCGTTCCTGTAAGAGCCTGCAAAATACACAGCTCTAGCATAATTCATCATATTTTACAAATAAAACAGCCTCATAGTCACTTTGTTTCAGGGAATTTGCAGCCTTTTAATATGGTCTGGTGAGACCAAGATTATAGGTTCAATTTCCATATAGACCAGTTAGTGATTTTCTTGTTACACTGAATATAGAGGATAAATCAGTACAGACTATCACAATTATTTAAAAATTATTTAAATCAAGGTAACTGTTCTACTGACAGTCTAATTGACTTGCATTTTAATACACAGTATATTATATTCACTGTAATAAAATATGAAATTATATTAAAACTTCTGCTTCAAAAACTAATTTGGAGTATGACTTTTTGGAAAGAGAATTTTGGGATAGTATATTTGTTTAGCATATTATACAGCATAGCTTGTTAATTTGACAAGTTTTTTCTTTTCTTTTATGATCAATAAACATTTATTAATTACCTACTATGTTCTAGACACTGTGCTAAGCACTGGAGATCAAAAAAGAGACACATTACAGTCCCTGACCTCAAGGAGCTTACAGTCTAATAAGAGAGACAACATCCAAATGAATATATGCAATCAGGCTCTATACAGAAGAAATGAGAAATAATTAATAAATGGAAGGCGCTAGAATAAAGAGGGATTAGAAATGGTTTCCTGTTAAAAGACAGGATTTTAGTTTGGGACTTAAAGGAAGTCAGGGAAGTTAGGAGGCAAAATTGACTGGGGTAAGCATTCCAGGCACATTGGGGGCAGCCAGAAAAAATGCCTGGAGCTAAGAGATGGAGAATATTTTTTCATGGAGCATCTGGGAGGCCAGTTTAGTAAAAACTTTTTTGCACACATAAGTGCATATATAAATATCTTAATATGCTAGCTCACTGGCATACTTACATACAATCGACAAGATTTGTTTTTTTAATGAGCTTTTATTGATGTCTTCCATTTCTTACATCATCATAGTTATCCTCAGAATTCCTTCCCCAACCCCTTCCAGAGAGCCATCCCATATATAAATAATATTTTTTGCAGAGGAAAAAAATCAGTGCATCTAATTGATACATTGAAAAGTCCACAAACATGTGCAATGTGTAACACCTGGGAACCTCCCATCTCTAAAAAGGTGTTGGTTAGAAGTGTCTTCACATATCTCTTCAGTCATACTTATCTCTATATTTTTTTCACATTCACCTTTGATTTTTGGTGTGTTGTTATTCCATTTACATTCAACAAGTATTTGTTAAGTGCTCAGCATGTGGCAGGCAACATGCCAGGCACTGGGCATACAAGTTCAAAGAATGAAATGATCCCTACTCACAATGACCTTACATTCTAATGGGGGATGAAAATATGCATATATATACAAACATATACACACATGCACACATATACACAGCATAAATATATGCATATACAATATGTAGTAAAATGCAAAGTACAATGGGCTGGCATTAGGATTTGGGGTTAGAGTATCAGAAGAGGCTTCATGCAGAAGATGATGCTCAAGCTCCATCTTAAAAGAACATATGGG
>CM053624.1:101411760-101440777 GCA_028646595.1 Phalanger gymnotis | reverse complement strand
TTTTTTTTTGCCATGCCTTCAAAAGCTACAGTATTAAGACGCAGGCCACTATTTGCCCTTTCCTTCTCCCTGAAGCGCCAAGATTTCTTTCTTCTGCCATAACTGAGTCTCTTCTTCACTATCAGGCTATCTGCCACTGCCTGGCCTTTCTCCAGTTATAATCCCAATTGCCCTTTTCTGCTGTCCAGCGCTCTCTCTCTTCTCCTCTGCTTTTATTTTTTCTTGTCTCTTGTCTCCCCTGAAGCTTTTTGTGTGCTTCTTGATCTTTGTGATAAAAAGATGGCCTTTTATAGATAGCGCCATCCAATCAAGGGGCTTTTTTCTTTCCAATTTGCAAACTGGCCAATGTCTCTGTTACACAGATGTGAATTAGATATTAGTACAGTTAAGTGGGTTCACAGTAAGTTGAATGGCCAGACCTAAATTAATAGGTCAATGTCAGCTTGGAAGGAGTCATTTAGTTTAAAAAAACACAAAAAAACTTCACCACTGTTGATCTGTCCTTTACCTTCTTCTGTTGAACATTTTTGGCAATGACTGGGATAACAGTATAGTATCATGTTTTGTTTTGTTTTTGTATTTGCAGATGACACAGAGTAGGTAGAGATTGCTAGCACACCAGATGACAGAGTCAGTCCAAAGAGATCTTGGAAAGCTAGGACAATGAGCCACAATAGATAAAATAAAATGGAATGGTAATAAATATAAAATGACAGAAGCTCAAAAAAACCAAATGCACAATTCCAGGATGAAGGAGGTCTGTAGTTTATGCAGAGTAAAGATTTAAGTGGCTTAGTGAATTGCAAATTCTACATAGTCAATGATCAGCAATTAGCCAAAAAAGTGAACACGACTTAGAAAGGCACTGAATTTGGAGTTAAAGAACCTTGGTTCAGAAATCGCAAGCCTCATTTGAAATTTCACCCTTGCATTTTGTCACTTATAATGCCAGTTGTCCTTTTCTCAGTTGCCCAGCTTGAATACATTATTCCTATCCAGAAAAGGGGTTGCGATAATCCTACTGCACTCTTACCAGGTCTAGAGACAAAGGAAATGTCGCGCTCATTTCTGAGCCCCCCATTTTACAGAGGATATTAACACATTTGAGCTGATCCAAAGGAGAGTAACCAGGTTAAGAAGAGAACTAGGAACTATAATACAAAGGGTGGGTTCAAGCAACTGCGGATATTTAGATTGCAGGAGAGACAACTAAGGAGAATATATTTGTCTTCAAATTTTGGAAGGATTATTATGTGGAAGAAGTTGGCTTTTTGTTTAGTTTGTTTTGTTGTTGTTATCTGCTTTGACACACAGAGCAGAACTAAGTTAAGCAATGGGAAAAAAATTTTGATTATACATAAGAAAAATATTCCCTAATAATGAAATCTATGCCAAAGCAGAATGAAGCTGCTGCAGAAAACAGGGAACTTCTTATCAGTAGAGGTTTTTTGGGGTTAAGGCTGAGTGACCTCTTGTCAGGGATTCTGCAGTGAGATTTGCTGTTCATGTAGGGGTTAAATGAGATAACCTCTGAAATTCTTTCTTATTCTGAAATTTTGTAAGTCATGTTGCTCACTTTGCAAAAGTTCTGTCCCCACCTTAACACTTCCACTGACTTCTGGATATAGAATTATGCCAAATGATGGAGAATTCTGATAAGCTAGCCTCTGGGTAATAAAGGTTTTATTGTACTGGTGTTGGATTTGAAGTCAGAGGACCTCAGTTTGACTCCTGATTCTGCCATTTATTCCCTGGATGACTTTGGATAAGACATTGTGAGGAGTAACGTATTTTAATGGCAAAGATATTGGGTGATGAATAAACTATATGTGCAGCTGACCCTCACTTTCTCTCACCTATAGTTCATGTTGATGTATGTCTAAAGAGTATCTCAGATTAGAACTCAAGAAATTCAATTAACAAACTTTAGTTATTCATGTAAGAGACCTGTTTGAAACCTTTTGGTTTTACTCTTTCAAATTGAAAGATGTTCAATATTAAATTCTTTACCAATCTTTCTCTACTAACATAGTTGGGAGAGTTTTTCAGGATATTAATTTATTGACTCCCTCCACTCCCCCTAAACTCAGTTAATGTAATCATAGAAAGTAAGGGACATTGTGGAGAGAAGCCAGGAAGTTGCCTGAGCTCTCCCCAGTTTTCCTCAGAAATAACATTAAATCAAGCCTCTAAATGGACTCTGGAGTGACAGAACCCACAAAAAGACAAAGTGAAACACTTTTTCAGATATCTTAGAAGGACTTCAGGAAAGGTCTGTCTCACTTGGGTAAAAGGAGAGCACAGTCCAGAACAGAAGGTGTCTGGGCAAGCCAGCATGAGGTAATCTTGGCCACAGCACAGATCAGCAACCAAGGCCCCTCAGTCCTGGATCAGCAGGCTAGTAGCACAGCAGGCCAGCTCTGAGGCCTCCAGCCCCAGCACAGAAGGCAAATTGCTAGCCCTGGAACCCTGGCACAACAAGTGCAACTAGGCTCGGCCACCCCAGTGGAGTGGGCAAGCGACAAGCACCTGAGGCCCCTGAACAAAAAGCCAGTGACCAGGATCCTGACTCCTAGCCAAAGAAGCTTGAGGCAGTGCTCCTGGTGTCGCAGGAGCAGAGCTCAATTTTTAAAAATAAGCAAAGAAACAAAAAGAGCCCTGGCCATAGAAAGCTACTATGGTGACAGGAAAGATCAAAACACAAACAATGCCAAAATGACTACATGTGACGCCTCAAAGGGGAATTGGTCTCAAGCCCAAAAGGTCCTCTTAGAAGAGTTCAAAAAAGACTTTAAAAATCAAGTAAGAGAGGTAATAGAAAAAAATTGGGAAAAGAAATGAATGTTATGCAGGAGAGCTATGAAAAAAGAGCGAACAGCTTAGAAGAGGAAGTGCAAAAATTAACTGAAGAAAACAACTCCTTAAAAAATAGAATTGGGTAATTGGAAAAAAAAAATCCACTGAAGAAAACAACTCCTTTAAAAGTAGAATTGACCAAATGGAAAAGGAAGTATAAAAGCTAACTGAAGAAAATAATTCCTTAAAAATTAGAATTGGGCAAGTGGAAGCTACTGACTCTATAAGACATCAAGAATCAGTTAAACAAAATCAAGAGAATGAAAAAATATAAGAAAATGCAAAATAACCCATTGGAGAAACAACTGACGTGGAAAATAGATCCAGCAGAGACAATTTAAGAATCACTGGATTACCTAAAAGCAATGATTTAAAAAAAAAGAACTTGGACACTATCTTTCAAGAAATTATTTAGGAAAACTGATATCCTAGAACCAGAGTTCTAGGATAGTAGTCACTGAAAGGATCCATCAATCACCTCCTAAAAGACATCCCCAAAACTCCAAGGAATGTTGTCAAATTTCAGAATTACCAGGTCAAAGAGAAAATACTGCAAGCAGCCAGAAAGAAACAATTCAAATATCAAGGAGCAAATCATGTTACACAGGACTTAGCAGCTTTTACATTAAAGGATCAGAGGTCTTGGAATATGACATTTCAGAAGGCAAAGGAGCTTGAATTAAACTAAGAATCAACTCCCCAGCAAAACTGAGCATAATCTTCCAGGGGAAAAGATATTCAATGAAATAAGGGACTTTCAAACTTTCAAACTGATGAAAAGACTAGAGCTAAACAGAAAATTTGATCTTCAAATACAAGACTCAATAGAAGCATAAAAAAGTAAATAGGAAAGAAAAAAATGCCATGTTATTCAATACATTAAACTATTTACGTCCTGACACAAGAAGATGATACTTGTAACTCTTGAGATCTGCATCTCTATTAGGGCAGTTAGAAGGAATATACATAGATAGTGTTGGCATAAATTGACTTTGATGTAATGATATTAAAAAAAGGATTGTATTGGGAGAAGAGGAAAGGGGGGGTAAAATAGGGTAAATTACATCACATGAAGAAGTGCAAAAGATCTATTGCAACAGAGGGAAAGAAGGGAGGGGGCAAGCATTGTAGAAACCTCACTTTCATCAGATTTGCCTCAAAGAGGGAATAATATGCATTTATTTGGATATAGAAATTTATTTTACCCTATAGGGAAGTAGGAGGGAAAAGGGGAAAGAAAAGCAGGTGGGGGGGAATGATAGAAGGGAGGGCAGATCGAGGGAGGTAGTGGTCAGAAGCAAAACAATGGCTAGAAGGGACAGTGTGAAAGGAAAGAGAAAAATTGGGGGAAAAATAGGATGGAGGGAAATACACAGTTAACATAACCGAGTGTGAATGGGATGAACTCTAGCACAAAATGGAATCGAATAGCAAAGTGGATTAAAAACCAGAATCTTACATTATTTTGTTTACAAGAAACACATTTAAAGCAGAGAGATACACACAGAACAAAGATAAAAGGCTGGAGTAGAATCTATTAAGCTTCAGCAGAAGTTAAAAAAAAAGCAGGGATAGCAATCCTGATCTCAGTCAAAGCAAAAGCAAAAATAGATCTAATAAAAAGAGATAAGGAAGGAATCTACATCTTGCTAAAAGGTACCATTGACAGCAAAGTAATATCAATGCTAAACATATATGCACCAAGTGATAAATAGCATCCAAATATTTAGAGGAAAAGTTAAGTGAGTTATAGGAAGAAATAGAGAGCAAAACTATACTGGTGGGGGACCTCAACCTCCCCCTCTCTGAACTAGATAAATCTAATCACAAAATAAACAAGAAAGAAGTTAAGGAGGTGAATAGAATTTTAGAAAAGTCAGATATGGTAGATCTCTGGAGAAAATTGAATGGGGATAGAAAGTAATATACCTTTTTCTCTGTGGTATATGGCACCTACACAAACTGACCATGCATTAGGGCATAAAAACCTCACAGTCAAATGCAGAACGGCAGAAATATTAAATGCATCCTTTTCAGATCATGACACAATAAAAATCATGTGTAATAAAGGGCCATGGAAAGATAGACTAAAAATTAATTGGAAACTAAGTAATCTAATCCTAAAGAATGAGTGGGTCAAACAATAAATTTTTAAAATAATCAATAATTTCACCAAGAAATGAAAATGAAAGGAGAGATTAATAAAATTAAAAGTAAGAAAACTATTGAAGTAACAAATAAAACTAAGAACTGGTTTTATGAAAAAAAACAATAAAATGAACTTTTGGTTAATTTAATTTAAAAAAAAAAAGAAAGAAGAAAACCAAATTACCAATATCAAAAATGATAAGGGTGAATTCACCACCAATGAAGAGGAAATTGGAGCAATAATTAAGAGCTATTTTACCCAACTGTGTGCTAAGAAATCAGACCATCTAAGTGAAATGGAAGAATATTAACAAAAATACTTAAATAATCCCATTTCAGGAAAATAAATTGAACAAGCCATCAATAAACTCCCTAAGAAAAATTCTTCAGGGCCAGAAGAATTTACAAGTGAATTTTACCAAACATTTAAAGAACAATTAATTCCAATACTATGTAAACTATTTGGAAAAATAGGCAAAGAAGGAGTCCTACCAAATTCCTTTTATGACATAAATATGGTGTTGATGCCTTCACCAGGAAGAGCCAAAACCGAGAAAGAAAACCATAGAAAAATTTCCCTAATGAATATTGATGCAAAATTTTAAAATAAAATATTAGCAAAGAGATTAGAGCAATTTA
The DNA here is from genome assembly GCA_028646595.1 of Phalanger gymnotis. Classification (NCBI taxonomy): domain Eukaryota; kingdom Metazoa; phylum Chordata; class Mammalia; order Diprotodontia; family Phalangeridae; genus Phalanger; species Phalanger gymnotis. The sequence continues at coordinate 101,435,134 of CM053624.1, read as the reverse complement.
TCATGAGGATAATACACTATGACCAGGTGGGAGTTATACCAGTAATGCAGGGCTGATTCAATATCAGGAAAACTATCAGCATAATTGACCACATCAGTAACAAAACAGGAATCACATAACTATCTCAGTACATGAAGAAAAAGCTTTTGATGAAATACAGCACCCATTCCTACTGAAAACACTAGAGAGCACAGGAATAAATGGAGGTTTCCTTAAAATAATAAGCAGTATCTATCCGAAACCAGCAGCAAGCATTATATATAATGGGGATAAGCTAGAAGCATTCCCAATAAGATCGGGGTAAACCTCGAGTCTCTCTGCTGGGTCCGGCCTGGCCTCTGTCTTCTGCTCCGGCTTTTTGGACCCGGAGGGAGGCCCTGTGGCTGCCACAATGTCCCTGCATGGAAAGCAGAAGGAGAGCTACAAGTATGAGGCACCGTGGACGGTCTACTCCATGAACGGTCTATGCCAAGAACTGGAGCGCGTGGCTCGACAAGCGCTTCCGCATGGCACTAGGCAGTCTTGTGGAGGAATACAACAACAAGGTCCAACTTGTAGGTTTAGATGAGGAGAGATCTGAATTTCTTTGCAGAAATACTTTTGACCATCCTTACCCCACCACAAAGCTGATGTGGATCCCTGACACAAAAGGAGTCTACCCAGATCTGTTGGCAACCAGTGGTGACTATCTCTGTGTGTGGAGAGTTGGTGAAACAGAGACCAGACTAGAATGTTTGCTAAACAATTACAAGAACTTTGACTTCTGTGCTCCCTTGACATCCTTTGACTGGAATGAGGTAGATCCTTATCTCTTAGACACATCAAGCATTGATACAACCTGCACTATCCGGGGTCTGGAGACTGGTCAGGTTCTAGGGAGAGTAAATCTAGTATCTGGCCATGTGAAGACTCAGCTGATAGCACATGACAAGGAGGTCTATGACATTGCATTTAGTCGGGTGGGGGCAGCAGGGACATGTTTGCTTCAGTGGGTGCAGATAGTTCTGTGCGGATGTTTGATCTCTGCCACCTGGAACACAGTACCATCATTTATGAAGACCCACAGCATCACCCCCTGCTGCATCTCTGCTGGAACAAGCAGGACCCTAACTATCTAGCCACAATGGCCATGGGTGGAGTGGAGGTGGTAATTTGTATGAGTTCCCTGCACCCCTGTTGCCAGGTTAAACAACCACCAATCATGTGTTGATGGCATTGCCTGGGCCCCATGTTCATCTTGCCACATCTGTACTGCAGCAGATAACCATCAGGCTCTCATCTGGGATATCCAGTAAATGCCCCCATCCATTGAGGACCCATCTTAGCCTACGTGGCAGAAGGTGAAATCAACAATGTACAGTGGACATCAACTCAGCCTGACCAGATAGCCATCTGCTACAACTGTCTGGAGATACTAAGAGTTTAATGCTGTTGGGAGTCCATGCCGAAGAGGCAGGGGCTGTGTTTTCTGCCCCATCCCTAGCGCCAAAGTAAGAACAAGTTTCCAGTGGCCAGTATGTCTTTTGTTGCTTTGCCTCCACTGTTCCCAACTTCCCAGTCTCCCCCTTGCCTGTGCTGGACTGAGAACACAGTGATATGTGGAGCCTCCTTGGCCTCGAAGGTTGGGTTTCTTCTTCTCCCCTATTCTCCCTTGTTTTCTCAATTAAAAATTTCTATATAGAAAAAAAAAAGATCGGGGGTGAAACAAAGATGCTCATTATCACTAAAATTATTCAATATTGTACTAGAAATGTTAGCTTTAACAATAAGAGAAGAAAAAGAAATTGAAGAAATTAGAATAGACAATGAGGACACAAAACTACAGCTCTTTGAAAGTGGTATGATGGTATACTTAGAGAATCCTAGAGAATCAACCAAAAAACTACTTGAAACAATTTACAACTTTAGCAAAGTGGCAGGATACAAAATAAACCCACATAAACAATCAGTATTTCCATATATTACCAACAAAGCCCAGCTGCAAGAGATAGACAGATTCTATTTAAAATACTTGAGGACAATATAAAATATTTTAGAGTCTACCCACCAAGACAAATCCAGGAACTACATGAACACAATTGCAAAATAAGATCTAAACAATTGGAAAAATGTCAATTGCTCATGTGTAGGCTAAGCTAATATAATAAAAATGAAAACTGTACCCAAATTAATTTACTTATTTAGTTCCATACCATCAAATTGCTAAAAAAAATTATTTTATAGTGCTAGAAAAAATAATCACAAAATTTATCTGGAAGAACAAAAGGCCAAGAATGGCAAGAGAATTAATGAAAAACAAATGCAAAGGAAGGTGTTCTCACTATACCAAATCCAAAATTATATTATAAAGTGGAAACCGTCAAAACACTTTGGTACTGGCTAAAGAAATATAGTGGATCAGTGGAATAAGTTAGGTACGGAAGACACAGAAGTAAACGGCTATAGCAGGGATGGGGAACCTGCAGCCTCAAGGTCAAATGTGGCTCTCTAGGTTCTCAAGCGCAGTCCTTTGACTGAATTCAGACTTTACAGAACAAATCTCTTTAATAAAAGGATTTGTTCTGTAAAACTTGGACTCAGTCAAAAGGCTACAAAAGTGGCCTCAAGGCCACAGGTTCCCCACACTTAGACTATAGTAATCTACTGTTTAACAAACCCAAAGACTCCAGTTTCTGGGATAAGAATTCACTATTTGACAAAAACCACTGGGGAAACTGGAAAATTGTACGGGAGAAACTAGCAAAAACCAACATCCCACATCCTATACCAAGATCAAAATGGGTACATGATTTAGACGTAAAGGGTGATATCATAAGCAAATTAGAAGAGCAAGGAATAGTTTACCTGTAACATCTATGGAGAAGGGGAGAACTTATGACCAAACAAAGGGTAGAGGACATTATGAAATGCAAAATAGATAATCTTGATTACATTAAGTTAAAAAGTTTGTTTTCACAAAAACCAATGCAACCAAGATTAGAAGGAAAGCCAAAATCTGGGGGAAAAAATCTTTACAAGTATCTCAAGCTTCATTTCTCAAATACATAGAGAACTGAGTCAAATTTACAAGAATACAAGCTATTCCCCAATTGATAAATGGTCAAAGGGTATGAACTGGCAGTTTTCAGATGAAGAAATTAAAACTATCTATAGTCATATGAAAAAATGCTTTAAATCACTATTGATTAGAGAAATGCAAATCAAAATAACTCCAAGGTACCACCTCACACTTAGAAGATTGGCTAATATGACAGAAAAAGAAAATGATCAGTGTTGGAAAAGAAAACATCATAAAAATGGGAAAAGGATCCACGTGTACAAAAATATTTATAGCATCTTTTTTTTTGTAGTGGCAAAGAATTGGAAATTGAAGGGATTACCATCAATTGGGAAATAGCCTAACAAATTGGGGTATATGAATGTAATGGAATACTATTATTCTATAAGAAATGATGAGCAGGGGGCAGCTACGTGGCACAGTGAGTAGAACACTGACCCTGGAGTCAGGAGGACCTGAGTTCAAATCCGGCCTCAGACACTTGACACACACACTCCCTGTGTGACCTTGGGCAAGTCACTTAACCTAAATTGCCCTGCCTTACCCCCTCCAAAAAAAAAAAAAAGAAATGATGGGCAGAAAGATTTCAGAATAATCTGGAAAGACTTACATGAACTGATGCTGAATGAAGTGAGCAGAACCAGGATTACATTGTACACAGTAACAGCAACATTGTGTGATGATCAGCAATGATAGACTTTGCTCTTCTCAGTAATGTAATGATCTAAGACAATTCCAAGGGACTCGTGATAGAAAATGCTAACCACGTCCAGAGAAGGAATTATGGAGTCTGAATGCAGATGGAACCACATTATTTTCACTTTTTTGTTTTTTTTTCTTTCTTGTGGTTCCTCTCATTGGTTCGAATTCTTCTTTCACGTGACTAATACGGAAATATATTTAACATGATTGTATACATATAACCTGTATCAGATTGCTTGCTTTCTTGGGGAGGGGGAAGGATAAGGAGGGAGAGAAAAAAATTTGGAACTCAAAATCTTACAAAATGAATGTTGAAAACTAATACAAAAACTAATACAAACTAATACACTTAACAAAGTGAAAATAAAAGAAAGGGACAGATAACAGAGACAAGAAATTATTAATATCTTAATGATGTGCAAAGAAGGGATTTCAGTTTGTTTACCCTTTTGCCCAAGATATGGAAAAGTTCTCTTTGATGGAAGTAAAGAGTTTGCCAGTGAATGCCAAAAATTCAGCAACACCCCTGAAGTTTTGCAAAGGAAAGTTGTCAGTACTGGAGGCAGTAGCAGCCTGAGAGCTTTTAAGAGTGTAACCCTTGGCAGGGAAAAGCCAGCTTTGAATTTGAGAGAAAATTAATACTGTTGATTGAACATGTAGCTGTGAAGAGGAGCAGGCCCAGGAATCTCAGCTAAAAAAAGTCTGTATAGCAGAGATGTTACGTTGAGTGGGGAAGCAGCATGAGAATGCCGTGAGAAAAGAAAGGACATCAGGTGTGCTTGGTTACACGTGCATTTTCCAACCAGTATATCCTATGTATATGCCCATTCATTTCACTAATGCTGTGTGTCTTTATGGTTGAATGTATCCAGATTTGTAGGGAATACATTATTTGTTGTTCCATCATTTCCATCATGTCTGACTCTTTATGACACCATTTGAAGTTTTCTTGGCAAAGATACTAGAGTGCCTTGCCACAGTGCTTTCTCCAGCTCCTTTTACAGAAGAAGAACTGAGGAAAACAAGGTTAAGTGGCTTGCCAGGGTCACACAGCTAATAAGTGTCTGAGGCCAGATTGAACTCACAAAATGAGTCTTCCTGATTCCAGGTCTGGCCCTTGATCCATTGTGTCATTTTGCTGCCTAGGGTACAAATTATACCAGTTGTTGTTACTCTGCCATGTCCCTGAGTGACTTTGCTTTGAGTTAGTTCTATCTACTGACTGAAGTGCAATGTTGGGGCTTCCTGTTTTAGGATTATAAATACACGGTATACCCAGATTGTCTAGAGTTGTCACCTCCTGGAGAACCAATTGAATTGAGGGGTCAGCTCTAAAAGGGAGCTCTAGATTAATGCAGGTAGTAGCAACTGTTTTTGTTTTCCCTTTCATTTGTTTTTTCTTGTGTCAGACAGTGAAGTGGTGGTGCTGTGAGTTACTAGATTAAGGTTGTTTCTCTCTGGCACCAGGTCATCTAGGGTAAAGAATGATTGATTTGGATTACTTTATGCTAAATACCAGGTATTTTAAATACTCCAACCTCTGACATGTAGCCAGCTTATGGAAATAACAATGAGAATATTTCTTACCTAGTTTTGTAGTGATAAATGTGTCTTATGTTTTGATGCTTGTTACCTAAAGCTTGAACATTGCATTAGTGTAAATGTATTTATGGAATAGCAGTTACTTTTCAACTATATGAGTTATCTGAAGAAAAAGGCTAATAATTTTTATTTGTTTTAGATTGGGAAGGAAAGAAGGAAGGAAGAATGAAAGCTCACTCATGGAACACAACAGAAGAAAATCCCTATGTGTGAACAAAAAGAAGCTATGAAAAGGGGTCTACTTTACAGAAAATCTCAGGAACTGCCAAGTTATCAAAAGTAAAATGGTTGTCTTTGCCTGGAGGGATGTACAGAATGTCAGAGTGAGCAGAAATGACTGTTGCTGTCTGTCTAAGAATCCATAATTGAGAATTTCAAATGATCAAACTATAAGCCTTCTAAAAATGTTTCCGTTAATCAATTACTGTGCCTATACTTTTTTATCATAAACTCTTGGCTCATTCTCCCACTCCCAACTCTCACTACCAGGTTGTGTCCCTAGGCAGTGACTGGTTAGGAGAGTAATTAGGAATAATCCTTACTGATTTAAGTTTCCAACATCATTGTACAAAGCCCCCATTGATTATCAGGTGATATAAATTATCCATCCAGAGTTAATTGGCTTTTAGAAATGGGCTTTTACTAAGTTGATACAGCAAGAATAGTTAATACAAACACATTCCTCAAAAGCCTAGGACACATTCTCCCACAAGTATATACGGAAGGCAAGGGAAAATGGTCTTGAGTATAAAAAACACATGATGCAAAGGTGTAATTACATTGGTATAATACAAACACAAGGTATAATTGGAGCCCTGGTTGGCTCCAAATCTTTTTCTCCTGTCTTGGGGTCCTCATGAAGTTTGCCAGAGGTGTAGCTCTTTGTTGGGCTCTGACATTTGAGTTCTCCTGGAGAGTCCTGAAAACACCTTTCCATAGTGTTTCTCGTTTGTCCTCTTCCTCCTATGAAGATATTGTCATCAGCAACTGCTTTTCTGGGGACATCATTAATAACACTGTTGCGAAAGCCAAATCTTCTGACTACTCAAATTTGTAAGGTTTTCCTCTGGTCATGGTGAGAAGAGGAAATAGGTTACCTTTCCACCTCACCTTAAGCAATTCCCTCTCAGGGGTTCTGCTGGAACTGCTGCACCACTAATCAGCCTGCTATTGGAATGCTAGATTCTAAACTAACTGTGTTCCACAGGGAATGATTGATTCTCTTCAAACAATCCAATATACTTCCTATACATTCTCATCTTATTTCATCTAATAGCTAGAAGCATTTTACTTCCATAATATGATTAAGGACTTTTTCCATACTTAATTTATGCCTTTGATTGACTTAATTAAAGTGACTGTGGAATCACTTAAACCTGTTTTACACCATGAAAGGATTGTGTAACTCAATGGAAGGGGTATTTTTGCCTGATAAAGTCATCATGCAATAAAATACATTGATAGCTACATTGGGGTGACCAATTCACAGACTGGAGAAGTCCAAGCTTTCTGTGCTCTATTAGAATGGACTGGCCCTCACCTTTACACTTACTAAGTATATAAATAGGGGCAGAACTTAAGTAGCCACTTCAATGGGCCTTAAATGTCCCAGTTATCAAAATCTATGCATTGACCACCAAGAGACTTCTCCCCAGGATCACATCCTGTTTGTTCTCATTTCAAAAATTAAATTGTACAACCGGTTAGATTTCTCCTGTGCAACAAATCAGTCAGCAAAGCATTGTAATATCAGCCATTAAGGTGAACAGACTCTTCAGTATTCTACTTTGGGCTATTCTGCCTCACTTGTGTCCCATAAATATAGCAAAGATATCACTAACAACACATAATGCTCACTAAATACTACATAACAGCACCTAGCCTGATGAAACACTGCCATTTCCATGTTCTATTAGACTCCAGAGTATTGCAAACATTGTGTTAGAGACTTTTTTCTGTACTATCTGTGGTGTGAAATGAACAAATATGTCACTAAGCCCCTCAGAGAAGAATGACATGTATTATTCGCATAGTTGTTATGATACCAAACTCAGTTAGAGGGGAATGAGTTGAGCAACTGGGACATTCCATGGAGTACTTTCCTATCATGTAGCAAAGAAAGGCAGGAGAAGAATTATGGAAGGGTTTGGATGAAAGCTGTTCTCTGTCTTGAAAGTGAAATGAAGATGATTAAATTAGGGAGGTAAGAAAAATCTTCTATTGGTTGAATTCTTTTCTGCATACAATGTGATGAGAACAAAAGAATTAAAAAGAGCTGGAGTCACGCCTCAGTTTTTTGGAAGATTCTTAAAGTGGCTAGTCAGAATTCAGGAACTTTGACAAATCTTTGTAATAACAGATTACAGTTATGTAATGCTTTATCATTTGCAAAGTGCTTTGCAAATGTTATCACGTTTGATCTTTGAAACAACTCTGTAAGGCAAGGATTATTATCATCCCCATTCAACATATGACAGCCCTGAGGGTGAGAGGGGTTAAGTGACTTGTGCATGGTCAAACAACTATTAAGTGTTCTGAGGAAAGATTCAAATTCAGGACTTCTCCACTTTGCCACTTAGCTGCCAGTACTAAATTCCATTTGATCTTTTGAAAATGAAATCTTATGGTCATAGCTCTAGAGTTAGAAAGGACCTCAGAGGCCAGCTAGTCTACTAATAGGATTTTATTGAAAGCTAGAAGGGTCTTTAGAGATCATCTAGTCCACGTGTTCATTTTACAGATAAAGAAACTGATATCTGTGGAGGATAAATGAATAACACTAAGGTCACATGGGCAAACATCAGAAACATTGATTGGTTGGACAGATTTTGGATAATCTGCAGCAGAAACATTGCTATCTCAGGAAATGAGTGAGGGTGGACTCTATCCTAGTCCCTTTGTATATAGACAAATTGTGACATTTTTTTCCAGTTTCTCTTCAAATTACCAGAAAAACCAGGCAAATTATAAATTAGCATATATATTTGGAATATCTGGAGAGATAGAGATAGATAAATAGATAAATTGTGGAGGTGTGCATACACATATATGTACAAATGTATGCATATGCCTACTTACAGTTTACATGGTATATATAAAAATACCTAAGAGCTATCTGGTGCCTTATTATGCCTTGGAAGCAGTCCTGTGTTCTTGAAGGGTATTCTGGGAGAAGTTGTCAGAGGTTTTGCTATCTCAAAAAGTCTTCAAGTATGGTTATAGAAATAGACTCAATCTGCTTTTGAAGAACCCGCATAGCTAAATATGAAAGGTCTCATAATGGTAGGTTGGCTTCTTGCTGAAGAATTCATGGCCATTGCAACCCATGAAATAAAGAATATTTGAAAATTTAAGTAAGCTGGTGAAAAGACTATTCACAAACTAACTCATTATGTTTAACATTTTGCTTATACATTAGAGCCTGGGATTGCTTTCCCAGAGGAGACTTGTCTTAAACATCATAAGGGAATAACATGTAAGGCTTCTCTCTTATTAGTTACTGATTTCATCTTTCCTATGTCCCCTCACCACCCCCACCCCCACCTTGTGTTAACTGGTCAGAAATATGGTTACTTTATTTTTTTGAAAGGCTTAACTAGAAATATGGATAGTAAATGATATTAAAATTCCCATCCTTTTTTGTTCAATAAGAGGTATCTGTCAGGTTCACAATCTTATCTAATTTAAAACTCGAGCCATATTAGCAACACTTTTAAATGGCATATTTTTCCCCTTTGTCAAATTAAGTTTTCAGTGTTTTTGGCAAAGAGATTGCTGCCATTTCCTTTTCTGGAAACAATTAGAAGTTAAGAGAAGAAAAGTACCAGATTTTTCTCCCCTTCACCCCAATGGAACACAGGTGCATTTTTGAGTCCTTCTCATCCTCTGAAAAATAACAGATTTACAATCCCACCAAAACTTCAACCTTTTTAAAGGATCTTCCTGGATCGAAAGAAGATTTCTTGGGTTTTCAAATCACCAAAACAATGTTGCTCCACATTAAACATAGTGCACTCTGGTCAGTAAAGGGTAAATAGAACTTTTAGGTAGAGGTTAGAGCAGCTGTCCAGGTAACCACCTCTGAATTCCCTTCCCCTCAGTCCCACATCCCCACCAGCTGTGTGGCACATCTCTCTGCTCTGGGCTTTCATCTGTTCCCTTCTGCATCTGACTCAGTCCATATTGGCATTCTCTGATATTCAAAGGGCTTTTTTTAAAACACATCACTTTGTGGATACCTATAATGGTGAGCTGCACTTAGAGGCTATGGACAATTGCCCAAACTTCAACAAGAAACCCATGTTTGCCATAGAGTGCAATGTGCAGTGTGGTTGCTTTATGCTTCATCAGGGTTTGGGAGGACAGCTGTGAGCAAGAGGGTAGGAGAGTCCTGTTTATTTTTTAGAAACATCCTTTCCTTATGTACCTTCAAGGCCTTGCATACACTGCCTGGATTTCTGATAAGCTGTTTCAGTTCTCAATCCAGCATAGCTGTAATATGATGTTATCACCCCCAGCAAAAGCTGAGGCTAGGAGCCAAAGATTCCCTGATCAAAATAACATCCACCATAGTATTCTAGTAACAATTCAAGTGCTTTGTAAGTAATATTATGGAGGAGCCACAGAGGGACAAAATAGCTCCAGTGGGGGAGAAGGAAGGAGGATTGAGCACTCTTTCAGTGTACATTATTTAAAAGGCAAATATTTTGCAAGAAAATCATGCCATTTTGGAATGTTGTGATTTCAGAACTGGGGATTTCAAGGTCTTTTTACTTTACGAATAATGATAATACTTTCTAGCATTTACAAAGTGCCTCCCTTACAACTGGCCTGGGAGATAGGTGCTATTATCTTTGTTTTATTGGTTAGGGGACCAAAAACCAGACAGAAAAACAGACTTTTCCAAAGTCGTATAGCTGTCAAGACCTACAACCTAGACTACAACTTAGGTCATCTGACTATCAAAGCCAATACTCAATCCACTATTCCACATGGATTTGAGTATTTTAATTCATGGTTAGTCTAGGTAATAATTATAAAAATAATAACAATGCTTCTACTACTACTACTACCACCACCACCACCACTACTACTACCACTACTACTATGGAAGAGGAGGAGGAGAAGATGAAGAAGGAGAAAGAAGAGAAGGAGATGGAGGAGTAGGGAGAAGAGATAATTCATCATTTACAAAGTATTTTAAGATTTGCAAAGCATTTCTATATATTAATTTATACCTTTGCTACAACCTTGTGAAGTAGATTCTAAATGACATGATACAGCATCATCTCAGTTTTGCTTGCTTCACGGTTCTCAGAATAGAATAGTGTGTTTAAAGCCAGTTAAATTATCATTTGATGAGCTTGGCTTGACAGCCTCAACTATTTAAAGCAAGATGTTAAGGATGTGAAGGTGTAGGGATTTGATTCCTATATGGGTCAGTTAAGATAATACAGAGGAATAGCGTTCCATAGCTACAAATTAACCCTCACCAGTAAATGTATGCATTTGGTCACCAGACAGAGTGTGGCTAGTTTGGAAGCAAAGCAGCACCATAAACTGAAAAAAAAAATAATAAAAATGTATTACTGATGGGCTACTTGCAAAGTTTAACAATCAATTCTTGTCTTCAGGACAAACAACAGGAATATTACCCTCAAATGTTGGAGATCTGGAGCAGCTGCTAGTCATGAAAAGATCTGACCGCAGTTGCAGGCAACAGCCCGACATCCGGTTACTTCTGATTGTAACTACGTATTATTGCTAACTAGGTGCTAAACTGGATTGTTTCTAAGCTGTTGAAGGACTTCAACTGTTATGAGTACCCTCTAAATTCTGGTGCCCTAGGGCAAAACCCCAAGTGCCCTGCATTAGTTATGGCTCTGGTAACTAACATACTCATATTCCTATAAGGACAGCACACTTCTTTTAATGAGGATATGAGGAATTTCCTAAGGGAATAATATGGTTCAAGGACCCTAGAAGATGAGTTTTCCACATCAAGGACAAAATTTAAAAGGAAATAATCTTATTTCTCCATTCTGGCAAGTACTGAAATGATTATACCATTTGAAGAAAAAAGGTTTGGACAGACACAGGGTAAGGTGCTGGTGCTGCTTTAGGTTGCAGGTATGAATTATCCATACACCAAAGAATTTGTGGTCAGAATAATAGCATTTATATTACCATATGGTTCAATATTTTTTAGTACAATAAAGGGTGCCCATGGAAAAATCTGGGTCTTACTGCCTGTTTGTATTACATTTTTGTGAGCTGAAATTTTGCAGGTGCAAAGGTTGTAGATGCAAATATTTTTATGTGAATATGAGCCAATTAACCAACAACTACATTTTATGAGGCTTCGACCACCTAATTGTTTTGTGTCTGAAACTAATTATTTCTGGAAGGTTTTTAGCGCATGAAAAAAGTGTGGTCTAATCATTGAATACTTTGTAACATAAAGGCCTGATTGTAAGACCACATGGAGCAAGGGTCACACCATCTCTAAATTCCACAATCAACTTGCCCCAGTGAGTACTAAATAAATATGAAATGAAAAGGGGAAATTAATTTGGAATTTTTGAGGAACAAATAAAAGATGATGCAACAGTAAATGTTATATGACAAGAATGTAAGATCCATATCCAATTAACTCCATGCCAAACAGAACCCCAGAATATTACTTTTTAGGAGCAAGTGGATAAACTTGACTTTTTAAAACTGATCTGCCCAGAAGAAATAGTAAGTGAAGCATGCTATTTTATGTGGATAATCCTCATTTTGTTATTATTACAGCTGTTAGCTTCAACTTTAATGAATGATTTTATTGTGCTATGCCCTAAGGCTTTTTTTCTAAAGAGTTCAACTTTTTAAAATCTAATAATTAATAAATGAATGCATCTAGTCAGAAATCTGGTAATCTGAATATAAAGGTTAGACTCCAGAAACAGGTTGCAGAGAGAGGCTTAGACTCTTTCCCAGGGGATCTTTTAGAATAGGATGAACCACTCAGGACTGGATAGCTTATGAAAAGACAGATGAATGAAATGATTTGCTTCCAATTTTATGATTATATAATTTATTCTCTTTCCAGGAATTCTCCTGAGGAAGATTATGAAATAGGTGAAGTTTGCATCCAGCATCCTCCCACTTCCTATTTCTGTTCCCTTTATGTTCCTTTTGCTCCTCTCCACTCACCCCCAAGGATCTAGTGCCCTCATGCTGCTATTAGTTTCCAAATCCCTTTTCATGTTGCCCACTGCCGCAAGGCCCTTCCTGAGCCTGTATCCATTGGCAGTGTCCTGCTCTCAAATTCTTTACTCCCTTTCCTTCCATCAAAACATTTCTGCTTTTCACTGTCTTGTTACAGTTAGCTATGAAAGAGGAAAAAAAAAACACTAATCAGTGAAATCAGTGATAAGATACCAATGGATCTGTGATCTCACTGATGTGGGTACTTCTTCTAGTAATACAGATGAAAACCTTTTCATCCCATGCAATTTTTGTCAATAACCTACCATAAACCTTCCATAAAGAATTTATCCAATGTACTGGAGGCCTTTCTCCATGTGTTTTATTATTCCATCACTACCAATACAGCATTTATTCCTTTGATATCCTCACCACGTCAAGAAAAAGCAAGGAGGGCCCCCAGCAGGTCAGACAGACCCCTTCGGTGACCATATGGAAGGGCATGACAAGCAGTTACACTGGGCAGGCAAGCATGGATTGACTGCACTCTGCATTATTCGAAGTAACAGAAACATCAATGATATCAAACATCCATTGGAACATTCTTCTGGTGATTCTGCTTTTCTGTGATTCATGGAATGGCTCAATTAGCTCTCTAAATGATCATAATTTAGGGACCATCCAAAAATGGTGGTGGGCATAAATAGGTCTTGTCCTACCACCAATGAACAATTGTATGACTGAAAAGTGTCATAAAGCTTATCATAAAGGTAAAAGGTAAGAGATTTAAAAGATACCATAAAAGAGGTAAACCAACAGAATAACATAGGGGTTAAGGGTGTTTGGGGGATACATTCATCTAATAGGGATGACTAAGTGAATGGAAAAAAATATTTATTAAGCACTTATGGTATGACAAGCACTATATTAACTGCCATGGATATAAATCCAAAAGCAAAGACAGATTTGCTTTCCAATTTACATTCTAATGGTGAAACAATACATACAGTAGAATGGTAGACAAGGAGGTATATATTTGCCTCAAAAAATCTTAGGTATAGTAAATGATCCCTAAGGGCATAGATTGACTTAATCTTTCCAGAAGCAACCACTAGAGTTGGCTTGATTACGATTTCAAAACTGGAAAGAAGGGAGGGGCTAGCGACAGAAGGTACACCCATGGCAGCATTGTGGCTGATATGTTAGCTAGTAAGTAAATCATATCTTGAACTGGTTCTAAAGTAAAGGATGGCTGATGATTAATCAGCATTCACTTCTCAGGGTGGGAGTTCTGAGTATAAAAGAGATGGCATCTAGTTACAGCTCTGGGCAGCATGAGGGCTGGTGAAATGGCAGGTAAGTGAAACAGAAATATGATATAATAGATGAATATCCTCCATGACACTGTTTTGGTTCCCTCATGGTGTTGAGTCCTTTAAAAAGGCAACCAGGACATGGATAAGACTGGCACAGTTCGAAAAAGTATGGATGGGCTGTGAGCTGTATTGTTGCAAGAAGTACTAGGAGTTATCGCATCACAGATCTTTCGATGAATTAAAGACATCAATACGACAAATATTTACTAAGCTTCTCATTAATCTTTACTGATCCTAATCTTCTCTTGTTGTGATTGGGATAAGGAGTGAAGATGGAGCAATCTATATTGGCAATAGACCAAGTTTAGGAAAGTTCCGCATCATCAGTATTTGTTTCATGCAAACTCTGGTTATGATTCATTTTGTGGGACTTTAATGCTCACAGGTTAAGTGCTGGAATAAAATCAGAAGTAAAAAGCTATTTAATCACACATGACCCCAACTTCAAAACAATAGTAATATTTTAAAAGGTGACTTCTTTGCATGTTATGTTTTGAGGGTGAGAGCAAGTCTAATGTGAAACTTGTCCAAGCAAGGAGAGTATTTAGAATCTATCTTGCTTCATTACTTAAGCAATTTCTAGTCACTTCTATAAAATTGTTGGTAGGGTAGATAGGTATTTTTACAACAATTACCTTGTTTAGAGGGATTACTAAACTGTAGTAAAAGATAACTAGTTGTTTTTCATATCTCAGCACACTTTATAAAATGTTTTGGATAGGTCTAGAGAGATACATTATATGGATATGCGATTATTATCACCAATGACACATTCAGGCCATGTTTCTCTCACATTTTTACTAATTTCAGTGAACCAAGAACTTTTAATGAATGATTTCCATTGGACAGTTGTTTTGTTGTTGTTTGTTGTTTTCTTTTCTGTTTCATGTTTCATGTTGCTTGTCTGGATTTCATTAACATTGTAGGGAATTACACAAGAGAGGTTTTTTTTTTCTTTTTTTGCTTAGCTTGGTTGGGAAACAAACACTGGCAGGGTATCTGTCATTGTGGGAAATGGTTTTATTGGTGGTGGTTATGAGTGTTGGGGTGGCTGGGTGGAGCATTATTGTGATTTGCAATTTTGTTTGCATTTTATACATCAAGTGTGGCCTAAATGATTACCTGTAATGCTGTTCACAATTCAGACAACAAACTGTATCAACACCTTGACATTTAACATAAAATAAAATTAAAAACAAAGGATTTAGAAGGCATAATGGATGAATATAGGTTCTAGGTAATCTAGTGTTTTATATGTCCTCATTTTTTCAGTCCTTTCCTTTTGGACTTATATTCCAGTCTGCTTTATGATAGCATCTTCAGTCATAACCAATCTAAAAATGATGTAAAGTAACTTTAACTAAGTGGTTTTCCAACTATGGTCTGGGACTCCTAAGGGGTCACTGAGACCCTTTCAAGAGGTTCTTAAGGTCAAAACTATTTTCATAATGAGAATAAGACATTTTACATTCTGATAAAGAAAAAAACTGATAGATATGACTCATTTAAAAAAAAGAGAGATCTTCGTGGGAGATGGGGAGAAGTTCCCAGGAAAATTTTACAGATATAAAGGGGTCAATAGTATAAAGAAACCAAAAAGTTTAAGAAGCCCTGATAATATAACCGTGACAAGGACTATATTTTAGGTTTATTATCTTCTACTTTATTAGAACTCTATGGATATTCATCTCATACCATAAAGTTTTGTCTGAAGAGGAATATACAGAAGATGTTCTGAATGGAATGTAGTTAAAACTGCTACATGACCTATTATGCCCTAGGCCAGGGGATCTTAATCTGAATACTCAAAAAAATGATGATTATATTTCAAAATAATTGGTTTTCTTGGCAATCCTATGTGTTGTTTTTGTTTTTTGTCTTTTTACAATTTCATGAATTTAAAAACATCATTCTGAGAAGCGGTCCATAGTATTCACCAGATTGGGTTCATGACAAACACAAAAATTAAAAAAAACTGGCCTTGTATTACTCTTCTCTACTTTTCAAATTATTTGTTTGAATGTGGTAGTGCGCACAGGTAATCCCTGCTGCTAGGCAGACTGGGGCTGGTGGATCACATTAAGTCCAGAACCTATATGGTGAATTCTTGGACACAGAGGGCCAACAGGCTGCCTAAGGAAGGGCAAACCAGATTGGAAATCGAGTAGATCAAAGCTTCCATGCCAGTCAGTATTGTGATAGTTTGGTCTGAGTGGCCACCACAATACCAACTTGTGGAAGATAAGACACCCAGTATAAAAAATATACAAATATGAGAACATCCATTCCACATTAGTCTAATTCATGCTGAGTTCAAGTAATCCACGATTTTCTTTTGTACTTAAAAAAAAAAGGTTCAGTAAATCTAGTTCAGTTTCGGTGAAGCTTCGTATTCAGTCTGAGGTACTCATTGACTGATGAATTGAAAAGTAATTATAATGTTTTTGAGAAAAGCAATTTATTTCAGGAAGTCATGAATTCTTCTATTATATCCCTCACTTCCATCTTCTCTTTTTCACTTCCACTAAAACCACATTTGTACAGGGCTTCATTTCTTCTAGCTTAGATTATCAAAATAGTTTTATAGCACCTTTGCGCCATTTTGTTAGGAATAGTACTTAGGGAGGGGACTACCTTCCCACCTAGCAATACATTAGAACAGGGGTGGGAAACCTATGGCCCCAAGGCCATGCATGGCCCTCTAGGTGCTCAAGTGCAGCTCTTTGACTGACTACAAACTTCACAGAACAAATCCCCTTAATAAAAGGATTTGTTCTGTAAAACTTGGACTTAGTCAAAAGGCCACATCCAAGGACCAAGAAGGCCACATGTGTCTTCAAGGTTGCAGGTTCCCCACCGCTGCATTAGACCTTTGAACGTGTGGTTAAGATACAGAATATTGTCCTGTGCTGAGCCTCATTCAAGAAAACAGATATGCCTCTCTACTAGCCTATTAAGAAGATCATTTAATGGGCACATGAGGTTTTCTAACTGAATGAACTATATATGAGAGGGAGCTAGGTGGCACAATAGATGCTGGGCCTGGAGATAGGAAGACTTGAGTTCAAATGTGACCTCAGACACTTACTGTGTGACCGTAGGCCAGTCACTTAACCTCTATCTGTACCAGTTTCCTCAACTGTTAAATATGGATTGAATGAGATAATACTTATAAAGTGCTTAGCACAATGCCTGCCATGTGATAAGCACTTGACAAATGTTTATTTCCTTCCTTCCTTCCTATTAAAATTATTTCTGTAGTTTAGTATAAAATTCTTAACAATAACTACGAAGATACAGGTACAAGCATTCCTACCAAGAAGCTCAAATTATGTTATAAACCAATTCTCATAGAGTACTAGTTTTGAAGCTGAAAGGCACCTTAGAGAACTACTATTACTCAACCCTTTCATTTTATATTTGAGGAAACTGAGGCAGAATTGCTTTCTCTAGATCACAGAGGTGAAAAGTAGTGAACTTAGAATTTGAACTCAGGTTTCCTAACTCACACTCCAATTCTCTTCCCACTTGACCATGCCATCTCTCCAAGAGCCCCTGTAGATTTATTTGACTCGAGTTTACACGGTGATAAAAAGGTGCCACAGCTTCTGGAATAGAGAAAGAGATGAGTTAGCCTCTGACCTAGAAGCAGGGGGAAAAAAAGCACTTGGAAGAAAAGAGCTGTGACCAAGTGAACCAGAAAAGATTATGCCTGAAAGAGGAACTCACGGAATTGCAGAATTTGGAAGATGAAAGGGATCACAGTAACCTTCTCATCCAACCCATACACAAAAGGAATCTCCATTACGACATACAAAACAAATGTTGGTAAAGCCTCAGCTTGAAAACATCCAAGGAAGGGGAAACCCACCATTCTTGAAGGAAAATAAAATACCAGTTACTTGAAATCCAAGGTCTTCTACAGTCCAACCTATCTCTCCAGCTTTATTTCCTATGTTCTTTGCAATATGATACTTGATAGCCAAAATGGATTACTCTCTGTTTCCTATTCTTGTCCCTGCTCCACTCATTTTCTGTATTTCCTCTTCTGGGAATGAATTTCCCCTTCCCCAACCCAGCAACGGTGCCTTTGGAAATCTTTCCCTTTCTTCAAGGCCCAACTCTGGTGTCCCCTCCTCCATGAATACCTTTCTCCTCCTCTCAGCTAAATATGATTTGTCTTTTCTCAGATTCCTCACAGCACATTGCAAAGAGCTCTCCTCTGAATTTATTGCACTTTCTCTTGTATCATAGTTATGTATGTATCTCCCAGTACAACCACTACCACCTTAAAACCTAGATTGTAATTTCCCTGAGAACAAGGTCTGCCTCCAATATATCTTTGTTTCCCCAGTGTCTACCTAACATGTAGTAAGTGCTTAATGAATATTCAATTGAATTGAATTGTTAAGAGGGACTCCTTCCTGTCCTTGAGGGAAAGCAAGTTACATTCTCCCTCCAATATCTTCCAATATAAATCAGACATAATAGGACTAATATACCTTATGCGTGATAGAATTGCTGTAACTAATTAATGCTTGGAAGTTGCTAATTTATTATTGTTTTATTGTTATTGTTCAGATTAATCTCGTCTTACTATATTACATCAGCATGGGCCCAGTTAAGTACATTATAATAATTTGTTAGCACAGAATTGTTATTACTTGTACCACTACTACTAGTATTAATAGTAACATAATAATTCCATGTGATAATATTATGTATCACATTTGGAACACAGATTAAATTAACACCTTTGCTACAACTTAAATGGTGACTATCAACAGATGACTGTTTAATACTTTGAAAAATATACTTTTTGACCACAATGCTAAAATAAGTCCCCATAATGGCTTCCTAACTCCAGCTTCCACAGTGGAAGGGGACTAGCTTTGTTTGTGGAGATTTCTTTTTCTAATCTCTTTAGTAAAGCTTACTGATATCCTTTGTCTTTACATTGCATAGAATTCACTCTGCAACCCTCCTCCTACCCTCTCCTAGAGAATCGTCCTTAATAATAAAGAATATTACAGGAAAAAAAAAACAAAAAGAAAAGAGATTTTCTTAAAGCAAAATCAATCAATACATGGAAAAAAACCTGACATGCTATGTGGTATTTCCCAACTGTGGGCCTCCCTACTTTGCAAATAAGCAGAAGAATCTTCATATAAAAGATGAGATTTTAGTTGGGACTTAAAGGAGGCCATGGGAATCAGCAGGTAAAGTGAGGAGGGAGAGCATTCCAGGCATGGGGGACAGCCAGAGAAAATGCTGGGGTTCTGGAGATGACTTGTTCCTGGAAAAGCCGGGAGGCCAGTGTGAATGGATCGAAGAGTATTTGGAAGTGAGTAAGGCGCAAGAAGAATGGAAAGATGGGAGAGGGCTACCTTATAAATGTCTTTGAATGCCAAACAGAGCATTTTGTATTTAAGCCTAGAGGAGAAAGGGAGCCACTGGAGGTTATTGAGTAGGGGAGCGACATGGTCAGACCTGCACTTTAAAAGAATCACTTTGGTGGCTGAATGGGAATGGAATGGAATGGAGTGAAAGCTGAGGCAGTGACCCAGGCGGTGATGAGGGTCTACACTAGAGTGGTGGCAGTGTCAGAGGAGATACACAGTCATATAGGAAAGATGTTGAAAAGGAGAAATGGATAAGCCTTGGCAATAGCTTGAGGGACTAGGAGAATGATGCTGTCCCATATGTAATAAGAAAGGTAGGATGGGGGTAACCTTTTCCGTTAAGACCCCCTCAATTCTAGTGACTTCTCTGTTAATGAATTCCTATTTATGCTGCTTATAAGTTGTGTTGTATATACTTGTTTGCACCTTGTTTGCACCATTAGATTGTAAGCTCCTCAAGGGAAGGAACTGTCTTTTGCCTCTTTTTGTATCCTTAGCACTTAGCACAGTGCCCAGAATATAGTAGGCACTCAATAAATGTTTATGGATTGATTGATCTCATTCCTTTTGCGGGGGGGGGGGGGTTGTTTTATGTTGTGTCTGCTTCCCTCACTATTTCATGTAAATCCATGCTTCTCTGTATCGCTCATCCCCTTTTAAAAACTATCTAGTTTGTTTCCAGTTATTTGATACCTCAAAAAAACCTTCATTTTTTTGTTTGTTTGATTAATATGGAACCTAAATAAGGAACCTAAATATATACAAATATTTATTATTCTTTAGTTAATTGGTCCCAAAATATTTTATGCATTTCACAATTATTTTATGTGGAATTTTCTTTTCTATTATTGTCTCTTGGTTTCCTTATTATATAGAAACTATACTGATTTTTGTAGAATATTCTGGAAGATCACTACATTTATAAAGGAAGGAAAGCATAGTGGTAATGTGGTTATGATTGCAGCTGATACCTGTGAGATAGTATCCTCAGGAGAGGAGGACGTTTGGTGGATCAGGGCAAGATCTTAGTGAACATTGACACTGGCTTTCCTGAAACATTCATGATCCTGTTTTTTACTGAGAGTCAGTTGATTTTCTATCCCATATGAATAGCTGCTTGTGTAAAAAACAAGGTACCTCAAAAAAGCTGCCCACATACCAAAAAAAGGATCATCAGGGATCATCATCTCATAGATTTAGAATGATAAGGACCTTCATGGTTCAAATATTCCAACTCCCAATTTTTTCACATAGGGATTGAGTAGTAGAGGTCAGATTTATATTCAGGTCCCTTGGAGTCCTAATCTAGTGATTATTACACTGGAATTATATTGGAATATTGGAATTCCCTCCTTCTACTACACCTCCCCCTCCTTTTCTCCCCTTCTTCCTAGGATTAGCAAAGTACTAGACTCTTCTTGGCACCATAACCCTCAGCCACAGGGTTCTTTAGTTTGTAACAGACAGCCAAACAAACACAAGAAGAATCGGGGTTATTACAGCTTACAGGGCCACCGCCCAGCTATGCTCACACAGCCTAAGGGTTCTGGATGAGAAAGTTCAAAAAGGCACACTTGACAAATGAAAATAAATGTAGCATCTCTTACTACCCATAATTAAATTTCATTTAATAGCCACTATTGTTCCATGGTTAAACAGGATTTTTTTTCTTATACTCATACACAAAGTTTTTTCTAGTCTTCCAAGTATAGAAAATATGATTTTTACAGACAGGAAAACTGTCATATATTTCACTGTGCAAATGGCTAAAACTTTCTCTGTGAAAATAAAAATATGGTTTTCAGCCTGGGGCAAATTCATGGTAACAGAATTTCATTTTTTTTTAAGATGCTTTTGCCAACAAAAAAATGAAAAAAAAATCCACCCAAAGACTTATCCTTTTGGAGAGATAATTTAATTTATTTTGTAAATAACTGTCCCACATATGAATATGCATGATAGAAGGGATTGTAGAAAATTTTGTGCTCAACTCTAATACATAAGTAATATAGCTGGAAGCTCTGTTCTTCTCTGAGATGAAAGGAACTGAATGGATCCTTCAGAATTTTTTCAAAATATCTTTCTTTCTAGCATGCCAAACAATGGAGAATTTTTTAAAGAGTTATTTTCCACTTCTGTAAGTATAGAAAAGGAAAACATGGAATTACTGGTTTTGTTTGTTGCCATTGTTGTTTTGAAACAGGCTCATTTTTCTACCTAAGTTAAAAATAACATTCATAAATTTGGAAACCTTAGAACTTTTCAAGATGTTCTTACCAACTGCAAACCTCTTTGGGGTTATCTATCTCAAGTCATTTTAGGAATCAAAGTCAGTCTCAGAAGCATCACACAAGGAACACCAAGGGGGGAAAAGAAATCTCTTTTTCCCTGAATGCTGACACATTTTTTAAAGAGTTGGTTCCATAACTCTGATCTACACAAAAAGAAGATATTTTGTTATAAACAAGGTCGAACACAAACTATTTCATTTTCTTTCTAAAGCTACACTTTCTGCATCATATATAAGCTGCTTAATATGCATTTTAAAGAATTACAATAATCAGCTTTTTGGTACATGGGGAGGGTTAACTGGCCTCCCATTCTGTTTTGTTCAGTGTTCTAAACTTTAAAACAGATATCGCTTTGTTTGTCTCCATTAATATCCAGTTCCAACCTCATTAAGGAAGAGGATGGGGCTGTACAAAAATCACTTTGTCCCAGTGAGAGATGTAACACTTGTTATACAACAAACTTTTTATGTTTAATCTTTTTCTCAATTCTTCAGAAGACACCCGCCTGAGGAACTTATGGCTAATGAGCTATTGAGTCTTCAGGTCATGAGTTCAAACTCAGGAGTTATCATCTGATGTCCAGTTGATAGTCAATGAGCCTCAGTCTATTTCTTTGTGTGTATACTGATCACAAAAGCTTTTTAAGAACTGGAGGACCTCTTTTTTGGTTCTCCCTGCCCACTCAACTTTTTAAGTGGGAAAAAGACACTAGAACTTGAAAAGTTGTTGTTCTCAAATCAAGATAAATTCTTGATACACAGCTGAGATGCCCTTTGACACAGCAATACCACTACTAGGTCTTTGTCCTGAAGAGATCATACAAATGGGAAAAAGACCCACACACTCAAAAATATTTATAGCAGCTCTTTTTGTGGTAGCAAAGAATTGGAAATTGGAGGGATGCCCATCAGTTGGGCAATGGCTGAACAAGTTGTGGTATATTAATGTAATGGAATACTATTCCATAAGAAATGATGAGCAGGGGGATTTCAGAAAAACCTGGAAAGACTTACATGAATTGACACTGAGTAAAGTGAGCAGAACCAGAAAAACCTTGTACGCATTAGCAGCAACATTGTGAGATGACCAACTTCGATAGATTTAGCTCCTCTCAGCAATGCAATGATTTAAAATAATTCCAACAAATTAAAGATGGAACATCTTTATCTACATCCAGAGAAAAAACTATGGGGTCTGAATGTAGATTGAAGCATACTACTTTCTTTTTTTTATTTGTTTATTTTTTCTTTCTCATGGTTATTCCCTTTGGTTCTGATTCTTCTTTACAACATAACTAATGTGAAAATATGTTTAATATGATTGTACGTGTATAACATATATCAAATTGCATGCCATCTTGGGGAAGGACAGGGGGAAATTTAGAACTTGAAATCTTATGCAAGTGAATGTTGAAAACTAAAAATAAATAACATTTTAAAAAAGAAAATGTATACTTTTGTAGAGGCATAAACACTTCTTTTACTTAGACCATGGTGAGTGGATGAGGCAGTTACTCTAGGGAAGCCAACTTTAGCTTTCAAATTCACTGAATATGATGTCTTCTTCACAATCCTTGATATGTTCCTTAGAAATTATTTCTAATTTAGCATTTCTTATGACATCTATATGCACATGGTGAGGTAATTTCTATGAGACAGTAGATTGGATAAGGAGAGATGTGAGGCAAGATAATCAATAAAAAGGTTATTGTAATAATCCACAGGAGATGTGATGAGGACCTATTTTTTTTTT
>CM053624.1:101378979-101411260 GCA_028646595.1 Phalanger gymnotis | reverse complement strand
CCCCCGAGCATTTTGAGGACCTATATTTTGATAGTAGTTATGTGAATGGAGAGAAGGGGATGTATACAAGAGATATTATACA
Source organism: Phalanger gymnotis (assembly GCA_028646595.1). Classification (NCBI taxonomy): domain Eukaryota; kingdom Metazoa; phylum Chordata; class Mammalia; order Diprotodontia; family Phalangeridae; genus Phalanger; species Phalanger gymnotis. The sequence continues at coordinate 101,411,178 of CM053624.1, read as the reverse complement.
GGTAAAAAGGACAAGATTTGACAACCGATTGGCTATATAGGGTGACTGTGAGTGAGAAATTGAGACTAACACTGAGGTTATCAATCTGGGTGTCTGAGAAGAATATAGTGCCCTCAACAGAAACAGGATATTTTAGAAGAGGATAGAGTTTAAGGCAGAAAGATAATGAATATCATTTTGGACATTCTGAGTTTCAGATGCCTATGGGTCATGCAATTCAGATAGTCAAAAGGCAGGAGAAGAGGGATTAGGGCTGGGTTAGATCTGGATTAGATCTGGGAATAATCTGCATAAAGATAATATCTAAACCCTTGCCAGCTGATTGAGATCACCAAGCAAGATAACATAGATAAAAAAGAGAAAAGGATCCAAGATAAGGCTTTGGTGAATACAAAAATGGTGAAACAGTTAGTCGTTTCAGCAGAGGACACTAAAAAGAAGCAATTAAGTATGTAGGAGTAGAAAAATGGAGAGAAGTAACACAAAAACCTAGAGAGTATCCATGAAGCTATGGTCATCAACAGATTCAAAGGCTGCATAGAGTTCAAGAAGCACAAGGATTGAGACAAGTACAGATTTGGTGATTAAGAGAACATCAGTAATTTTGGAGAAAACAGTTTCCAGGGAATGACAAGGTTGGAGGTCGGAACTGCCAAGGATTTAGAAGGGAGTGAGAAGAAAGAAAGGGGAATCATGTAGTGGAAAAAGATTTCTCAAGTAGTTTAGCTGAGAAAATGTGGAGAGATATAGTTTGAGAGTTCTTTTAACTGTGAGGGAGACAAACATTTTTATAAGCAGTCGGGAAGGAGCCTGTGGATAGGGACAGATTGAAGGGAAGAGACAGAGTGGGGATGACTGTGAAGTAAGTCTGCTGGAGAAGAGAGAAGGGAAAGGGATCAGGTTCAGGTAGCGAGTTTGTAAAAGATCACCTCTGCATAAAAGACAGGAATAGAGGAAGAAATGCTGGGGAAAGATGTATGAGTGGTGTGGTGAGGGAGATGGAAAAACAGAACACTTTCTTAATGGCCTCAAGTTTTGTGATAAAGTATAAGGCCCTCACTTGAAAGGTTAGGGAGAAGAGGGTGGAGGCTTGGGGAAGAATGAAAAGGTTGGAATATTCACTGTGACAAATGGGACACTGAATCAATTAGGGTAGGCATAAAAGAATTGTCTTGCTGTAGTAAGTGCCCAGTTGAGATCATGTAATATAAATTAGTATTGGACCAAAGGCAGTGTCGGAGAAAAAAAAACTACTGTGAAACTCTGTGCCTCTTCTATGATCTGATATGTGTATATGCATTTATAGCTGGTACACAGGTAATATATAAACATTTATGTGTGTATATATACACATAATATTGTATGTTATATAATGTGTGTATATGTATACGTATACATATATATGTATATATATATATATATGTGTGTGTGTGTGTGTATACGGGGATAAGTCTTTTAGGTTTTTTTTTTAATATTAATGGCTGTATGGCTCTCTTCCATGGTTCCCTCTATTTTCCCTGAACTGATCCTCATGTACTAGAAAAGAAAAATGCCCTTTTGGCCTCTCTGCATAAAAATGTTCAAGATGAAAATGTTAGATTGGATATTCCTTGCAAACTGACCTTTGGCAAAAAGTACTCTATATCCTGCAATTATATATCTATCCTGGGCTTTGGGGGCTTCAATTTATTTCTCTTGGAGAGGCTTTGAGAATTTCTGTTGAAAATAGGAATGATCTCCATTGAATCCCATTCTATGAAATATTTTAAGACCTTCTACATCCTTCCCTTCAAGATATTCCTTCATGTTTCCTAATATTGCCTGTCTGCTCTCTCTGTTTTATTCAGGCCATTTGGCTCACGTACCTTTTTTGGCACTGGATGGTATTTAGTCCAGTCCTAACATTTTACAAGTTCAGAAAGTAAGGTTCAAATAAATTGGGAGTTAATTCTGTATATCTAATTAAATAATGAATAGCTACTTACATGGACGAACAACTCAAAGTACTACACATCAAAAGCTCACATCACATGCTCTGAGGCAGAGGTGGGGAACGTGTGGCCCTCTAGGTCCTCAAGTGCATCCCTTTGAATGGGTTTGGTTCAAGGGCCACACTTGAGGTCCTAGAAGGCCACATGTGGCCTCAAGGCTGCAGGTTCCCTACCCCTGCAAGGGAAATCCACGCTGCAAGGTGATTGGCACCATGAAGCTAAACCACAGAATTCTGAAGGTTGTAATGACAGGATATGCAACTGCTTCAAGTTGACAAGCTAGTCAGTGACTTAGCCAGGACTAAGACGTTTTACTTAGGTTTGAAGTTTCTTTAGGGTAAGAATAATACCTCTGATTGTCCTTCAGTGGAATATAATCCTATACACTAGTACCAAGTATAGTTGAATGCATTATATATGTTGTTGCTCCAGTTGAATTGAATCTTTCCTTACTTGACAGTTTCATAAACTTTCATCACCAACTTCTGATGTTCTGATTCTGAGAGATGGAAATGAGGGAGGAAGGAAGTGCACTGTAGACACTTATCTAAGGTTATATGGCTTGTTAACTTCAGAACCCCAATCTCCTTACTTATGTTTAGGTGTTTGGTTTTTTTTTCTTCCACACTGCTTTATTGTTTCTTTCCTAGTAGCTAAAGAAAAAAAAAGGGGGGGGGCGGTTCTATTACCTATATAACAAAGGTACTTGTGGGAACATTGTGATTTTCTGGAATGGGACAACTCCCACAGAGCCAGGCATGAATACTTTGACCCTGAGGGGAAATACATGTTCTCAGGCTCAGTGCTGAAGGACCTGAATTTTGGGATGATGTAGGAACCCTTTATTGGTCCCAGGACTGGAACATGTTGAAGGGATTAACAACTGAACCAGGAAGCACCAACCATTATGTGCCATATAAGGAATGAGAAGAGATGGCTTTCTATATCTTTTGAAGCAATCTCTTTGTTGTGACACAGCCAATACCAGATCTCACTTGGATTTCCAGTGAAGTAGGGAGGGGAAATCTTTCCTTTTTGACTCTTGCCCTTCCCCATTCTGGAGCAATGGGGACTGTACACACATGGCAGCCAAAATACATGCTTATCTAGAGAAGCCTGAGGCTGAACCTCAAGTTTCTGGCCGTCTCTTGTGCTTTATCGTTATCTGAGCACAGATGAGTGAAGAACAATAGTGAAGTTGATATTTCTATCCTTCGCAGCCACCTTGAGAGTTTGAGAAATTTGGGATTCCTTTATTCAGGTGGTAGTTGTCCAGCTGGAGGTGGTCCAGTGGACCTCCAAACCTCCAGCAAATCAGGAGGTTTCCCTCATTACCCATTACACCTGGTTTAGTTGCTCTTAAAATGAATTATGGTTAGGAGCATATTGGTAAATGTTTAACAGCAGATTCCCCGCCCCCCCAAATGTACATTCATCACTTTTTAAAGACTAGACAATCAGCAAACTAATGAACCAAGCCATGATTTGTGGCATTTGCCAATATCTGTAGTATAAATACTCACACTGAAACCTTAACAATCATGAGCTGGTAAGAGCCGGCTCCAGCACAGCATTGGGTAACACATGTTTACATTTGGTTTGGCACCAAATACAATTTTTATACGTGTAAATGAAGATGTCTAGTCTCACCAGTGACATTGCTAGGTCAGGTAGAGATTCTCTAAAGGGACCGAGAAATCAGAGATACTTTATGCATTAAAGTAATAACTAAAGAACAGATTAATTTACATGGGTCTCATAGGATCCTTCTTTTGCATTAACACTCATTTGCAGCAGAATTTTAAATATCTAAACCTTCCAAGACAAAAAATATCATTGTTAATTTTGTCATATTAGTTCCCAAGAAGTAAAGGTAAAATAGCATAATGGATGCAAAGCGTGTCTCTATGTCAGGAAGGTTTGGGTTTAAGTCTCATCTCTGACAAATACTGATTGGACAAGTCTCTTATTCTGTTTGATGCTCTAGACAATACTAAGACTATAAATTGTAGAAAAGGTACATATCTGTGTGGGTAGAAGGAGTTTCCTTACCAGGAGTTATCTATGCCAACCAAACCACAGATCCAGTTATTACCTACCCTTTTACCCAAAAAAGTTCCCAGAAAAGTAATGTAAGTATGCAAAGCATAAATGTTTTTCACTAAATGAATGTTATTTAGAAATTATTTGTCACTTATATTTACAAAGTTTTGCTATGCCTTATGATTCCTAAAAACAACCATAAATCTGCTCCTCTCATTAAAAAATAAAAAAGAGGAAACTGAGACTCAAAGTTGTGAGGATGATAGGAACATACTTAGAAAGAATTATAGAATTATTGAACTGAAAAATATAGAATTCAGATTATAGAACTGAATTGACCTTGGCAGTATTTTAGTACAACTTCCTCAATTTATAGCTAAGGAAACTGAAGTCTAAGTCCATAAAATGATTTTTTAAGTAACTTAGTGGAAGGTCTGGGATTAGGACTTTGGTCTTCAAACTTCCAGTAAAATGCCCTTTTTACTGTTCCATGTTGCTTCAACTGTATAAAAATGCAGATAGTTTCTCTTAAGAATGTTAAATGCTTTTTGGCATTTCCCCTAAGTGAAATTTTAACATTTTTGGGCATCTTTTACAATGAATTTCTGTGAGATGGAAAATTAAATCAGAGATAGAATCTAGGTTCTTGTATAGGTCACTTTTCATGCAAGTGTGTGTTGGAGAAATTGAACAAAGGAGAATGAGACCATTCTGAGTACCACAATGTTCCTAGATTTGAGAGAGGTCATTGGGGGCTTGTAGGACTAACACATTCTCCATTTGTGAGCCAATTTCCAGTACATATTTTATCAAATATGTTATGGAGACTCAATAGATGTTCCTGATAGTAAATGATGATGTTTTCTTTTGTTTGTGAAAGCTGACAGGTGGTGGGACGAGGTTTATCAGATCTCGCCCAACCTTGAATGTTTTGGTGTGCTTTTTCAGGGTTCAGGAAAGCTTCTGATTATAATGGGCAGAAAAACACAAGTTGATTACAGCCAGAGGTGATGTTACTGGAGAAACAATACCTGTATTGTACAGAAAGTTTCCCAGCAGCCCGGAAATACACAGTTTGTCAGAAAAAAAAAGAGGAAAATTTCTTAGGCAAACAGATTAAAATATTTGCCGTCTGTCTGCCTTGCGTAATGAGGAAAATGTATGTCTTTCATTGTGAATCCCTTTGTTGTGTTCTGTCTCAGAAAGGATGTTGTCTGAGGGAGGGGAGGTGATAAGCAGTTTTCTAAGTCACCTCCAACTATGAGTAGAAAGGCTAAATATTCTGACTTTCATAACCTCGACCTCCTTCTGTTTTGACTTTGACTTTCTCTCATACCTCTCTAGCTCTTGCTTCCATGGCTCCCCGCTCCATCTTGTTTCCCCTCCTTTCATATTCTCTGAAAATGCAATGGAGAATAAAAATATGGTGAGACCTACTGCCAGCACCTATGCCCTCCAGTTCCAATCTGACAAAAATGTCAAGTAACTGACAGTAAGATATGCGAATAAAATCCCTGCAAACAAGAACAAAACCCAGACTTTTATAGTGTGCTTTCAACACACCGTGTCATGGCTTTCAAACAGAAATATCAGTTTCTTGCCTAAGAAGTTGGAATAAATATCTTTAAACTTAGCTATTCAATTTTACATTATGAAGATTATGTAAAGTATAAAAAAGTGACAAAAATTGAAGAAACTAAGTCAGAAAAGGAAATAGATAAATGGAGCATCACGGTACTGAAGGATCCCTTCAGAAAACCATGAACAAAAGGATTTTTTCCTGCATCTCTGTATGTTTATAAGGTGGGAAGGAAGATTCAGGAAATTATGAGAATTAGCATAGGAAGCATAGGTTATATGTACACAATATGGACATAACTCATCCAAAAAGAAAGAAATCACCACCTTTTCCTCCCTTTATTTGTATATTCACTATCTGATTTCTTTCCCTGCCTCCATTGGACCAGTTGTTGTAGAGTTGTATAAACATAGTTTTGGTGATACCATCTCATATCCAGATCCATTTCTGAAATGAAACAGACCAGTTAATGGGGAATTTCTGAATAGCACCTTCTTCCTAATAGGACACTCTCACATAAGAAGTTAAAGTAGCATTGCAGATATTCCCACAAAATCAAGCTACCTTACAAATGACAATTTAAAAAGTTTCCCAATACATGTGAAAAAGAAAATTCTCCACTCTCCCTGATTTAGAAGGCCAGTTTTTCAAACTACACCTGGGAGTCCTGATTCTAGATAGGACAATGTTTGACTTCTGCAGAGTTGAACCCGACCATAAGAAATCATACTTCACGTAGATGTGATTGACAGTTTTCAAGTGAATTGAGGTGCACTTGGCCTCTGTAGGGGCAGCTCAATTCTACTTGCAACTGGCAACTAATGGCCTTTAAAAAAAGAAGAAGAGGAGGAGGAGGAGGAATAAGTAAGGAAAGCATGCCTGACTCAATTGCCCTTCAAATTTGCACGCAACATTTGGCACAGGCAATTAATCTGTACACAGGAATAAAAGGGAGTTTGCCTTTAATGTTATGTGACTTATTCAAGGGCACCCAGCAAAATGCTGGCAAAACACAAAATAGAATCCAGGGCTTCTGAGGTGTATGCCTCTCTTCAGACCACCAGACAACTTTCCCTGTCATTCTAGGCAATAGCAATGACTCTGCGCTGTCACTGAGATAACAGCTGTAAAAGGACTCATAAAAGTGCCATTGAACTCCAAATACCATATCAGTGGAAATGTCTAAAGCACATAATGGCTGCAGTGATAACCTCTTAATGTTAAAATATTTCCCTTAGGAAAGAGAAGATACACAACTGCCTTTCAAGATGGCCTCTGGATCTTTGGCATCAAGTGAGACCCATTGTGGCCTTCCTCATGTCCAAACTCCTTTCCACTCTTTCTACTTTATAGAATTTATTATTATTTTTGAAGCCATTTTGGAGAAGAAAGAATGATAGTTTTTAAAATACAATTTACATATGAATAGAAGACTATTTGCAGGTATTGGAGAAGAGCTCCTAGTTTAAGTGGGAGCTGCAGAACAAAGAGGATCTGATTAGGAGTCTTTGTATAAGGTTACAATGTGCTCATTTATTTCAGTTCTAGTTCAAAGAGATCTGAAGAGGCTAAGACCACTTTCTGAAAACTTTCCTAAACATCCTTTATTTTCTACAGTTCTTCCTGAGTTAAATAGTCCTGTACTGAACTTTACATCGACAGAAGAAAGTATGTGTTTCCTTGGGACACTTCAGTAATGTGAATCTATTCTACAATGAAAAGTTTCCTCCACTTCAAACTTTAACAAACTACTAGTGACAAGATGGAAACAGACCTCAACTCTATTTCTGTTTAAAGCCAAATTTAAGTTATAGTCAAGTGCATACATTCCCTGTGTCAATCAAAGCTGGGGTATTTTATGATCTGAACTCCTTGAAGCATTTTTTGGCAGGGGACAGAGGCAAGGCAATCAGGGTTAAGTGACTTGCCTAGGGTCACACAGCTAGTAAGTATCAAGTATCTGAGGATGGACTTGAACTCAGGTCCTCTTGACTCTATCCACTGCGCCACGTAGCTGCCCTAGCAGCATCCTTTTTGAAAGAGAAATGTAGGGGTTCCTTACATTTTACCTTGGAGGTAGTCTGATAACTAAGAACTCATACTCCAGGAATAAGTGCACAAAGTTAGGATAATCAATAGATAATGTGAAATATTTGCTACCAAAACTGTGTTATATTGTCATCTACCCCAGAAGCTGAAATAAGAAAGTAGAATATTTTTTAGAAATCAGTATAGTGAATAAATCCTGGCTGGTGACGTGTGGTCTAATTGGCCTTCTTGGCTAAATATTGCATTGTTAATCCAGTCTTTAATTCAAGATGTGCATATGAGGTTAAAATTGTTGGTTTTCACTATCAGTGCTTTTCCTTCCATAATTCATGCAGGTAACTACTTTACATCAACTGTTAGATTTCTCCTCTGGATAGTTCATTATAGGGATAGGAAACTATTTGTTAATGAGGACTGCTTATATTTTGTCTTCTCTCAAAATATGGTTTTTGTGATTTTATAGAATAGAAAAATGATCTTTATTTTCTAAATCTCAAAGAGGATAACCACAACTGGCAGCTCCCATTTGTATAGCACTTTGAAGCTTATTAGAGACTTTACTCACAAAAACCCTAGGAGGTATTTCATTTCATATGTGATAGAAAGTCTATTGAGATTCACTAATCCTTTGGAAACCTCACTGAAATATGTTCCAGACATTTTATTTACAATCAACTCCTAATTATCCATGTTAATGAATATCATACTAAGGATAGTATAAAATTTGCATATTTTGCCATGGATCTCAGAACTATGTATACAGATTATAATCATTAGATTATTCATTTCAATTCAATACAAGTTTACTGACTGCCTATTAGGTGCCAGGCACAATTAAAGGTGCTGGGGATATGAACCAGTCGATGAATAAGCATTTATTAAGCCACCTGTACATTAGGCACAGTTCTAGAATCTGACAATACAAAGACAAAAATGAAACAGTCCCTGTCCTCAGTAAGTTTATACTCTACTAGGGAAACAGCATCAATCAATCCCTGAACAAACACTTATTAAGTGCCCTACACTACATGTATAAGTATATACGAAACAAAGAGGTCAGGATAGGGACTAGTCCTGGGATTCCCTTGGTATTTCCAGATGAGGAAATTTCCTTTACCAATGCCAAGGGCCCCATTTCCCATCCATTCATACAGGCTCACAAGCTCAGGGTCACTCTTAACTTCTCACTCTTCACAGCATCTCTCCTACAATTCCTCTTCTCTCTACTCACACAGATGCAATCCTAGTTCAGGCTCTCATCATCTCTCTCCTGGATTATTGCAACAGCCTTCTAATTGGGCTTCATGCCCAAGTTTCTTCCTACTCCAATCCATCACCCATTCACCTGGTCATTTTCCTAAAGTTGAGGCATTATTTTAACAATCCCCTAATCAGTAAACTCCAATACTCTCTATTATTTCCAATATCAAATATAAAATCCACCAGCATTTAAAGTCATCACAACCTTGCCCTTTCCTACCTTGCAGGTCTTCTTATATTCTCCTCCATGGTGCACTATACGCTGATCCACTTTGTTTTTTGAGGGGGGAGGGCAAGGCAATTGGGGTTAAGTGACTTGCTCAAGGTCACACAGCTATTGAGTGTGTCAAGTGTCTGAGGCTGGATTTGAACTCAGGCCCTCCTGACTCCAGGGCTGGTGCTCTACTCACTGTGCCACCTAGCTGCCCCCACTGATTTACTTATCATTCCTCCAACATTTCAATCCGTCTCCCCTCTCTCTTGCTTTGTAATAGCTGTCCTCCAGTGCTGAGAATGCACTCCCCACTCTCCCTTCTCCCATTTCTACCTCTTAGTTTTCCTGGCTCCCTTCAAGTTCTGAAGGGAGTTCTGATCGCATCAATCCCATGTTCTACAGAAGTCCTTTCATGGTCTCTCTGGCTTCTAGTGCCTTTCTCTCTGAAGTTATCTTGTATTTCATATATATGTGTGTATGTACATATATGCATATATATACACACATGCATATATGTATATATTGCATATTATTTATGTGATCCCCTCCACACATCCCAGCCAATTAAAATGAGACTTAATTGAGTGGGGGAGAGGAAGGAGGTTTTTTCCACCCTTCTTTTTATCTACAGCTTAGCACAGTGCCTGGCATAGTGTTTAATAAATATTTGTTGACCAACTGACCGCAAGTTGCTACCTTCCCTGCAATGTATAATCTTAAAGAATTGATTAGGTCATCTAGAGGTTATATGACTTGGCAAGGTCATACATTAAGTATGTTTCAGAGGCAGGACTGAAACCCAAGTCTTTCTGTTTCTGAGACCAGCTCTTTATCAACTACTCCAGGCTTTGGGGGAGTCATTCAAAGGGGCGAGGGATCACTAAGAACTTTATTAAGAAAGAGGTAATATTTGAGCTGAACTGTGAAGAAAAGCAGAGGTAGAATTGTTTTGTCTGGACACAAAATTGCTATGTTAAAATACATATTTTAATTTATTCAGTTCATTTAACAGATATCTGTTGACCACTTGCTCTATAAAATATATGATGCTGTTAAGTAATAGGACAGAAAATATAGTCACTAATCTTTTTTAACATATATATATATATATATATATATCATTTCACCCAATTACATGTTAAAACAATTTTTAACTTCTTTTTGAAGTTTTGAGTTCCAAATTCTATTCCTTTCTCCTTCCCATCACCCCTCCCTGAGACAGTAAGTATTCAGATATAGGTTATACATGTGCAATCACGTAAAACATTTCCATATTCGTCATTTGGTATAAGAAGACTCAAGGAAAAGAAAAAGAATGAAAGAAAGAAAGTAAAAAATAATGTGTTTCAGTTTACATTCAAACAGTATCAATTTTTTCTTTGGAGGGGGATAGTATGCTTCATCATTAGTCTTTTGGGATTGTCTTGGATCATTGTATTGCTGAGAATTGCTAAGTCATTCACAATTCTTCATTGAATAATATTGTTGTTACTGCATACATCATTCTCTTGGCTCTGCTCACTTCACTTTGTATCAATTCATGTAAGTCTTTCCAGGTTCTTCTAAAATCATACTGCTTGTCATTTCTTATGACACAATAATATTCTATTACAATCATATATCACAGCTTGTTTAGCAATTTCCCAATTGATGGACATCCCTTCAATTTCCAATTCTTAGCCACCACAAAAGAGCTGATATTAATATTTTTGTACAAATCAATCCTTCTCCCCTTTTTTGGGATGTCTTTGGGATATAGACCTAGCATTGATATTGTTGGATCTAAGGATATGAATAGTTTTATAGCCCTTTGGGTATATTTCCAAATTGCTCTCCAGAATAGTTGGATCAGTTCGCAACTCCACCAACAGTGCATTAGTGCCCCAATTTTTGTACGGTCACTGGTCTTAAGGAACTTACATGGTAGATATCCAAGTCATTTTGAACTATTCCCTTTTTAGATTCAAATGTAAATCTCATCAATTTATAACCTTATTACATTTGAATTGATGGGGTTGCAGGAGTCTGGAACTATATTTCATTAGCACAGGGAACCCCTGGTAAGAAAACTATTTCTACTAAAACAGATTGTTTGTCAGCTGACAGTCTTATAAAGTTGCCCTGTTCACTGAGAGATTAAATGATTTTCCTTGGGTCACTTAGTCTGTGTGGAGTGGACATAGTACTTAAACCCTCCTCTTCGTGACACTGAGGCTGACACTCCACTATGCCACTTTGAGACTCTATCTTTTCAAAACTAATTTTCTATTTTTAATAATCTGATTGAGGAAACTATAACTTTATGGCACAGGAAAAATCTATAATGCTTAACTCCTAAAATCTGACTCTACTGCTCCTTCCATATGAGGAGACTAGTCTATGTTTCCATAGCTTTCAACTAGTTCCATGAGCATCAGTCGTAAAGTTAGAAATTCACTTTTTTGAAAGTGTTTGCTGTGTTTATTTCAATTTAACTACTAAAAGTGCCCCTACTCCCAATAATAATATAACTATATTTCAAGTCTTCTATAAAATTTGTACTAGAATCTTTGAAAGTATCAAAACCTCCAAAATGGCTTAAGATTTGCTGTGTGGAAGGTATCCCAAAGTTTTGATCGGATCAATAAATACAACTTTCTATGACAGCGGGTTAAAACAGGCACAGTATAGAAAGCTCTCTCATCTTCTCAGTTTGCTCCCTAATTTGTCATATCTAGAATGGCTGCTATAACCATACTGATGAAAGGGAACTTGCATGGCCCGTAAACTCAATGAGCCATTAAATAGGTGACAATAATCTTGATAGAAGTTTGGAATATTTAATTAGCACAAAAAATACACTTAGTGAGTGAGCTCAATTACTTCCATGGATACTCCTCAAAATATCAACCAACTCTTTTACATGTCCATGAAATGCTTTGGAAGGCATTTAAGACTGGAAAAGGGGGCAATATTTCATCTATTAATTGAAGACCTGGCATGCTTGTGCATGTACATGTCTAGTAATAAAGTTTCAGAGCAAAACCATTTTAGATCCTTGGGTTTGTTAAAGGTGACATTTCTATCTTTAAGGTCAAAGACCAAGTTCACACATTCTTTCTTGAAAAGGAAACTACAAGTTATGGGAAAGCCATAAGATAGTATCTACATGAAGTGTTCTTACTGCCAAAATTTACTTCAAATTACTTTTGTATCATATACTGCATAGCTAAAAGACAATGGAAGCAATGAGCAAAAACCCAGTTCTGTGTGTATTGGGGTCCATATAGACATTTTTTTCTAAATAGGTCCATTCTGAAATTGGCATACTCCAACAAAAACTTTTGGTGTGCATTCTGAAATTAAGTTGTCGAAAATAAAGGCTTTCTGGACTCAAATAAGGAATAGGAAAGAAAGCAAAAGGAAAAAAAAGAGTGCAAAAAGAAGGTCCTGGTTCAGTCCAATTATTGGACCTACAAAGAAAAAGTCTGATTTATATTGGTGAGACTGTGTCCAATGTCCCTTGCCGGCCTTGATCTTTGATTTTCCTTGGCTCTAATTAGGTTCCTAGGATCCTCGATCTAGGGCTAGGAGGGACCCACTAGTTTTAAAGGTTCAATCACTGTGATGAATAGTATCAAGTTGTTTCATATTTCCCCTCTTCTCTTTATTCTTTGAAGGTGGTTTGAATTCCTCTAAGAACAGTAATTATATTCAAGTTTCTTCAATAGATAAGGCATAGTTTGTTAACAAGAATCATAGGATCATGGATTTAGAACCAGATGAGATCTTGAGATCAACTGGTCCAACTTCCTCATTTTGCCCATGAAGAAAAATAATCTCTGGAAATTTAAGTGACTTACCCAACACCACACAGGCGTTGATAACAGAGCCAGAATTCAAAACCCAGGTCCTCTTACTTCAAATCTAGGACTTGTATTGTTTTGTTTTTCCCAAAGAAAGTATAAGTTTAAGGGGGTTTTATTGTTTAATCAATAGAATACAAAAGCAGGTAGAGAAGTCTACAAGGAAAATCAATTTCAGCTCTTTCTCCTTGGGTATTTCATCTTCTAAGCACTTAAAGTATTTCCTTTTTATGATACTAGACATTTAATTTTATTATGAATGCATTCCAAGTATGTATAAATATAATTTAAACCCTTTAAACCTTTCTACCTTAGATTCCCTTACATAGAAAAAGGGTTAACTGTTTTCTTAAAGGGAAATTCATTCATTCTTGTCCAAAACAGACTTCAACTTTGTCTTCCAAAATTTTTCTAGAATATGCTAATTTTCTAGAATATGCAAATAATATGCTAATTAGAAAATCTGGAGGCATAGTCTCGGTATTGATATATCTAGATGTCTCCAAATGGTGAAGGTGGCTACTATGCTAGAGGTAGTGGAAGGTTCTTTTGTAAACTCACATCCATAGAAACAATGCAAATGTAAATGTTAACAGTTATCAGTTGCTTCTTTTAGAGCTGGCCACTGGCCCATTCATATTAGCAATGTGGCTTCTATTGATGGCTATGACATAGCCTGCTACTTAAACATAGCAATAGAAGGTGCCTGTGGAATTGGTGAAGGAGACGGTCACATGAGCACTTTTGAAATTGTTTGGTGATAGTTGAACTATTAGGTAGCTAGCTGGCAAAGTGGACAGATTGCTGGGCCTGGAGTTCAAATTAAACCTTAGATAACTGCTAGGTATGTAGTCCTGGGCAAATCATTTAATGTCTTTTTGCCTTAATTTCCTTAACCGTGGATAGTGACAGCATCTAACTCGTAGGGTTGTTGTAAGGATCAAATGAAATAATAATAGTAAAGTGCTTAGTACCTGGCACACAGTAGACTCTATATACATACTTAGTCCCTTTCTCTTCTCTCCCACCATTTTGAACTCAACAATGGACTCACCCTTTACCTCTGGAGAAGAGGAGGAGGAGGAGGAAGAGGAAGAAGAGAAAGAGGAAGAATAAGAGGAGGCAAAGGCTGAGCAATGTATGACAGAGCTCCATGGATCTTGATGCCTGATGACTTTCATTTTACTATAGGCAATTATGGAAAAAGAATCTCCTTCAACAGCAAACTACATCTCTTACAGCGTCTGGCTTGCCCCTAGAGAAGAACTGCAAAAGTCTTTGCTACCTTCTGCATTATGCATAGTGAAAGCCCCACCGTAGTCATCCAAATTCAGCAGGTGCAGGATTCACAAGTACACTGTTCTATCTAGGATTGGGCTGTGGTAAAAGCCTCCCCTAGACTGCATCACAATGGGTAGAGCTCTTAAAATGTTAATGCCTCTTACCAACCTACAACTGAACACTAAATTTGTAAGTGGAGAGGAGAGGAGAGAAGTTTCTCTTTTGGGCAGGAACCCTGAGGGTCTTCCCTTCCCAGTTTGATTTTCTTTTTAGAGTTTTTGATTAAAGGGGCCCTCCTTTGATTAACTTCTTAAAGAGGCCTATTCACTGAATGGGCTTTACCTCACTCAAAGTGAGAATCTGAAAAGACCTTAGCCTGGAAACGCCAGGGTCTCCCAATGCATCCTGGGCCATCTCCAGTTGTCCTGGTGAATATCAGGTCACTGGATCCAGATGGCTCTGGAGGGGAAAGTGAGGCTGGCGACCTTGCACAGTCCTCCCTCACTCAAATCAAAGTCACCTGCAAGTCATGTCATCATTTCCCTGATGTCATGGTCCTCTTCAAAAACGAAGGACAAACACAACAAACTTATAAGCCAAACTGCCTGTTGTGGATATGCTACTCTCTACCAGAATATCACCCAGATATTTCCTTGGTAAAACAGACTTTAGGTATAATGGATGGGATCCGAGTACGCTTTAGAAATTTTAAAATATATTCCCTATTAGGGCTGTAAAATGAGAAATTGCTCATCGATGTCACATTGTTTCATTTTTTTTTTTTGTAATTTTTGTATTGTACCTTGAACCTATTGTAGTGTAGCAGTTACCCTGGTACTTAAAACTATGCTGCCAAAGATCAAACTCTGGCAATTTCCATGCAATTGGAAAGCCCCAAATGGATGCATAAATGGACAGCTTGTATAAGTTCATTGTCTGAAGGTGAGATGAAAAGGGATGTAGCTTTCATCCACAATTCGGGAGCATCATGTACTAAAGAACAGAGGGCTTTTGATCTCTGCATAATCGGAGATAACAGCCATTTTTCAGTGGTTCAGTCATTTTTCACTTAGGTGGGATTGTTTTTTAGTTGTGTCCGAGTCTTCGTGACCCCAGTTGGGGTTTTTGCGGCAAAGATATTGAAGTGGTTTGTCATTTCCTTCTCCAGCTCATTTTACAGATGAAGAAACTAAGGCAAAGAGAGTTAAGTGACATGCCCAAGGTCACCCAGCTAGTAAGTGTTTGAGTCTGAACTCATGAAGAAGGCTCAGCACTCCAGCCACTGTGCAGCCTAGCCACCATAAAACCATGGCTCCTCGCTTGTGTTAGGTTCTAGGAATACAGAGAAAGCTGAGTCACTTTTCCTCTCTGAGTTTTAGCTTCCTCATAAGATGGGGTTACTTTGAGGAAAGCATTTTGTAAATTGTAAAACACTATAAAAATTTAAGCTAACATTATCATTAACATTAAAACTATTGTCTATTTTCCCAAAAGCAATTCAATTCAAATCTCTTCCTACCAGGAGTGAAGAGCTAAAACCTTAGGGATTTCTGAAGGCATTTTCAGGATAAATTTGGACAGTCCTCTTTTCTAAATGATTATGGTAGATACACAAGATCAAATAGCTAGCTAACATTTTAATAATCATTAACATTTATATAACATCTACTATGTGCTAGACACTGTGCTAAACACTTTACAAATATAATCTCATATTATATTATGCTACATTATATCACATTATATCATATCATATCATTACATTAATTAAATTATATTATATTAGCAAATATCATCTCGAATGCTATAGAGAGAAAAGAGGTATTCTTTCAGTCATGGCAAGCCCCAAATATGTCTGTGTTTTAATCTTTTCATAGTGGAATAAGTTCTGTCCAACATTTGTAAAACTAAAACAATTCTTTGTAAAAGTGTAAAACGCTACTAACTTGTGAAATTTGAGAGGGGCATTCTAATTAGCCCCATCTTATGGACCAGTAAAGTGAAACTCAGAGAGATGAAGTGATTTAAGTGCCCACGGTGACATAATTAATAGGCGGCAGATATGGCACTCAAACTCTGACCTTCTAATTCTAAATCGAAAGCTCTTTCTGTTTCACATTGCTGTTTCTAAAATTCATATTATAATAAATCAAGGATCAATTTTTTGTTGGTGTGATATCAAAGTAATCCTGTGTTATAGGCAATATTTTATTATTAGTTATCTTAATCCATTGTGTGATAATTAGGGTGATCAATAAACTTTGCTTTCACAACATCGGCTTACAAATTCCCCAGGGTCCCTTTCAGCAATAATTTTTAATTATTCTCTCCTAGCAACCAATTTTTTTCTCATATCTATAACTGTGTGTATGACCCATTAGTCATTCCTTCCATCTAGTTCATTGCCAATCTTTTCCTGGCTACTGTTTTTTTTTTCTTTTTTCCCTTTTGCCTATAAAGTAGGATCATAATATAATAGTTGTACTATTGTTAGCAGGATCATTCAAGCAGTCTTATTTGCCACCAACCTTCTATACTTACTGCCTACTCCACTATATTAGTCATGCAGGTGTGGGGACCAGAAACAGTTCAGCAAAGCAACATCTACTCTAACATGCCTCATAATCAATTAACCCATATGACCTTGCTCCCAGAGTCCTGGTGCTTACTCTTCACAGTTGACTGTCCCCACCTACACTTTCAACTATGTACATCTGTGCATCTTCTAAGTGTCTCATCTGGAACTGGGTTCCTCCTTGATTGAGAGTGGGAGCTAACCAAATGCCTTCTTTTAAGGGCTTACAGTTCAATTTTCACCCAATTAGTTCCAAGTTCCCCTTCCAATTCAACCATGGAAATTTCTTCACAATGTATAAAGAGATAATAGTACATAGGTATATATTAACACCTTATTACCTATGTTATCTGCTCCTTACTTTCATGATTACATCAAACGAGCTGGGGAGGATTAATTATTCCTGAAAAGTCCTGACCCTGAATTCTTTTTGATTGCATGTCATCAAATTCATCACTCATCACATTTGTAGCCGAAATTATTATCTTTTTTTAAAAATTGATCAGTCCTGAAAAACACCTCCACCATCTCAACCCTCAGTTAAACACTTGCTGTCCTCGGCAAATAAGTTGTGGTACTTTTGGCACATGGGTCCATGAAGCCAATTCTGTATAGTTCTCTAGAGTAGTCCCCTAATTATCCTCTAGTTCCATGTATTAAAGAATCTCAACCAAGCCCATGTGACACAGTTCTCAATTTGTTGGACTTGGAGCATATTCAGCTTAAATATACAAGGGCACAATTTTAACTAAAGGACACGATTTTGTGAAATTCTTAAAAGTTATTCCTTGTTTTGGTACTTGCTTGTTGGTACTTTGCTTTCCACCCTACCTTCTACTTGTAAGTTCCATCTTAGGTGAGAAATCCAGTCCCTGCTATAAAATTTGAAATTTCCTTGGAGCAACCCCCCACCTCTCTCCTTGCTCTGTAGCAAAAAAAAAAAAAAAAAAAAAAAAAAAGCTTTGGAAATGGTTCCAAAAGGTAGACTATAATCCTCCCCAAAACTAGAACATTTTCTAGTACCGTTTAAAAACTCAATCACAGTATCAACAGCATAAACAACAGACAGAACACAATTATGACCTTAAACCTACAGTAGAACTAGGAGGGAGCTTGGAGGTCATTCCTACCATTCTGCAGATAAGAAAAATCATGACCATAGTGGTTAAGTGACTGGCCTAAAGTCCTACAAGTATTTAAGTGGCAGCCCTAGGATTCAAACTCAGGTCCTTTGATCTTTCCTCAGATCTTTTCTCAGTACCACACCTATATACTATGCTCAGATCTATTCCAGCCTTTAAAAAGAGTCATTACTTAACCCTACCATCCCTCAAGATGTCACCCTATATCTCTACTTCTTTACATCAAAATTCCTAGATACTGTCCTTAACTTTCTCCCTCAATTTTTTTTGCTACCCATACTTCCACATCATTGCAACTTTCCATATTATCTTGCTTAATTTTACAAATGACAAAATTGAGGCTGAGAAAGAATAAGGGTAACTTGAACCGCATCACAGAGATAATAAATTTCTACATGGTTTTGGAACCCTGGTTTTCTTGAATCTGATTAGCACTCTATCCAAGCTAATTCAAAGGGTCATCATTAATGGGTCATGGTCAAGTGGAAGGGAATTCTCCAGGGGAGAATGTCAGCAAGATTTGGAGAGTTCAGTAGACTACAAGCAGAATATCATTTAACAATTTGACATGGCAGTCAAAAAAACTAATATGATCTTAGGCTGCATTAAGAGAATTAGTCGCTAGAATGACGTAGTGGATAGCCCTGCCCTTGTCAAGCATCTGTAATATTGTGGCCATCTCTGAGCATAAGGTTTGAGTAAATACAGTGACAGGCTCAGTCATGTCTGGAGGAAGGTAAACATTAAGGTAAAGGGATTTGAAATTATGCCATATGAATATCATTTGAAGGAGCTAAGGATCTTTTTACCTGGGTGAGAGAAAACTTTAGGAAAGGAGAATGATATAATATCATAGATTTAAAGCAAGAACGGACCTTAAAATGCAACTTTTCCATTTTACTGTTGAGAGAGTGAAAGTGACACATCCAAGGTACGCCTGGGAGCAAATATGGCAGATGTGCTTTGAATGCAACTTTCTTTAAGTATTTGATCCAACTGGATCACATAGAAGAAGGATTGAATTATTCCTACTTGGTCCCAAAGGCAGAACTATTTGCAAAGGTAAGTTTAGGGGCTATATAAGGCAAAACTACATAAAAATGAGAGCTGGTCCAATAAGCAGCCTCATGAGAGAGTTGTTTCCCAAGATGCCTTCAGGCAAAGGCTGGATGACCCACTCACCAGCAATGTTGTAGAGGAGATTCTAGTTCAGGCATTTACATCTTCTGCAATGCATTCCAAACCTGAAATTCTGGGGTTCTGTCATCTTGGGATCAAGTTCCAAAGCCAATAATGCAGAGCTCCGTATACTTGGATCTCCAAGGATCCTTGGTGTTTGGGAAGAATGCATGGGACTGATCATTTTTTTTAAGGTAATAATTTTGGCTACAAATGTGATACGTCATGAATTTGATGTCATGGAATGAAAAGGATTCAGGGTTAGGATAAGCTAAAGTCACAAGCCTCTTAGCTAGAAGATTTGACTGGCAAAGAAGTTTTTGCCTGGCATAGTGGATAGAATGCTCAGCCTCAACTAAGGAAAACATCGATTCTAATCCTACTTCTGACACCAACTTTATGACCCTGGATAAATGATTCAATCCCTCTAAGCCTCAGTTAACCTATCAGTAAAAATCATAGGCTCACAGAATTTGGAGCTGGAAGGAACCTCAGAGATCATATAGTCCAATCCCTTATTTTATTCATTAGAGAGATCCAGAGAGGTTAAATCAAAGCTCATGTCACACAGGTAAGTAATGGGATTTGAACTCAAGTCCTCTGATGCCAAATCCAGTGTTGTTTTTTTTTTTTTCCCCTATCCCCTTATGCTTTCCCTTGTGATGAACACCAAGACTACTTCAATAGCTTTCTGTTTGGTTTCATGGCCTCAAGTTTCTCCCTACTTCTATCCATCTTCCACGTGGTCACTAATGAGATTTTCCTAAAGTGTAGGTTAGATCATGTCACAATCCTACTCAAAAAAGTCCAGTGACTCACTATTACCTCTAGGATCACAAAAGCTCTAGTAGGCATTCAAGTTCTTCACAGCCTGGCCTCTCCCAACCTCTCCAACAGTCTTACACATCACTCAATTCCACCTTCTCTGTGGGTCTCATTCCCAAATTTCCATATCCTGTCTCTGTCTTTGCACTGACTATTCCCAGGCATGTAATTTGTTCCTTCTACACCTCTGACTCTAGGAATCCTCTTTTTCTTTCATGATTCAGCTCAATTTCTGTTTTCTACAACCCACAGCTCCTGGTTCTTCTCCTCCTCCCCAGCTTCTAATAGCTTCCTATCCTAGGTGGTTTGCTTATGTCTTGAATACACCCTACAAATAAAAATATTGTCTTGTCCATTACAAAGCAAGATCCTTGGACTAAGGGACTTTTTCACCTTTGTTTTGTGTCCCCGGGGCTTAGCACAGTTTCTAGAAGATAAGTACTTAGTAAATGCTTGTTGATGGAATATATAAAGTATTTAAAAGCTTTCTGTAAGTCAGGTGGGTGCAGCTAGGAGGAGCAGTTTATAGAGCACTGTGCCTGGAATCAGGAAGACTCATCTTCATGAATTCAAATCTGGCCTCAGACACTTACCAGCTGCGTGACCCCGTTTGCCTCAGTTTCCTTATCTATAAAATGAGCTGAAGAAGGAAATGGCAAGCAATGCCAGTATCTCGAAAGAAAATCCCAAATGGGATCACAGAGAGTTGAACACAACTGAAAAACAATATATGCCAGGCACTATGCTAAGTATTTACTTGATATTATTACAGATTATTATGGGATTTAAATGGTATTAATTTTTACAAATCACCAATAAAATATTCCCCAGTCGTTTCTCACTTCCACTTTTTTTCTTTCTACGTCTTCTTTCATTAGGTATAGACAAGTACAAACTAAACTTTATAAATAAATATAATCATCTCCAAAACCATTTATAACCAAATATTTCTCACGAAGAGCTGGACACAACTGAAACAACTGCACAACAACAAAAACAAAATTTCTCTCTCGTCAATGTCAGTATTCATCATACTGGTGGTTCTCATGGTAGTACAAATAAAAGAGGTTAATTCTCCTTTAATCACTAAAAAACAACTTATTTCAAAGTTGAAATTCTAGGCATTTCTTAGTTGTGAGTAGACCAAGTTTATGTCTGATGTGAAAGCAAAAGGAAATTCCATCTAGCTTCTTCTAAGGATGACTTTTTGACGGATATTTTAAAATGAACCTAATTTATGTGAAGGGTGTTGTGTTAAAAGAAAAGTTCACAAAAAATATCAAGCATGATTGATCACAAGACTGTATTTCGATCCAAAGACAACATGGGAAGGCAGTCAAATATACATTTTATGGGCTTTTGTCTGTTTTGCAATAATACCAGAAAACATTCTTTAATTAAAATTTAAAACCGTAACTGATTAATTTTCTGTGTAAACAGTCCCTGTAAACATGGAATGTCAGCATTTTAAGGGAACTGGTATAAATTTTAGTTTCCTGTTAGAGGCATTCTAGGAAAGATGGCAAAAGCAAAATTTTCAGAACGTGACCTAGAGGGAGAGAAGTTCAAAGCTCTAGCATGTTCTGTAATTCCATAGATTTCCACTTAGACAAGGTCCAGTCAGAGGTTATGGGCTGCTGCCCATTGCCCTGTGTGGGAGTGTTGGCATGAGCTCACTTTTCACTCTTGCCATGGCCTGTCATTAGCTACAAATTGCCAAAGGGCGATAGAAGACCCATTCAGTAGCATAGCCTGATGCTGACCTCCTGTGATTTAGTGAGGGTGAGATGTACAGCAATGCAACAGTATCTGTGGGTGTTCTAGATTCCAAACAAGGATTTGATTTTTTTAAGTGCTATTTCCCTGTTTTCACAAAAGTCAGAATACACTATGACTCCTCCTTATCCTACAGAGGTAAAGTATCTTTCACATCCTTTTCCAGCTTAAAAAAGAAAAACAAAGCCTAGTTTTACTATGCTTACCAAAAAAATGCTAAAATGGCTTTTCAAGGAAAAATGCTACCAAGAAAAATGCGGGAGAGAGGAGAGAATGTGGTCAAAGCAAATTATTTAAAAACCTTTGCTTATGGTGCTTGCTTAAAATTTGAAATGAAATTCATGATCAACTTAATTCCACTTATAATAATCTGAACCTATCTTCATTCTTCCAAGGTCTAGTAAAATAAGAAATAAGTACCTTCATCATTCCTCCGAGCACCTCTATACAATGTTCGTAGCCTTGGTTTGCATAGTCAACATAGTTCAGCTGTCTTGGATGGGCTTCAAACCCTTTGGGTACATAAACAGACCAATTCTACTTGACAAATATCTGTGTTCAGTGCCAGATAACCTTTTAGAGTAAGAGCTTTCACTTTTCGGGACCTCTTGATTCTCAATGGATTTACTTTAGCTGTAGTCATGGATCTAAACTCTTTAAAAGAAAGGTGTCACTATGTACATTCATTATGGTATTATTATTATTACTGATGGATGAATAAATATGAAGTTAACCTACCCAAAATGTAGATAAATAGAAATCCCAGAATGCGTTCAGCCAGAACTGGGCCTAAGCCATTCAGTTAGATGTAAACCTATGATTGTTTTTACAGTCTGCTATTGAATGAGGCTCCCTCTTCTTCCTTTATAATGTACTTTAAGGTCACTGATTTAGAGTCTTAACTATTCTGAAAATACTTCACAGTTTACTGTGAATTACTAAATTACTGTCTAGATTTGATGTAGCTATGTCTGAGTACATGCTTGTATTCATAGATCACATAGAAGCATACATATTTATTCTATATACATGGTTTCTGCATATATAAAATACATATTATATGTAACATATGTATATATAATACATATTATATATACTATAATATACTATTATTACTATCATCTTACTATGTACTTACCAAGTACTATGCTAAGTATGGGGGTACAAAAAAAGGTAAAAGACAGTCCTTGGTCTCAAGGAGTTCATGGTCTAATAGGGAGACAACATATAAATAACTATATACAAATAAACTATATACAGGACAAATTAGAAAATATCCACAGAAGGAAGGCACTAGAAATAAGGTAGAACATGTAGAAAATGAGATTTTAGCCAAGATTGGAAAGAAGTCAGAAGGCAGAGATGGGGATGGAGAGCATTCCTGGCCTGGGGAATAGTCAGTGAAAATAGTGAATAGAATGCTGGGCCTAGAGTCAGGAAGGCCTGAGTTCAAATCCAGCTTCAGATACTTACTAGCTGTGTGACACTGGGAGAGTCACTTTAACCTCTGTTTACCTCAGTTTCCTCAATTGTAAAATAAGGATAATAATAGTATCAACCTTGCAGAGTTTTTGTGTGGCACAAATGAGATGATATTTATCCAGTGCTTAGCCTAGTGACTGGAACATAATAGGCACCAAATAAATGCTTATTCCCCCAATACAAGGTGGGCAAGGTATCTTGGGGAGATGGATCTTGATTCAGGTCTTGACATAAGTGACAAACATGGACTGGAGAAGAGGTAAGAAAGACTCAGAGGAAAATGCAATATAATTAGCATGAATTTTTAAAGTTTTGTTTTGTTTCTGAAGGAAGTAAGGGGACGTGTTTGCCATTTTCTTATTTGGCAGTGAGACCACATAGTTCTGTGCTATGATATGAAGCCCAGTTCAGTGTCATCAGAAGACTCTCTGGGATACAGAACACAGCACAAAATAGCCAGTCTATATAAAGATGCTCTTGTGAATTGGCTAGGCAGGGAGGAAATTAGATATTTGGGATTGTCACTAGGAATAGATGGACTAGAATTCATTCCTACTTGCCTTGAGCGAGGTGAGTCATTACTTAGAAAAATCTACAATTTGATCAGATATCCTCAGAAACAAGTATCATATAATTGTTATCCACATCTGCTCCTGTTTCTGGAACTATGGGGCCATCATCCATTCCTAAGATCATTTTCTAGTGGATCATTTTTATATTGCCTGAAAATGCTGTGTTTCAAACCGCGTGACAATTTTCAACCTGGTACTGTGTGAATGAGTAACAAGAGAATTGCTTGGGGTCCAATATTGTGTTATGAGGTCAACCTATGAGATAATAGATCCCATAGACACATACAGGCACAAGTGGAGAGGCAAAAACAATTGCTCTACAAACCTGAAGTTCCATAAGTTCTGATGAGGTCTTACATATTTTAGCAGAGGATACCCAAGATTACTTCTTTTACCCCCTTATTAATAGCATATAGAAAATGAACGGTATGTAAAAGATGAATGTGTTGCTTTTCAACTTCTGCAATAGTAGTAAAAAAGGTAAAAAAAAAAAGTAAAAAAGTAAAAAATGAAACATGTGGGTCCTTCACATTTATGTGATGCTTGCTTCTGAGAATCCATATCAGTGCACCTTTCCAAATAAGGGACTCACCTTTACACTCAAGGTGAATAACAATGGCGCCAAACCAGCTTATTTTTCCAACCACGCCTAGTGACAACCCAAAATATATCATTTCATCAACAGAAACAGTTCACACTCTGGCTTTTCTGCACCACATCTTTTGTCTTTCCGCAGCAATATTCCTATGTGTGTTCCTTTCCTCAATATATTTATATGAAAATAGTTCTGTGAACAATTCACAAGAAAATGATGTTCATTACTCATATTATCACTCTCATTTTTCGGGTGAAGAAACTAAGGCACAGAGGTTATCTGTCCTGCTAGAGAACTCTGGGGCCTCCACGAACTTCTGCCTTTGCAAAGCTGCTAATCCCACACTCTTGTCAGTTTTAACTCTGTAACCATTTTTTTTTTAAACCAGGAAATACCAGCCTGTATTTATCTCCTTTCAGTTTGTTCCTACAAGCTTTCCTACCCCCTCCCCACTCTGCATACACACAGACACACATGGTGTCAGGTTTCTTTATACTGCAACAGAGGAGGTGTTCCTGTTGATAAGAAACCTTCATCCTATCCCCATTTTTGTCAGCCCTGCACTTAGGAGCCGAGGTTGAGTTCAAACAAGGGTCAGCCGAGATAAAAGCCCTAGGCTTTATCCACCAATTCACTCCTGCCTAAAACTTCCTTCATTTATTTATTGCCATTAAAAAGGGACAAGCTGGTCTCTGTATCACAAAGGGTGCATGAAGGATCCCCTGTCATTTATTGCTTCTTCAGTATATGGAACCTACAATGGCCCCACTATTACGCTAAGGCATGCCAAGAAGGCCGTCTAAACCGGAATGGAAACATACAACAGTTGCGTCACGTTCTAGAGGGAAGATATTTTTCCCCCAACAATCAGCCAAAAGCAGACATTTTGAAATAACTGTCAATCACAGAAAGATCACACACTAGTTGAGAGAGGGAAGCGGAGGGAGTGGGTGGGGAAGCATGGAACCTCCTGAGAGAACAGAGTAAAACGCACACACACGCTCACACACACATATACACACACCTCCCAAGGGTTGCAGCTTCTAAGCTGAAAGAGATTTACTGTAGCCACTGCAAAGACTATTGTTAAAGGAGAGAAGATTAAACAGGAGACCCTATTCAGAGCCAATGGTCACTTACAAGATCTTGGAAGGATTCCTGGACGAGAACATAGCCAAGATGGAGCTCAAGCAGGGCTCCACGGAGCCAGCCCTGCCGCACACAAAGCCCCCATGAGTTGTTCCCATCCCATATTCAATTTGGCATAAATACTCTTTTAAATGTTACTGAAAAGGACTATCAGCCAGGCACAAAAAAAGGACAATTACATTATAGATTTGAACTCGAAAGCCAATCTTTCTGAACTGAAATGAAACCTGAAAGGCACCAGCAAGGGGAGCCTGAGATGGAGCTGCCTGCATTTGCTCAAGAGCCCTCATGCCCCTGAGTGCTGTCATTTCCCTCATGCTACACAGCCCCTAAGTTGTTTTTTTTTTTCCCTTTTTTTTTCCCTCCCCCTTTTCCTCTGGCAATGCGAACGGAGATCATAAACGTCAGATGTAGTCTTGTCGCTTTAATGGTCTCATGGCTATGAATAAAAATGGCGTGGTAACAGATTTGTTAATTGACTTTATGTGAAACCAGCATACATTACGCAGGGCTGCTAACGCTGCTGCTGCGTGTGTGTGTGTGTGCGCGCGCGCGTGTGTCTGTTACCGCTTTCTCCATCCTCCTCAAATTAAACTTTTAACAGTCGAGAGACCAGAGGGTTAAGCCTAGAAGGCTTGAATGATATTTTCACCGCCTTTGATGACACACTAAAATAAAGAACGTCTCATTTTGCAGCGGAACGTTCAGCCTGTGAAGCCCATGTACATGTGGTTACTATTTGCAGAATTTGGCATTTTCTATGAATAGTATAAAACAGGCATTGGATCAGCTGTCATGTTTTGACAGGGTTGTCCTTTTTTTTTTTTTTTTAACCAGAATGCCATTCTTTACTCCCCCTCCCCCTTTCCTTATTTGAGCAGCAAACCCACTACTTTTTTTTCCCTCACAAGTGGAATAAGAAATAAGATGAATAATGAATTAAAAGCCGGAGCAGGTCGGGAGTTTAAGGCACGAGGAACCAATCACCCTCGGGGAGTGAGGCCCTTAAAGGGCTGTGAATCCCTATTATGACTGGTGGTCAGATTGTCTCCAGACAGACTCTCCACCGGCCCCTAGAATATGTGAATAAGGTCAGTGACCAGATGAGTTAACTGTGTGGAGCAGGGAGTCTAAAGCTGTTTTATTTACAACTAGCTAATCAGCTAGACAGCAGAGGAAAGTGTCCTAGCTTTTATTTTGGTTCCGTATATTTGATTTCACTCTGAGATTTTTTTTGTCTTTGTTTTCATATTCCTAAACCCCTGACAATTTCAGGGCCCAAAGTTTTAGGGAATAAAAATTCACAATGAGAAGTGATTTTTATTGGTTGCTGTAACACACACCCATCAGACTCATCTGAAAAGTGTAGACCTAAGTGTAAAGTTTTAAGTTTTTGGTGAAAGATGGAATTAACTTATGCTTAGACCTAGTAACCCATTATTGGAAACAGAAAAGTTCATGAAGAAAAAATTCTTTTAACCTCTAGAGAACTTTGTGCTTTTGGTTTTGGTTACCAGTACTGCATCTATTAACCTTTCATTTCAAAATCTGGCTTTGACTTTTGTCTGGGTGACACCTTCTATTTATCTTTTACTTTGTTCTAATCAAAAAAACCATTTGATTTTTTTTTCTTTGTCTTCGCAATGCCACATCCCCCGAGTTGCTCTATATGGATTACTTTTCCTAACCATTCACTCACAGAAGCATAGATTTGGAGCTGGAAGGGCCTCAGGGGTCATCTAGTCCAACTTCCTTATTTTATGGAGGAGGAAACTGAGGCACAAAGAAATTAAGTAGCTTACCCTACATCATACAGACAGCAGAAAGAGAAGGTAGGATTAGAACTTGTGTCCTCTGAGTCCCAATTCAGAACCTCTTCCAATGTACTCTGCCTTGAAAGTAGTTTTCCATTACAATATTTTTTTTTTCTAATAAGCCCTTTCCCTTATTAAAGCAGGCCTTGGACAGACAAAAGACTTTCATGGAAGATGCCTAACTTATATCTAAAAACTCAATAGCATTTCGATAATCCAGCATTATTATAGTGTTAATCACAATAAAAATGAATCACAATTGTTAAGATGCCTCTGTCTATCCTAGAAGATTTACTGCACAAATTCAATCATGTTATTTTACAAAATAAAGATAGAAGAATGCTAAACTTTTCATACAATGTATTATTGCCATTATTGTTATTATTGTTAATTATTATTATTATTATATAATTGTCATTTTGGCCTGCACCCATATTTAGATAAAGTGTTGAGAAAGTTCTTGGATAAGAAAGTTCTTTCTCTTCTATCATTTTTATATCATTTTATCACAAAATATCAGAATTAGAAGAGATCTTGGATAATAATTGCAGTTGATGTTAAGATAGCTCTTTAGTGTTTTCATGTATTTCACATGCTGTACTGGGCCCTGTTGTCAGTACTGAGGAAGAAAGAAACAATCATTACTCTTGAGGATCTTATATTCTATTGGAGGAGACATTAAGTACATATTTATGGAGAGAATGAATATAAAGACAACAAATGCTAATAAATACAAGGTGTTTTAGGCATTTAACAAACGTCTGCTGACTAATTAATTTATCCAAGGCCAAACAGCTAAGAAGTTTCCAAGGTAAGAGTCAAACACAGGAGCTCCTGACACCAGTCAGTCAGTCAATGAACATCTATCAAGTACCTAATATGTGCCAGGCACTGTGCTAACCATTAGAGATGCAAATATAGGCAAAAGATAGCTCCTGCTCTCAAGGAGCAATTTATTCTAGTGGACTCTAAGTCTAGTGCCCTGTCCACTGAGCCATGCTGACCTTAGAGGTAATGCATTCCCATACCATCATTTCACATGTAAGGAAACTGAGCCTTCTTCACACTCTGTCCTAGGCTCTCTTATCTGTCACTTGGTGATCTTGTCAGTTCTCATGGATTCAATGATCGTATCTGCAGGAGTTTCCAGATCTATCTAACCAGCCTTAGTCTCTCTGCTAAGCTACAGCCACACATTACCAACTGCTTACTGTACTTTTGTAACTGGATGTTACAAAGGCATCTCAAATTCAAAATGTTCAAGACACAACTCATATTTTCACCAAAACCCACCTCTCTCCTGAACTACACTATTACCATTTAGGGCACCACCGTTATTCCATTTACCCAGGCTCATAACCTCACATCATCCTCAACTTCTCATTCCTACTTTCCCCACATACTCACTTGCCAAATTATGTAATTTCTTTCTCTACAATGTATCTCACATATGTCATTTTCTGTCCATTCACATGTCTACCACTCTAATTTAAATCTTCATAACATTTTGCCTGGTCTATTACAATAATCTTCTCATTGGACTCTGTCTCAAGTTTCTACCTACTAACATTCTCCAAAAGTGATTTTCCTGCCAGATTGATTTTCCTAAATCACAGATGTCTGATCGTGTCACCCTAATACACACTTGATAAATGAAAACGGTCCCCTATTACTTTTTGGATTAATTCTCTGTGTGGTATTTAAAACTGTTTATAACCCGACCTCTTCTTACCTTTTTAGTCATTTAATACATTACTCCCATCCATACGTAAGTTGGTCAATATCAGAGCTTGGCACCCTATCCATTTGGCATTCCCTCTTACCAGACTGGCAAGAAGGGCTGACACCATCACACCAAGATCAACGAAAAGATCTACGAGATTGGTCATATCAAGGGTGGGAAACTGATAAAAAATGCATCCGCTTATTATTTGTCTGACAAGAATATTAGCTCTCTTGGAAGAGTTGCCCACTAGAGGATGTGATCAATGCCTTTATTATGCTGAAAGGCTGTGGTTGTTGGGACCGAGAAGCATGTCCTCATCTTACAACAGTCTCTGCTGGTATAGAGTAAATGGAAAAGACTGACAAAATTTATCAACATCACTTCCAAATTTGGTCATGGTCAGTTCCAGAATGTGGAGGAGAATAAAATCTTCACAGACCACTCAAAAAGAACCGTGTTGCTTAAGAAGAAGCTGCCTCCAAGCCAACTTGGAGCTCGTGGGTTCTTAATAAATCTAAATTATATGTGTGTGTGTGTGTGTGTGTGTGTGTGTGCTTGTGTGCGTGTGTGTATAAAATACCACATCAATTAAAAATCAATAAACTCTAGATTACTTAGAATATCCATGCCAAGTTCTAGGCCTTAAAAAGGGTGAGTGACTTGCTGAAGGTCACACAGCTTTTTTCACATTTGGATCAATCTTGTAGACCTTCAACTTAAACAGTCTGCTTTGAGGAAGAAGAGCCCAGATGGGGAAGAGAAGATTAAAAGGAAATAAACAGTGAGGCATAAGTGAAAAATAAATGTCACATCTATACTTCCTCTGCTATTGGTCTTTCCCTGGATCTCCACTTGCAACAAAGGTCATAATAGCTTCTTTTACCTTAAAGACATTATTTGGACCTGTTATGTCCTTGACTTTAGCTATGGCCCTGAATCTAACACAACAAATAGCTTTTTAAAAAAAATGTAAATCTTTATTTTATACTGTCTTTTCTTTCAAAAAAAAATTTCAAACCAGCAAGGATGGAATCTTCCATCACTCAGAAGCAATGGAAGCAATTATCTTACCTTATTTGACAGTTAATTATCACATCAGCCTCTTCATGGTAGAGATGATTAATGTCTAGTAATCAATGGGCTTACCACAGTCCCTTGCTCTGAACTTAACTACCTGATGTTAAAGCCTCTCTTGGAAACTTCCTACAAATACTTCTGATAGTCTGAAAGCAGGAAAATGTAAAGGAACAGAGCTGGCATGAAAGGCCAAAGGGAGCATTTTAGTGTGTGGAATAACTGTTAGGTAATTTGGCAAAGACTTTGGGTGAGCAAATGGGGGTGAAAATCACCTGATGTGTAGACTGAAAAGCTGGGAAACTGAGAGTGCAGGCTTTTGCCTGACAGTTTTAATCATCTTTCTTGTTTAGTTTCATTTTCAATGATATCTTGGGTGGGTAAAAGCACATTTCATTCAAGAGTTAAAAGGGGTCAGCTTGGGGCTGGTCATGGAAGCTTTTGATCTTTCCTGCTGACCTGGAATTAGTGCATGTATACCTGAGCAACTCTCAAGCATACCCAGCACACCAGAAAATGTGTTTTACGCTACATTGATATTGCTGGCAAGGCACAAAACAAATGTACTAAGTCTGAAATAGCCTGACTTTTGCTTTAATGGTTTTCTGAGGATGGGTTGTTTGAATATAGTTTTCAGGTCTTGCTTTCATAGGAGTTTTATAATATGTTATTTGGTCTCTTACAAAATGATTTTAATTTTGTTCCTCGGGAAATTTGCATTTTACTATAGGGAACAATTGGTTTGTTCTCTCAGCATAAGTTTATACAGCAAGTTCAAGCGCACGTATGCAGACCAATAGTTGTCACTCATATCAGTTCACGTCTCTCAACTATCAAGAGAAAAACCACGCCATTTTGCATCAAATGGTTAGACCTAACTTTTTGAAGTTCTGTAAACATTTCAAAGTTCTTTTAAAAAGAATTTGATTGGGAAAAAAATCCCAATCTGTATAATCTGGAAGAAAACTGGAAAGCCCAAGTAAAATTTAGAGGTGGGTCATGAGATGACTAGCTAATGCATGGACAAGTGAGCTTGGGGTCAATTCAGGGGCGAACTAAAGTGAAGGCAGAAATGTAGTTAGGTTAGGGAAGGGTGAAGGGGTAAGTCTCTCCTATACAGTAGGCAAGCCATTGTGCCAAAGGGAGCTCACAGGTGGGACTAGCAGTTGGGAAAGCAGAGAGAAAGTTAAGGAGCCAGTTTGAAATCAAAGTGAGGCAAAAGCAAGAGCTAGGATATTTGCTGGAAAGGAGAATTGTACTGATGGGACATATACAAAGAGCTTCTTATTAACTGGTTGTTTGGGTTTTTCTTTTCAGGCAACTTTACCTGGACCAGCCTTAAGTAATTCATTTTCCCAGTTGGCAGTATACAATAAATAATCTGAGACTTTGGGAGGAACCTGAAATAATAAACAAATTGAGACAAAACAACTGGGTATGGGGTAAGATTTTTGATGGAAAGTACTTAAATTATGCTTCCTATTCCTTTTGGACTCCTCCATTCCAGATTACTGCTTCTATCCCTGATGGACCAATGAAGGTTTTAGAAAGAACTTAACTGAAGGCAACAGCTTAGGTTACCCTCTTCACCAGCTGAAAATTACATATCCCATGTGGGTCTGCCCAAGAAAGGACTTTTTCACCCTGTCCTCTACACATTCTGCATTCCTAATGCCCAGCATTAGTTTAATGCTTAATGTTTCATGAAATGTTCTCCCTCATTTGATTCTCACAACAATCATTTGAGATGGGCAGGGCCAGTATCATTATTATGCCAATTTTACAGATCAAGAAATAGGTTTGAGGAAGGGAGGGGCTCTTTGATAATAACAAAACCAACAATAACAATAATAACTCATGGCTTATTCATTTACTGCAAATATATCAAAGAGACTAGCAAAAATGAATCCCTTCAATCTCCTATCCATCATCCGTGTCATGGGAAGCCGCATCAATGACAAAGTAAGGAGAAATCAGCCAGGTTGAATAGCTATGAAAATCTAGCAGGAACCTTGATATTCTCTGGGC
>CM053624.1:101349972-101378479 GCA_028646595.1 Phalanger gymnotis | reverse complement strand
AAAAAAAATACTATTAAGGAGACTGAAGGTCTGATTCTGAAGGTCAAATTGAACCAAGGAATGACATCTGTACTTACAAATGCTTTACTCTTCTCTAGGTAAGTTATGCTGAATACAAGACTACTAAGCAGAAGGTTGATGCTGTGTATGTTAAGGTTCTGAATGGCATACTGAAGTCAAACCTTCATGGGAGAAACATACTTAGAGCTATTAATACTTATGCTAAACATAAGCTTTGTGCATCGTGAAAAGGGATAATGAATGTAGAGAGTGTATAAACAAAAGTCAATGTAATGTTTGAAAAATAAGACTTGTCACCCCAAGGCAGTTATACAAAGACAAACATTTCCTTGTCTAAAAGGAGGAGAAATGATAGATGTTCTTGGGACATAATATACTGTCAAAAAATTAAAGAAATAATATTAGAACAAACAGGTCCCATTTCACAAAGATATTACTACATTTTTTGAATGTAACTGAAAATGGTTTGTCTTTGCCTGGAACCTACGAAATAATTAAGATCTAAAAGGTGCTACATGGTTAATATCCACACGAACTAAAAAATAAGATGATATAGAAGTGTTGCACAAATGGCTTAATCATGCAGATTTATTTTCAGAAATAGACGGCATAATGATAGTGATGCATCATCAAGTTATCGCCACCAGAACATATAGAAAAATTATCATTAGGTAGGCTAGACTTATTGATTTATACGATGTAATGAATTATGTTAACTGTGCAACATAGTACAAGTAGCAAAAAATTAGCATCTATGCAGTACATAAAAAGGCACATCCAAGTAGCTAGAATTATACAGAATCTTGACAAATTAACAAGGAAAAAACAATCTTCAAATTACAAATACAAACTCCAGGCCCAAAATAGACTTGAGAACTCAATAGATAAAACTGTGATGGAAATGGTGCCTATAACTGCCTAGAGATAATATTTAATCAGCAAAATTTAAGAACTATCTTAATAGATGCTACAGTGCTGAAGAGTCATAATTTTCACCTACATGGAATAACAAGATTTCAAAATATAGACACCTAGCAGAAAAAATAAAAACCATGTGCAAAAAAAGTCAAGGTACATGTCATGCCTTTTGTCTTGTCTGATACTAGTTTTGTCAAAGTAATTTTCAGTGGGTCAACAAAATATAAGCTTACATCCTCAAATGTTTATTCAATTACCAAAAGGAGTCACTTTACTCACCTGTTCAAAAGTTCACAGCATATTAAGTATTAAAAATAGTATCAGGGTAAAAACTTATTCTAATATCATTTCATCTGAATCGCATTAAAAAGATGAGAACAGGATAATAGTAATGATGATGATGATGTTGATAACAATGTAATGGGGTGATGGGAGCCCAGTCCTCAGAACATGTTCAGGAAGCTCCACCTGTTGCCACCTCTTGTGTGGCATCTGGTGAGTCTACTTTTTAAAAATGAATGACAAGATGCAGTAGAAGGGCCCTGCCCCTGATTTAGAGTGCATACAGATATTCTGTGGCTGTTTTTTATCCACTTACATCTTAATTTGCTGCTGAGCTAAAACTGAGTAAGCATACAAGAAACTCCAACAGAAGAACTCAGTATCTCTCTTCTCTTGTGGCAAGAGCAGGTGAAAGCTTTTGGATGAGAAAAGATAGAGTGCCAGTGGCTTACTCTCCCATTTCCAGCTCATGTGGCTTTGAATGTATGGCACTCCTGCTTCTTCTGTTGTGGTTGTGTTTCATCTTTCCTATTAGATGATGAATGAGTACTGGAGATGGAAAGAACCAGGAAGAGAGCCTGTGAGTTTCAAAAGGTTGGATGAGCAACCTGAGATGCAGTGGCTGATCCTGAGCAGTAGCCAGGCCTGAGAAGTAATCTTCTTGGCCCGATAATGAAATGGCCCAGGATCTGAGACACTGTATCCTGCAAGTAAAGGAATGACGTGTTTATCTACTATGCCACACCCAGATATGAACTCAGGGGTAGAAATATTTTATAATCTCTACTTTAAAATTGAGCGTGTTCTCTTCCCAGAGTCCAGCTAGACAAGACAGTATGCCCCAGTCTGGGAAAATATTTTAGCACTTTGTTTCTCAACACATCTTTTTAGCAAATATCTTTTCGTAAAAGCTAATTGATGTTAACTACTTATCTAGAATGTTGAGGAAATTTCAACTGGTCAAAAGTTATGGAGTAAATACTAACTAGCCGTGGAAATTTGATATTGGGCTAAGTAGGAATATATACTAGATAGCAACTTGATAGCTATAGCATTAGAACCCTACAATGCCTCAGCAACACCCTTTGAGCCTGAAGGAAAATGAAGTTGTAGCCTTTGTCTGCAAAGCTAACCAGCTGGTAGAGATTAGATTTAGGGAGTAGCTCCAGAGACTCACTACAACAATAAAAAAAAGATTAAATAAATAAATCCTAAAAATATTTCTGAAACAAACAGGTATCACTTCAAAGAGCAACAGTAAAGACAGACAATAGTAAATGCCACTGGTTTTGTCAAAGTATCCCAAAGAGGTGCCTCTGGATCAAATATATGAAGTATCTAGGATGCAAGAGTGGAATCATAAGAGCCCCCACGGCAAAGATTCACATGAAATCAACCAACTTTATGTTGACAAATGTATTAAACAAAAGGCTGAGTCATACAGATTTGTTTATAGAAAAAGAAGCTCTGTTCAGAATTAGGTCATTGCCACCAAAATTACAGAAAATTTATCTTTAGTAGCCCAGATTTCTTGATCAATGAAGATCATACAAGGGGAATATTAAAAATTGTGAAACATCACTATGAGTTAGAAAACTATATTTCCTATTGAAGAGTTAGAAAGACATGATCAAAGTGCTAGAAGCTCTCTGTTCTTTATAAACTAATAGTACAAATTTAAAACTCCATAAATCTTTGTGGATTAAGTGATAACATGACTAATCCCGGTAATACAGACCCCCAAATATTCTTGACAATTCAATAAATAAACTGTATTGGAAATGGACCATTATTACAGACAAAACTGTTGTCCACAATCACCCGCATATAATATTGATTTTCCCAAATTTGAAAATATCATTTTTGATAGATGTCACCATACCTAATACTCATAATGCCCAATTTACATGGAATGAAAAGCTTTCAAAACATAGAGACCTGGCAGAAGGCATCAAAATCATGTGGGGAAAAGTATTAAGTGCACAGTCTGACCAATGTTCTGTCTACTATTGGTATTGTCCCACTGATGCATTCAATGAACTTACTTAAGAAGAGTTATGCCCCATCATTTTTAATTCAATTTAAAAAGTCATTTTATTCAACTGTGATTGCTAGTAGAACATTAATTGAAAAAGAATAATAGCAGGACAGCAACTCGTTCAGAGTCCATATCCACTTATATTACATAGAAAAAGATGAGAACAAGATAATATTCACATACTCAAGTGGATTCGTGATTTCACTGCCATAAATGTTCGCTGACATAATGCACGTCATAATCCAAAACATGTCTGCCCACCTCCCCATGTGACTTTTATCCATATCATCCCAAAAAGTCACCACAGGGCATCCATAGAACATGCTGGGAGTTAAATGTGACTTCTCTTGACATATTGATTATATCAGTGGAGCACATGGACTAACAATGATTATCCCTGTTTTCCCCCACAAAACCATCATTTGTTTGATAACATCCTTTATCTTGCTTCTTTATTATACTATTTGCAGTGAAAATGTCAAGATGGATACAATTCAGCTCCTCCAGAAATATGTCTACTTACTGGCCTTTGGGCAAGCATATCCCATTTACAATACTTACTAGTAGCCGAGTTAAAGATTGTAGACAGTATAAAATCCAACTTAGTGCCCTCTGCCCTGTTTTCTAGGACTCTGCCACCATCACTGCAGAAGCAGAAGGAGGATGCTCAGGACTGAGAACCATCTCGTGTTTTCCCTTTATTTCACAAGGTACCATGGACAACAAAATAATGATAATAATGAGAATGATAATCATAACATATTTAAATAACACTTTAAGATTTGCAAAGTACTTAACTTACAACTACCTGGTGAGATGGTCACAACAATTTAAATAATTTGCCAAAGTTCACACTATAAGTACCACAGCTGGTGCCATAACCCAGGTCTTCTGAGTTGGAATACTATATGTAAGTGTATGATAGCTCAAAGTTGTTAAAATTTCCCAACAGTTGCCTTCTTAAGTAACAGCAATTCATTTCTAGGAACTTGAAAAAACATTCAAAAGCACAACAGATATTGTATCCAGCTTTTATTAAAAAAAATGGATATAAATCAAGTAATTTCAAAGGTCATCAGAAAAGTACCATTTCTCCTTTGAATTGATTAAAATAACATTGTATATGAGAGTTTTTACATTTGTTTTGTTTTTGCTTTAAGAAATGAATCACTTTTGGGTTCCTTTAAATTGTTAACTCCTTTATTTGAAATGATTGGATTGATATAAAACTTTTTCAGAAATATATCACATAAAGCACACCTATATAATTATTTTGAATGATGCCAACAAATTTTAAAAGCATATTTCTTCCAAGTTATAACGTAACAATAGAATATATAAATTTACAAACTCTTCCAAACATGCTAAGTTTACTTGTAGGAATGTCAAATTATTCACATTTTTATGTATCTACTGTATGCTAATATGGAATTAGCATCTAGTGATTTAGAAATATATAACCTTACATAGGTGTTTCAACAATCTGGCTAGCAGCTGCTGTGTGGGGTATAAAATCAACAACAACCAGCTCACAGAATGCTGCAAAAGCCCATTAAGGGGTTAACAATCTTACTTTAATTTAGCATACAAATACCATTTTCTTAGTTCAGGGGAAAAAGCCAGCACCCAGAACTTCAAAGCTAATACAAACAAATTACAAAAGACAAACAGGCCAAATGCAATTCATAGTTACCAACATCTAAGTTCAGCCCGGGAGCTCATAACAAGGGCTGGCCCAGAGTCATGCATACCACCACGGCTGTAGGTCAGAGCTCCGAAAAAGGGAAAGCCAACCCCTGGTTTTATATCTTTTTTAGGGTCAAGGGTGAGTTACACATGCGACTCACCCATGTAACCTAAAATTGTCACAAAGATGTGACTTAAACCCACGTGGTCTAAAAGCCTCTGATGTCACAAACATGTTACTCAAACTCTTGTAAACTAGGCTTTCCCTTGAGTGTTCAAGGGCACTTGGTTGAACTACGTGCTAAGAGCCCATTTTGCTTACCAACACACCAACACAATAGGTAAGGATGGAGAACATAGAAAATAGTTCTGATTTTCATTCAACAGAGGTATCCCCAAATAAAAGTAATAGATGTATATAAAATTTGAATTACTTTATGCTTCTTTTTCATTCTAACCCTAACCTTGCTGCCAGATTTTCAGTCACTAAGATTATGGACTACTCTGGGTGTCAGAAGTCAATTCAGAGAAATTCTTCCTTTTCTTTTTCTCAGCATGAAATTTCTCTTACTGTCTCTTAAAGTAAGTTTCTCTCTGCTTCAGCCTCTCTTACTTGAGAACTAGAAAACCATTTCTTGCATCTCTCTGAATTGGCGTATCTCTCCACATGATTTGGAGACTTTGTAGATGGAATTTGTTCACTTCAATTCAATGCCTCAAGTCATGATCCCTCAGCAATAGATATGTATGTGGCCAACAAATCAAATTAGAACCAAGAATTCTGGTTCAAATTGGTCTGCACAAGTCTTGACTGGTATTCACCAGCACTTTCACTGACCTTGATCAGCACAAATCAGAACTTTTGGTTTCCTGTCAGCCATGGTCAGTGAAAATGTCAATTGCTTTCCAGCTGTGGACTCTGCTGACTCAGGCAATTGACTGACTTAAACCCAAATTTTCAGACATCTGTTCAATTCAGCAATTACTTGTAGGTCCCACCTAGAGGTCCGAAGTACTTTGCACACTTTTTAAGGTAACCCACATCCTGCTTTTCATTTCTTCATTTAAAAAATGCAACTTCCACATGTCTTTTAGGGAACTAGCTAAAAAAAAACATTTCACTAATGTTGGTCCACTTATCAACACTGTTAAATACAAAGAGATGTTAATTTATTTAGATGCACTGCTATTGTTCACACATCTATTGTTTAAAATACATTTGAAATGTTTTAACATGATACTTGAGAATTCTAAGTACTAAAACTAAGCAAGAAGATGTCAATATTGGCAACACCAGCAGAAATCACAGATTTTAGGAGACCCAATTAGAGACACATCGGAGGATGAGACATGTTACACAATTAACAAATTCTAATAGTCCTATTTTTATTTTTTTAAAGTGGAGATTTGAGGTAATTTTCTGTTTCATGCTGGAAAGTATCCATACCTGAAGGGTATAATTAATTGAGGCAAAAAAAAAATGTTGGGAATTTTCAGGAGCCAAATAACGAGGAGCTGGGTTGTATTATATCATCTGTAAGGTCCACTCCAGCTATAAATCTATGAACCTATTAACTTCAGTGGTGATAGGCAGTGAACTCCAGAATCATAGCTTAAGAAAGAAGATCCTGATATTATGCTGACAGATTCCCCCATGATTTCCACAGCAGAATATACGGGGGAATCTGTTCTGGTATCCTCAGTCAGACATTTCTTGGGGAATTTTAGAGCCTTTCTTTAGGCACTGCCGTCCAGTTTCAAGTTGTGCTTTTTCAACTTTCAAAGCACTAATGACTTATGTTACAGAGCAACTGGAGACACTGCTTGTAATTGGATGGTTCTTTTGATGGAGAAGAGGAACCCTTCATTATTAGATGACTGGCAAATTGGGGTAGAGATATAGCTAATATTTAGATACCCTTATAGGAAAAAAAGGATGCTACAGAGAGATCATTCAGGGAATGAAGGGCAGGGAATCAGATCATTCTCTCAATACAAGTTCTACCAGATGAGAAAATCACTAGGGAGGGATTTCTATCAGGCACATTGGCTATTGATACCATGCCAATTTAGTGGAGATCTGAGCAATCTTAATAAAAATCTAGTTGCTTTGCAATTTTAAGTCCATATTCAAGGAAAAATGGCTCAAACATAAATGATTGTAGAAAAGGAGCAATAGGAGACAGATAAGTGGGATCTCTGACAGATAGGTAGCTAAGTGACACATTAGAGAGACTGCAGGAGTCAGGAAGATCTGAGTTCAAATCTAACTTCAGGCACTTACTAGCTGTATAACCTTGAGCAAGTCACTTAATTTCTGTTTGCCTCAGTTTCCTCAACTATAAAAGGGGGATAGTAATAGCACCTACCTCCCAGGGTTATGGTAAGGATCAAATGAGATATTTATAAAGTGTTTACCCCAGTCTTTAAGACACGTTGGCTATTGAGTCATTTCAGTCTTGTCTGACTCTTTGTGACCTCATTTGTGGTTTTCTTGGCAAAGATACAGGAGTGGTTTACCATTTTCTTCTCTTTCTCATTTTATACATGAAGAAACCGAGGCAAAAAGGATTAAATGACTTGCCCAGGGTCACACAGCTAGTAAGTCTCTGAGACCAGATTTGAATTTAGGAAGATGAGTCTCTTGACCAGGGATAGTATTCTCTCAACTGTGCCACATAGCTGCCCTCAAATACATAGTACACGCCTTTAAATACTAGCTATCATTATTATCTCTTACAGGTGTTAGGACAGGGATGATGAATCAGATTGAGAAGAATAGGCTAGATATAAAGAGTGAAAAAACTGGAGCAAGAACTAGAGGAACCAGGAAGGAAAGAAAAAAATCAACAGAGGCAGCATAGCAACCGGATACATGATTTCATCAGTGTAACTCCCAAGAAATGAAGTTCCCTCTGTCAATACAGATAGGCACTTTCTCTGCCAGTCATAGTCTTAGAAAATTGCCTAGAGCATTAGGAGGTTATAAGTGACCTGCCCAGGGTCACAAAAATAGTTTGTGTCGGAGGTAGGACTTAAATCTAGGTCTTCCTGACTCTGAGGCCACTTCTCTTTAAGGCTAAATGAATACAATAATCTGGGAATTTATGATCAGGAAAAGAAAAAACTTTTGTGGAATTTAATCTGGACTGGAAAACTGGGGGTCAGAATAATTAAGGAAATTCTTGTCATAGAGTACAGAAAATGGAGCAAATAGCTGATATCAGGCAACTATAGAGAACGTAGTTTCAACTTGAAACCTGTGGATTGTATCTGAAGTCTTGAGGAGAAAAAAAAAAGAAGCTGGTAATCCACAAAGATGAGGGCTAAGAGAGTCCAGGTTTGCTTGGAGAAAAACACATTAGAATTAAAAAATTCTACATTTAGGTATTATATTATACCAACCAGAATTTATGATTAAGCCAAGTATGTGTGCATGTGTATAGATGTATATCATGTGTTGTATTTGCCTGTATGTATATGTGTGTGTATATAACTTATCTCCCAAACTGACACATTAATTTCAAGCCCCAGGTTACCTCCACTATCCATTTTTCCTGTTCCTGCTCACAGGGAGCAAAATATTGCTGGAGAAAGTTATGAAACTATGCTTAATTGTACTACTACAGTCTTTCTAACTTTAAGTAAATCCTCATCAATGTTTGTTCCTTAGTGGAAAAGATATTTAATAATATCTTCTGAGTTCTCAACCTTAATCATTCCTTCCCTCCTCATTACTTTCATCAGACAACATCAACTCTTACTTTATTGAGAATATTGAATCCAGCTACCAGAAGCTCTCTGATATTCTTCTCCATCTACAAAGCTTTCTTTCTCTATAATTAGTCTTCCATTTCTCCAGTTTCAGAGAAAGAGATGGCTTTCAACTTGCTAAGGCTAACCCTTCTAGATCCGTTCTCAGTCCCATTCTCTCTGCTTTCACAAATGAGGACATTGAAACCCAGAGAAGTTAAGTGATCTATCCAATTAATTAGAAATACTAAATAACAAAGGCAGGATTTGAACTCTGGTCCTGTGATTCCAAATAAAGTACCCTTAACCCGACTCCTTGTTGCTGCTAAACCTGAGTCATTTTCACCTTCTTCCTTTTGATATCTTTCTTTTCAGCCAGTCAGCTATGACAACATTGGTTCTTCATTTGTAATCATCCTTTTGGCTTATTATACTCCCCTTGCTACTAGCCTCTTTCAGATCCTAAAATGAGATGGTATTACCTTAGCATCCTACTTACCATCTCTGAGCCTCAATATGTGGATTGAGGTGATTAGAAAAAATAAATGTTTTCTGATGTACCTTACAACTTCTATTATCTTTAATCCTATAATACTAAATATTAAGTTTTGTGGTGATACAATTTAGGGAAAATAAGGGACTTGGAAAGCTTTTTAGAGAAAAGGTGAGAATTGACTTAAGTCTTGGAGGATGAGAGGAATTTCAATAGGCTTCCCTTTTAGGCATGTAGCCAGTGAATACGAAATAACTTTAATATTAGCCTTGCAAAACAATTAAAAGGAAAACTTGCTACCAAAAAAAGACATAATGTATTCCAAAGTTAAAAATAATTCAATTGCAGATTATTTGCTATTTGGATCATCTGTTCCTTTCCTCCTTTCCATTAGCACAGATAATTGAGAGCTGAGCTGATGGTACAAGAAATGTCCAAATATGTAATTTACTCATTGACACCCTATCATAATACCTGCTACATTTTCTCACCATGGTGTTTTCTATTTCTTTAAAAAGTTAAAAGGGGAATTCCAAGGTGGTGATTTTTCGCTTGTGATATACACTGATAATTTGGATTTGGCGGTGATGAATGTTTGGTATGATGGGGCTGGTCGAGGTAAATGTGCCTTCCTTAAGGTATCAATCAGTTCTCTAATTCTTACTCCAAAAACATAAAAAATCCCCATTAAAATGTTAATATTTTAACTATTCTTTTCTTAATAGATCTTTATTCGACATCCTCAACTACTAAAGTAAATGGAAAAAATCCAATAGAGTTATATGGCTTTGGCACAGCTTCTCTGTATTACTGTCACTCAATTTGTGATGTTATGGAGTAGGTGACTTGATTTTCTTCCCACACATCTTTTATGATACATGAATATTCTTTGAAAGGGAATATTCATGCTTACATGAGCTATAACTGCAAACTCCCCATATAGGTTTTGTAACAAATGCCTCTCTCTTCTAAACATGGCTCCAATCATTTTGTCCTTTGTCCTCAAACTTGACATTGACTTGAGACAATCTGCATCTTGAGCTGCAACTTCAATTCCTCTTCAGTGTCATTCTATCTTTACCTTTCTTCTGCCCCTCTCGACCAGAGTGCCCAGGTGGAAGAGGATGGTGTAGAGAAGGGGAAAAAATACAGATGGTAGCAAGGGAATGAGGGACTTATGTTCCCAAAGAAGACAGTTCCTATCAGGGAAATGACAATAGCTGTCATTTTAATGAAGAAAAAGAAGGGAAACAGGAATTTCTATAAAGAGAATGAAGTTAAGGTAGCTATGAAGGGCTGTGAATTACAATTTTCCTCTTTTCCTCCAAGGGAAAACACAAACAAAAGTTCATCACTGCCCAACAACTCAGAAGCATCTTTGAACAAATTGGCACAAGCATGTTTCATCTAAGTCAGGGTACAGGGACAACTTCCAGGCAAACAGGCAAAGACTTTTTGTCCTTTTTTGCTCTTTCTTCAGCATGTTTCTATAGCAGAATGTTTGGGAATGGGAACAAGTACAGCCTCAAAAAAAGTGTTTATGAATAATGGAACATTTCAAATCCATCTGGTTTCTAAGACTCTTTTTTTTTTTAGTTTCTTGCTACAGCCAATTATATAGCATGCTTGAGTGATAACTGGTTCTATCCTCAGGCTCATTCTGCTCTCTAATTTCTACATTGATAGTTGCTACCAACCTCTGAGGTTAGTAGCCATATGGTAGTCCAATATGGCACTTTATACTACACTTGTTATACAGTAGACAATATTCCATTGAACATAAATCCACATTGTAGTAGGCAACATAAAAGAGGGTGGGGGTAGGTGGGTGGGCACTTTAAGTCTTTCCAAATTTTATCACCATGCAATGGATTTTCTCTTTATTTCAGGAATGTTAATAGATCTATTTCTATTAATAGATTTCTTTCATTATTGATCATTTTCTATGCTCACCATAGATTCTCCACATAAACAGCAAAGGTTACTTTTAAAGGTAAAGCACGTGTTTACTCTGATAAAGATTCTTACTATCCATTCTTTACCTGACTCCCATTTCAGCATGTGTTTTATTGGTCATTGAGCAGCTTCTTCCAACATGAATCCCACCTATCATTCATCCCAAAGATAAGTGTTTAGGGCGTTTAAAGGCATATTTACCATGGCCATTTTAAAAAGATTTTTATGGGAAAAGTTCATAAAGGAACCAAAATGTACTAGTTTGGAAGGTACTATAGTAAGAGACTTACTCTTCTGCCTTTAAGAAGAAATTTATTTTT
Organism: Phalanger gymnotis; assembly: GCA_028646595.1. NCBI lineage: Eukaryota > Metazoa > Chordata > Mammalia > Diprotodontia > Phalangeridae > Phalanger > Phalanger gymnotis. The sequence continues at coordinate 101,367,012 of CM053624.1, read as the reverse complement.
GATATCCTATTTATATAATATATGAGAGTAAGAAGATAAGAATCTAGGCAGAGGGGTCCCTCTACTACAGAAAAGATCCATGAGCAACACAGAAGGGTCCCTAAACAGCAGGAAAAAACTTCCACTCAATTGAGATAGCCCAAGAGACACGCTTCTAATTACTCTGTGAATTGAACTAATTCTGATCACTTTCTAGAGACTAGTAAAGTGTGCACAAGAGTATTCATATGCTTCAAAATTCATTTAAAATGCAATGTCCCCAATCAGATTACACTTTAGCTTGGTATTTTCTATGCCAGGGAGAGTGGGTGATTAACAGTGGTCAACAGTAGAGTAATCATTTTATTTCATTTACGAGGCTGATTACATCTTTCTGAATTGGTATTGCTGGACCAGGGTTTTCATTTCTGTTTAATGATTGCTTGCTGTTAACAATCAATCAGACTGACTAAAGAGCAATTTTGAAATGGCTGTTGAGAGGATCAAAACAATTGGATTAAGTAAGCTACAAACCAGTTCCCTTCCCAACCTTTGGTTGAATAGAGCCTTCATTTTATCCTGATTCAAAATTTTGTTGTTTTATTTTTAATTGAGATAGTCTAGAAAAGTAGAACTCAGGAAAATTGAAATATACTCTGTTCTGCCATTTACAATTCCCTAAACATGATTGTGCATGGTGTTCCTGCAACCACAATTGTCCTTGGGGACTTCCTATTACCTGGGATGTCTTCCATATGGCTCTCTGATTATCTAAGCCCTTCCTTTCTTTGAAGGCCCTGTTCGAGTCTTTGCTCTTTTAAAAGATTTCCCCCAATCATCACAGCCATCAAAGACTGCATTTTCCTTGGGACTTTGTTGGCAGTTATTATTTCTACTCTATATTTGGCATTTAGTTTATGTGACTTTGTCTTGTTATATATTGTTTTATGCTTAGGTCCTGCCATCCCAATTTGATTATAAATAACTCAAAGACAGTAATAATGTCTCTGCCTCTTTATATCTCATGGGTTTAACATGGAGCCTTTTATACGGCAGGCATTCAAGATTGATACATTGATGCTGCTGCTGCTGCTGCTGCTGATGATGATGATGATGGTAGTGCTGAAAATTAAGATAATTATAAAGATAAAAACAACCTTAGGGGAAATGACATTACCTCTCTGGCCCTCAGTGAGAGGTTCAGATGATCCTTTTCATTTCCAAAATGTATGTGTGCACATGTGCGTATGTGTGTTTGAGTGTGTGGTCAATATATCCACATGCAGTTATAAATCATTTTATATATTACTTGCATTGCTGGAATTTTTTGCACACTGACATTTTTTGTAAATTGAATACCTCACTTGTATATGGAAAATAATTTCAAAAAATTCTCTAATATTGTGATCCTTTGCAAAGTTAGATTTTTTTTTCCTGGGAAGTTCTATTCGAATTGATACAGAAGGAAGTGGGCAGAACCAGGAGATCATTATACACGATAACAGCTATGATATAATGATCATTCTGAAAGACTTAGCTCCTCTAATTGCTACAATGATCCAAGACAATTCCAAAGGGCTCATGATGAAAAATGCTATTCACCTCTACAAAGAGAACTGATGAACTTTGAGTGCACATTAAAGTATAATTTTTTCACTTTATTTTACTTGCTCATTTTTTTAAACATAGCTAATATGGAAATATGTTTTCCATGATTTCACATGTATAAACAATTTAGATTTTTTATAATTAGGATTTCCTTATTACAGAATACATCTACATATTTTCCTGTCTACCTACCTGCATGCAAATACACTAATGAACAAATATGTGCTGTATATGTCATGAAAAAAATACTACAAAACCAAGCTCTGAAATAAACTTGGACTGATGAAAACTAAGAACTGCATCTAAAATAAATAAATGTATTCTGTTTCATTTAGAATTTATTGTTAGAAACTATGGCTAAATTGCATATCTCAATGTCTTTCCTACATACAAATACTTGTGTTCTTAGAGGTTTTAAAAAGTTGAAGGGGAAAAAAATTACTAATTTAATCATAGTTGAAAGAGGCCTTAGAAGTTGTCTAAGAAATCTCTTCCACAAAATCTGTGACACCCAGTCTTTGCATGAATACTTCCAGTGATTAGGAGCTCCTCAAACTATAAGGTGACCTATTTCATTATTGAATAGCTATTGTTATTAGGAAGTACTTTCTTACAATAAGCAGAAATTTGAATCCCTATAATTTCCATATATTGGTCCTATTTCTCCATTCTGGAGCCAGGCAGAGTAAGTCTTATTCAGTCTCCTACAAGACAATAATTCAAATATTTGAAGACAATAATTATATTCTGTTTTCTCATCTATAGATTAAGAATGCAAAATTATATAAGACATCCTTACATGAAATGATTTCAAGTCTCCTTAATAATACAATTTACTGTCATTTGGACATACTCCAGCTTGCCAATATCCTTTTAAAAATCTCTATTGATTTTAGTTTTTACATTATCTTCATTTCTGCATATATCCTTCCACCTCCCCTCCATTCCCTAGAAAACCATTCCTTGAAACAAAGATTAAAAAGAAAGAAATAAAAAGAAAAAAAGGAAGTTTATCAAAAAGTCTTCCACTTCTACACATAAGGAAAGGAGGAACAATTTTTACTTCTTTTCTGGAGCCAACCTTTGCCATGATAATTATATATATATAATTATATAATGTATCACATGTCACAATAAAATACATTATATAATTATATAACGTATCTCAAAGAATTATGTAATTGATCACATATAATTACATAATACTTTTCTGGTCTTTTCAATTAAATTGTTATAGTTATTGTGTATATCAGGGCTGTCCAACCTTAGGTTTTTCTTGAAACAATAGATAATATATTTTGATTTGCCATTTTAGTGAGAGCTCTGTGGTAACTCGGCTTCATTTACTAAAGCATTTATGTAAATTGCTATGCTCATAGGCAGGCTGCATAAATAACACTGCAGCCAGTAGGCCACATTTTGGACAGCCCTGGCATATATAGTTTTTCTGATTCTGCTTATTTCAGTCTGCGTCACTCTTCCTATTCTTCTATTAATTCTTCAATCTCATTAGTTCTTACAGGACAGTAACAGCTTATTGTATTATGGACCAAGATCTATTTAGCCACTCTCTATTCATAAGAGCATAGATTTTATGTTTGGAAGGGACTTCAGAGGCCATCTATTACAACTCTCTAATTTTACAGGTGATGAAAGTGGGGTCCAAAGAGGATTAGGCACTAATCCAACTTGACACAGGTTAGCAAGTCTGGAATTTGAACCAATGTTCCCTGACTCCAAATATAGTATTCCTTCTATACATAATCAACATATAGTATAAAAATTTTTTAAAACAGTCAAATTTTCTTCTTACATGTAGATTCTCCATGGAAAATATTTTGTTAATCTTAATGTGGTACATGAGTATGTTACTGCTAGTACTGTTTATTATTATTACTGTTATTATTATATACCATAATTTTAATTCTAGGCTGCCTAAGCTAGACAACACATTTTCCATCATGTTGCCTCCCAAATAATCATCCACTTTGTTCCCAAATCTTTGGTAACCACCCCCCCCCAACAAAAAATCTTCTATGAGTATTTTGGCATATATGGGAATTTTCTTTCTGTCTTTGACCATCTTGTAGTATATACATGGCTACAGGATCTCTGCATCAAAAAGTATAGACATTTTGGTCAATGTTTTAGCATGATTACATATTGTTTTCCAGAGTGAATGGTCCTATGAAAAACTACATCGACCATGTGTTAGTGCCCAGTCTTTCCACAGCAGTTCCAACATTATTTATTGCTATCCTTTTTCATCTTTGCCAATTTTCTTTGTGTTAAGTGAAAGCCCAGAGTTCATTTTTTTCTTGTATTATTAGTGATTTGGAGCAATCTTTCATGAGGTCAGCAATGCCTTGCAATTCTTTTGAGAACTTCTAACTCATATCCATTAGAGAAATGGCCCTTGGCCTTATATATTTGTGTTAATTATCTACATGTCTTTTATATCACCCTATCTGAGATAATTGATTAAATTTTTTCTTTCCCATATCATAGATTCTTTTATTAGTCTAGTTTTTATTTTCTCCAAAAATGTTTCAGTAAAATGTATCTGTTTCCTGTTTTGTGATCACTTCTATTTTTTGTAAGAAGGAAGGAAACAAGCATTGTTAAGCACTTACTATGTACCAGGCACTGCGCTAAACACTGAGGATACAAATATAAGCAAAAAAAAATAGACAATCTTTGCTCTTAAAGAGCTTATATGCTAATAGGGGATGTAGCTTACATTCTAATAGAGGAAGACAGCACACAAAAGAGAGCTGAAATACAGCATAGGGGTGTGATTCAGAAGACCAGAAAATTAGGAAAAGAGCCAAGATATGGAAGGCTGGCATGAGGCCCATCACAAAATGGAAGAGCTCACCAAAAGAAGAAGGGGGAGGGTCCTGTGGAAGGATATTTCAGGGTGAGCAGTCTGTAGGTATAGTAAGATATTCAGGGATGAAAAGGCCTAGGTGCTAAGGAGGAAGTTCCAGGATGAGACAACAGTAGAGACTTGATTTTGAAGGAAAGAAAATCAGGAACAGGTTTAAGAGAGGAGTGTCATTCTAGAATGTCACAGATAGCATGTTAAGAGCACTGGATACTAGGTCAGAGGCTCTGGTGTCAAATACAAGCTTTATTACATCTTACTGGGTGACACTAAGAAAGTCACAACTCTCTGGGCCTTAGTTTCTTCATCTACACAATTAGTGGGTAATTTTAACTTAATTCTGAGGGTCCTTTCAACTCAAAGTCTTGTAATTTTATGTATCTGATCTGGAAAATTTAAGGGAAGCCCACTCAATTTCTTCTTTAAATGCCTAGAACAATTATTATGAGATACAACAAAAGTTTAAAGAATTAACATATTATCTATATTAAAATTATCTCTGCTATGAAATTTCATAAAATGAATTTAACATAAATCAACAGATAGTATACATATTTAAATTTAACATTATTTATTTAACATAAATTTAACATAATCAACATATAGTATATAAATTTTTTAAAATGGTCAAATTTTCTTCTTACATGTAGATTCTCCATGGAAAATATTTTGTTAATCTTAATGTGGTACATGAGTATGTACTGTTAGTACTGTTTATTATTATTACTGTTATTATTATATACCATAATTTTAATTCTAGGCTGCCTAAGCTAGACAACACATTTCTATAGTATTTTTTTTTTCACTTCTGGATTCTCCCTCTACCTCTATAGTTAGTAACCTCTTCTTTGAGGTCTATATAATCCACATCTTCCACCTAATCAAAATCTTAGTAGCTGTTGTCTTCAGATGTCCAGGGCCCTCTTTTTTCTTTTTCAACAAGTTCAATACTTAGATCACAGTCTTTCTCTCCTTCCCAACTCCTACCCTGATACTGCCAACATACATCTTAACTCTCCTTCAATCACTCTTACAGTTTATCAATCGACTCACATCACATGACCTCCTCCTCTACTCTAGCTTGGACATATACAAAGATGGTCATAAGTGTGATCTTGTCATCTACCACAAATATACCACTTCCATGTTCAAGAATTCTGAAATCTCTTTTTCTGACAAAAATCTATTGACTTTTCACCTCTCCCACTGCCTGCTCATACCAAATCCTACTCTTTGTGCCTCTAGTCTTTTAACCTTTTTTACCCTCTGGTTTTAGGGTATCAGGGCAGTTTTCCTTTATAATGTCTTGAAAAAATATATACCTAGGCTCTTTTTTTTAAATCCCGACTTTCAAGATGATTCTTAAATTATCTCTCCTCAATCTATTTTCCGGGTCAGTTGTTTTTCCAATGAGATATTTCATATTTTCCTCTCTTTTTTCATTCTTTTGATTTCGTTTTATTGTTTCTTGATGTCTCATGGAGTCATTAGCTTCTATGTGCCTAATTCTAATTTTTAAGGAATTATTTTCTTCAGCAAGCTTTTGTACCCCCTTTTTTGGCCAATTCTGCTTTCTAAGGAGTTCTTCTCTTCAGGGGATTTTTGTACCTCCTCCTCCTCTTCCTCCTTCTTCTTGTTCTTCTTGTCCTTGTTCTTCTTCTTCTTTTATGATTTTGCTTATTCTGCTTTTTAAGGTGTTATTTCTATCCCACCTTTACCAAGCTGTTGACTCATTTTTTTCATGATTTTCTTGCATCACTCTCATTTCTTTTCCCAATTTTTCCTCTACTTCTCTTATTTGACCTTTTAGAATCATTTTAAAGCTCTTCCAGGAATTTTTGGGGGACCTGAGACCAATTCACATTTTAATTTGAGATTTTGAATGTGGCAGTTTTGACTTTGTTGTCTTGTTCTGAGTTTGTGTTTTAAGCTTCCTTGTCACCATACCAATTTTCTATGATCAAGTTGGGTTATTTTTTTGTTCTTTGACATTTTTCCACCCTATTTCTTGACTTTTAATTTTATGTTAAATTTGGTATCTGTTCCTGGAGTGGAGGAGGCATTGTCCTAAGCTTGAGGGGTTTTTTGCGCAGCTATTTTCAGAGCTAGTTCAGAGAGGGGGAAAGGGTCTGTAAGTTTTCAGTTATTCCAAGGTGGTAAGATCTAAGGAGAGATGTGGTCACTGTTCTCCTGGCCTATGCTCTGGTCTGTGAGCAACATAAGCACTGTTTTCTGCCCTGGAACTGTGGCCAGAATGCCTGCTCCCCTGTTCAGCAAGTTCTAGTGTACTGCTGTTCTTTTTTTGCCCTGGGACTGAGACCTAACTCTGTGACTCAGATTCACATATGGGCAATGCAACAGCATACTGCACCCGGTGCCAGCAAAGGGACCCTTCTAATTTCCTTCTAACCAGTTGTATCACTGCCCCCCCCAACCACCACTTACTATGGGCTGAGAGCTCAGGAAGCCACTGCTGCAAATTGAGTTGCCCCCAACACCTGCTGCTGACTTGCCAGAGTGTTGCCTGTGTTCAACTGTGTTCCTTCCACTCTCATCCCAGTGTGACAGACCTTTTCTGCCAACTTTTAAGTTGTCTTGGGCTGGAAGAATTGTTTCATCTCATATTTTTATGTGTTCTGCCACACCAGAATTTGTTTTGAGGCATCAAAGTTAGAGGCAAATTTGAGAGAACTCAGGGAGCCCCTGCCTTTTTTCTTTCCTCTTCCCAAACTCTCCTAATTCATAATTGCCTATCTTGTATATAGTATGTCTGTAGTGCTTGTTGCCTGCCTGATTAGATTGTGAGCTTTTTGAGAGCAGGGACTCTGTTTTGGCTTTTTTCATATCGCCAATATTTAGCACAGATTGTGCCATGTAATAGGTGCTTAATAAATGCTTTATGGACTGACAGCGTTAGATGTCTCCTCAAGGAATACAAGCTTATTTTAAACAGTGTAGATGAAATATTAAGCAGAAAGGAATCTCAATATCAAAGACAAGTCCAAATGATTGAGAAGTTTGGGTAGGGTAATGGCTTTGTGGTGGTTATCTGGATCACTGTGTTTCATCCATTAGCACAGTCAGGCATATGTTTGTCCTAAATACATCACAGCCAAAAGGATGAAGTCAGTTTGACATAAGGATTTGAATTGTAGTTTTTATCTTGACAAAAACAAAACAACAACAACAAAAAAAGAACATGAATTTTTGTTTACATTTCTAATTTGGTCACTAAATTTTTATCTTCAAAGAATTAAATTTATACAGTTAGTCTAATTGTAATGTGTCAAAATAGTTGTTCTTTCTCATAGCCAGAAGATATAAATTTCCTGCTACCAGGAAAATTGGACAGTATTTAAATGTTCACAAAGTACTTTAAAATGTAAAATAGTTTGATGTTCAAAAAAACTCTTTTATCATTGGTTCTCTCTTACCTATTTTATGGCTGAGATAACTGAGACTAAGAGAGATTGAGTGACTTGCCAAATTCACATGACCCAGAAATGAGATGGGATTCTAAACTGCTGTTCTTGCCAGTCACATCTTTCTAATTTGCAAGATCAAGGGTTTGTGGTTTGAGGCTTTTTTGGTCTCGGCATTGTGACAACCCTTTAATATTGGTTAAATGGATATAGGAAGTGAAAATGTCTCATATTTATTTCTATTACTTCATCCATTTGCCATATTTTGACGTCAATAGAAGACCTGAATAGGTCAGGATGGAGCATTCCTAATGGTATATTACATCATCTTATCTTTCTCCTTTGTTCTTATTTGATTCTGATTTTTCCTCTTCCAGGTTGCTCATCTTGTCCATACATAGATAGCTTATTCCTAAATTACTTCCACACTGGCAACCATTAATAGCTCCCTATCTGTTAAGTTATATTCATATTATTTTTGCATGCCTTACAACTGTCTTGTTGAAGATATTATTTATGTTATGTAGCTTGGGGCTTCTGTGGCATTTAATTCTTCTTTAAACTTTTCAAGAACCTAAAGAGAGCTGCTATACCTTTTCTTAATCTCCTCAAAACTAAATCTCCCCAGTTATTTCAACATATCCTCATATAGCATGGATCTGAGGTCCTTCACTCTCATGGTTACCCTCTTCTGGATACTTACCATTTTATCAATGTCTTCCCAAAACACAAAACTCCAGCTATTTTCTGACCAAAGTAAAGTATAAAAGGATTATCTTATCCTAGTTCCTAGATAACCCTCTACTCTTAATATTGTGTGAGCCTTCTTTGCTGTCATATTACAGTAAACTTATATTGAAATTGTAATTCATTAAAACTCCCAGATTTTTTAAAAGACAAACTGCTATCTAAACATACTTCCACAATTTTAGACTAGAGAAGTCTATTTCTTCAAACCAAGCATAAGGCTTTACATTTATCCTAATTGAATTTCATTTTGTTAGATTTATCCCAATTTTCCGCCCTATCAATTTTGGGGGAGGAGGTGGTATTCTTGGTTGTTATTAGTTATATTACCTGTCCTTCTGTGTCGGTAAGGCAAAATGGGCTCCTTAGCACTTCAGGAGTTTGGCTTTTGTTTACTTTTAGTGATTCAGCTGCATGCTAAGCCCCAAGCCCAAAGCCCTATCAGGTGTGAAACCTGTGTGGGTGTACATTGATGACTTAAGAGGGGCCAACTCGGGAACCAATTGCCTCTGGTCATTCAGGAGGGGCTTGAGGACGCCAGAGGCTCAGCTGTGAGCCAAGAGACAGCTACAGCTGAAGCTGAAAAAAAAAAAAGCCAAAGCTGAAGCCAGAAGCTGCAGAAGCAGAGCTGACCCGTGTGTGGACCTAGGAGTACAAGCAAGAACTTGAGGCCAATGAATATGATTTGCATTAATGCCATCATGCTTTTCTGTGGCCTCCTGGTTACTCTTGTGAGGTGGGCTTATTGGGCCTGGAAGCTTATGATCACAATATTGGAATGGGGAGGATGGTTTGTGGGTCTGTCACTGTGGGGCCTAAATAGATGTTTTGATGCCTTCTACTTGGAGAGTTCTTTATACCCAGTGATTTCGAACCATTCAGATATATATACGATTCTCTTCGAGATCATAAATTCGGCCTTCCTACTACACCTTCCTAGCTTTGTGCTATCTATAAATTGGATAAGAAATATGTCTTTAGCCATGTTACTGATAAAAATCCTAAACAGTATAGGGCCAAGCACATATTCCTAGGTGATATAACATTAATGACTATTCAAAGTTGGTATGGGCTCATAAACAACTACTCTTCAGGTCCAGCCTTTCAATGAGTACTGAATTCAATAGTTGCTTGGTTTTTTTTTTCATTTAGTCCACATCTCTGTCTTTTCCACAAGAAACAGCAGAGGTATCAAATACATATCATGGACAACCACAGTCCTGAGTGTTGCTAGAACCAGATTAAAATGTAATTAAGAAGTATTTAACAAAATCAATTAAAAATTCAGTGGAACATAGATAATATTAATATGTGGTTTTCTAATTCGATATGCTGCCAATAGGGATCCTTATGTACAGTTTAGTGATCCCATTTTGAGATAGAGTTTGACGCCGCTGCTTTTTGGCTACATATACATATATACATATGTACATATATCTATATATGCATACATACATACATACATTATGTGCATACTTCTCAAAAAAAAAAGTGAGGTTTATCTGGTATGGCCTATTCTTATTGAAGCCATGTTGGCTTTTTGTGAGCATTGCTTCCTTTTATAAATGTTCACTAATAACCTCTTTAATGACCAATTCTGGAATTTTATCTTCAATAAAAGTCAAGCTAAATGGCCTTCCGTTCACAGATTTTATTTCTTTCCATTTAAAAAAAAACTGAAATATCAGTTTCCTTCTTTTGCATCATGGGACCTCTCCTTGTGTGTAAGATCTTTCTAATATTCTGTTTTCAATATCAGGAGTGGTCAGATCTTTAAGTATCTGAGGATGCAGACTCTTTGAAACAGGTGACTAATTCATCAAGGGCAGCTAAGTCCTCTATTATCTCCCTGCTTATTGTCAATATCAACTCCCTGTTAGCCATTTTTGTTCTGTCATTTCCATTTCAAAAGTTATTTTCCATGGCAGAGAAAATGGAAGTGAAATAAGCCTTAAGCAATTATGACTTCTTCCCATGGTAATTTATTATTGCTTCTCCTAAACAATGAAAACAAAAACCCTTTTCTTGTCCTTAACTTTTCTCACTAACTTCTGCTCATTCTGTTCTTTGGCATTTCTGATGCTATCCGAACAGTATCATGGCACACTTTGTTATTCATTGCTTGCCCTTGAACTTATCTTCTACATAAATATTTTTTAAAAAATATATCTAAATTGGCTGGTAACTTTATGTGAAATCACACTGACCTCTTCGGATAACTCCTCTTTTGTCTTCCATTACTCCCTAGCCAGGTTCTCCTGCAGAATTTTAGTTCTTTCATAACCTACTTGTATTCTGAGACCTTTGAAACTTGAACTCAAAATCTAGGGTGCATATTACTTTACTCATGGCTTTCATAAAATTTAAGAGTAAGTAGTCACTTCTTTCTAATGCTCACATCATTTGAACCCCAGTAATCAAGTCCTTCCTGTTGGTAAGAATCAGATCTGAAAAAGAATTCCCCTTTGTTGGCTCCTCTACTTTTTGACAAATCAAATTATCACTAGGGCAACTGAAAAAGTTATTATATGCTGGGCATTTGGCAAAAGAAAACTTTAGCTATCTAGATAATTGAAGTCTTCCAATGTTATGATATCATGCTTCTGCATCAGCCTTGTGATCTATTTCCCAAACTTGTCATTTTCTGTCCAAGATATACGTAGCATACTTCAATGACAAGATCAGTTCTGTTTATCCTTCCATTTATTTTCACCCAAATGCTTTCCACCATACCTATCTCTACTTGATCTTAAATTTCCTAATACGAATATACCTTCTCAACATTACTTCCCTGTCTCACAATTGCCACTTATCTATCTTGTCTCAAATAATGTATATCCATCCAGAACCACATTCTAGTACCATGAATCATTTTTGAAAATTTTACTTATTTATCATACTTATTATACTTATACTTTACTTATTATACTACTTTTTTCAGTTTCAAAGTATTTTCCTCTCCTCCTCCTGCCCACCTCCCACCTAATGAGAAGGCAAAAATAAACAAAACTTTTAATAAATAAATAAATATATATACATATATAGTTATTGAAAACAAATTTCTGCATTATCTATGTTTAAAAAAAAGAAGAAAGAAAAGGAAAAACCTTTTCTATCACTACTTTGAAACTATCAGTTCTCTACCTAGAGGTGGATAGCATGGTTCATCATGAATCCTTTGGAATTATGGTAGATCATTGTGTTGATCAGAGTTAGTAAGTCTTTAAAAGTTCATTATCTTTATAATATTGCTGTTGCTGTCTAGATTGTTCACTCGTTTATGTGAACTTCACTTTGTGTCAGTTCATATATGTCTTCCCGGTTTATTTTTTTCTGAAATTATTCCTTAAAGCGCAATAGCATTCTATCCCATTCATAGACCCAACTTGTTCAACTACACCCCAGTAGATGGGTATCCCTTCAGTTTCCAATTCTTTGCCATCACAAAAAGAGGTGTCATAAACATTTTTTCTACACATGGGTCCTTTTCTTCTTTCTTTGATTTCCTTGGGACATGTAGTGGTATTTCTAGGTCAAAGAGTGGGAGAGTTTATTAGCCTGTTTGACAAAGTTCCAAATTGCTTTTCAGAATGTTTAGACTACATTCTCTACATATTTGCGATTTTCCCTTTTTGCCATTTTAGCCACTCTCATGGGTGGGAGGGGGTACCTCAGAGTTGTTTTCATTTGCATTTCTCTAAGTATTAGTGATTTACAGTATTTTTTTCTTATGGCTATTGATAGTTTTCATTTCTTCTTCTGAAAATTGTCCTTATCTTTGGACCATTGTCTTGGCTCTTACTCTCATAAATCTGACTCAGTTTCAGTGAATCATTTCACCAAGTCTTAGTGATACCTATGAGGTCAAATTTGCTTTCTTGAATTAGAACCTCTAGATATGCATTGCTTGTTACATAAATTTTATGCATTTATATATAGCAATTTGAAGCAGTAAGATTAAGGACTGTCATAGTAATTAGGGTGGGACTTTTTTTGTTTTCTCTTAGAATGCTAAGGTAATCAAGTACCTTTGATGAGTCTGGCCTTCCAAATGTAATGGCAAGCAAAGTGGATATTTTGTTGTCTCTTGTTTCTTTGATTGAATGAAGAGTCTTTGACCTGCTTAAGAAACAAGAAAGCCTAGTTCACATAGGTTTGAGTGGCATGGTTGTGATGCCCTCTGACCCTGAGAAGGGTATATAAGATCTGAGACTGGCATTTTGTTTTGGGGCTCTCACTCACTGGAAGAGTGTCGTGTGATTTGACCAGGCAAGACTCTGGGTAGCCGTTGTTAAGAGCCCCAGGCTTTGAAAACCCAGATGTAACTGCTTCTCTTTTTGGTAACTACGTGTATGTGATATCTTGATCAGATAAAGCCTGTCTATTGATCTGTTTGTACTTTCTGTTTATATTTGCTCTGAAGTTCAGGGTGCTGACTTTCTCCCCTGAATTAGGTGAATGGGGTGTGTGTGTGTGTGTGTGTGTATCTTTGATCTCCCAGAAATCAGATAGCATCTAGTTCTTCCCTCTGTCTTCTTCCTAAGAATCCAGTTTAACTATCTTCAGCTTTTTAAATAATGGGGAAGTCCTCAGAAATTATTTTTTTCTTGTATAGAGGCCAAGGTGGTGGTTAACATTTGAAATACATGTTTACATGTGCATATACTTTCATTCTATCCTCTCTCTCTCTCTCTCTCCATATATATATATATATATATATATATATATATATATATATATATGTTTAATTAAACTGAGATTGTTAACCCCTTAAAGTTGTTTTCCTTAGAAAAGCAGATCAAAGGACCTGTACTAGCAGCCCTTCTGTGTGCTGGTGTTATTGGCCTTATAGAGTCACAGTAGCTGCAAGTAGTAGTATTGTTGCTACAGTGACTGACTGCTTTCTTGGATTTTTGTCTTCTATGATATTCTTTGGATCACTACAGATTTTCTTCTTACTGCATTGAAATCTAGTATGGTGGATGTGTGCAAAGAGTATTCTGCCTCTCTACCATCTTTACCCAAGCTGAAAATTCTGAATTCATCTTGGAAAAGCATTGGTTGTCCTTCAGGCCAACAAAACAAGAGATATGACCACCCTACAGTACTCTGATTGAATAAAACTATTTCAAAACTATCGCATTCAGTTTGGGTCATTTCATTTTAAGAGAAATATTGGCAGAATGATGTGTCTTCAGAGGATGATTACCCAAATGATGAAGGAATTCAAAACCTTGTCAAATGAGGATTGATTTAAGAAAATGGTGATGTTTAACCCAGAAGACCTGGGTTAGCATTATTGCTGTATTCATGTGATTGAGCAAATGTCATGCAGAAGAGAGATGAGAGTTGTTCTGTGTAGCCCCAGAGATGAAAAGTAGGACCAAAGGGCAGAAGTAAGGAGGAAGCAGGTTTTAGTTCAATATAGGGAGGAACTTTCCAAGAATTAGAGTTCTCCAGCAATGAAAGAGATGCCTCATAAGGTAAAAAGTTCTTCTTATAAGCATTTAAACAAAGTCTGGATGACTAGCATACTTATTACATATCTTATCCAGGGGATTCATTCATTGAATAGGGGGTTGGACCCTAGTATACCTTCTAATTCTGAGATTTTCACTGACTGTTTTCTGGAACCTCCTCTTGGTCATTTTATATCTTTTTCATCCCTCCTCTCTTCACTGAGTTGATTCCAAAAGAAGCCAGTAGAACTATGATTCTTAGAGGAGGGGAAGATGTGGAGCTTCCCTTTCTTGTTTTCTCAGATGGTTTGTCCTTTGGCAATTCTATGTAGAAAGTCCTAGAAAATATGTGCATACCCAGACAGGAAACTCACATTTTCTCTCTCTTGAGAAAGCCAGCTTAACAACGGAGAAATGTGATATGAGAAAAACCCATAATATAAGCAGAAAGGGAGTATGTTTTAAACAAGTCCACTGGAAAAGAATTATCAGTGAAACTGTGAAGAACCATATGACAATATGGTGGAAAGTGACTCAAAGTGACAGAGTGTAACAATATAATTGAATTAGGATTAAATGGGACCAGGACAAAAGTGAAGACAGAAGTGAAAAGGTGGTTGTGGCTACAGGAGCTCCCTCTCCAAGTGGGAGATATGGTCAATGAAATGGAGATTATCATGCTGTCTTTCATTTGTTTACAATTGAGCAAGGAAAGTGCCAAGGGCCATTTGATTATTTAAATAAAATACCCTTTTTCTGGACCATGCAGCACAGCCATCTTCCCCATCTATGCTGTCTCTGGAAGAAGTAGGGGTTTCTTGTTTCATTTCAGGGAAATCCTTGATCTCCCAGAAATCAGATAGCATCTAGTTCCTCCCTCTGTCTTCTTCCTCACAATCCAGTTTACCTATCTTCAGTTTTTTAAATAATAGGGGAGTCCTAAGAAATTATTTTTTTCCTGTATAGATGCTGAGGTGGTGATTAACATTTGAAATACATGTGTCTACATGTGCATATATGTTCATTCTATTCTCTTTATTCTAATATATGTTGCTTAAAATATATATGTATATGTATATACATTACATATCATATAATTTGACAACAACTTCATTTTGAAAACAACTTTGCTGCTTCAAACTAGTGAAATTCATAGGGCCGAGTTATGTGGAAAAACCTTTCTAATATATTTTTAATAATATTTCAAGTATTGTGTGTCCTGAAATTATAATATCTAATATTTTTTTTTATTTTCATGCAATTTAAAATTTCTAACATGCACACAGTGAATTAGACAAACTTGCTATGTACATTTCTTTATGCATTTCTCAAAATTAGAATTTATGGATCATAAAACTGAAGAGTTTGAAAGGAACATAGAGTTCAGTTAGTCCAACATAGAACACAGATACTTCTAATAGCATTCCCAGTGAGCTTTCAACTGGCCTGTGCTTGGAGATTACCAGTCAGGGAATTAATTTTCACCCTAAAGAAACCTACTGTCATTTTAGAAAGCTCAAATTGATAGGAATTATAAAGAATCTACTTCTCATCAATGCCCACACGTTGGTCATAATTATGTCCTCTGTGAAATGAGTGAAATCTCATTTCCAAATGAAAGTCCTTCCAAAATAAAGATAGCTACTGTAATTCCTTTAATACTTCTCTACTTTAACCAAAACACTCCAGTTTCCTTAGCTATTTTCATGACATAATTATGATTCCCTTACCAGTCAGCTTGCCCTCTTTGGGACACATTCCAAGCTATCAATGAACCTTCTCAAGATGTGCCAAGAACCATACAATTCTCTAGAAGTAGTCAAAGTAGGACAATAGGACTATTAGCTCCCTCACCTGAAGAATCATATTTAGCAAAGCTACTATGCCTCACCCCTGACACTGACAAAGATATAAAAACCAGGAGTTGGCCTCCTCTTCTTTGGAGCTCTTTGCCGCAGCAGTGGTGGCAGCACGTGACTGTGGGCCAGCCCTTGTTCTGAGCTCCCGGGCTGAACCTAAATGTTGATAACTATGAATTGTATTGGGTCTGTCTGTTGATGTTTGTAATTTGTTTGTATTTTGCTCTGAAGTTCAGTGTGCTGGCTTTTTCCCCGGAACTAAGCGAATGATATTTGTGTGCTGAATTAAAGTAAGCTAGTCAACCCCTTCACCTTGATTTCCTTAGTTAAGCAGATCAAAAGAACCAGAATAATTTAGTTATTAACAATTGGCATGGGGATAAGACAGTGACTAGACCTTTGATTTCAATGTTATAAGTAACTCCTGGGTGAGGAAACACCATCTTTTTATTAATTTTTTTATTAAGATTTTTTTATTTTTAGTTTACAACACTCAGTTCCACATGAACCTGAGTTTCAGAATTTCTTCCCACCACTCCCCCCAAGATGACATGGAATCCGATATATCTTCTACATATAACTTCATATTGACTTATTGTTTTGTTTTTGTTTTTTGGCAGGGCAATTGGGGTTAAATGACTTGCCCAAAGTCATACAGCTTGTACATGTGTCAAATGTCTGAGGTCGGATTTGAACTCAGGTCCTCCTGACTCCGGGGCCAGTGCTCTACTCACTGCACCACCTACTGTGTCCCTAAGGCAAAATGGGCTCCTTAGCCCTTGAAGAGTTTGGCTTTTGTTTACCATGAAAGTACTTTCGGCTGTTAAGTGCTAAGCCCCAGGCCCAAAGCCCTATCAGGTGTGAAACCTGTGTGGGTGTAGATTGATGACTTAAGAGGGGACAACTCAGGAACCAATGGTCTCTGGTCTCTGGTTGTTGAGGTGGGGCTTGAGAATGCCAGAGGCTTGGCTCTGAGGAGAGGCGAGAAACTACAGCTGAAAAAAGCCGAAGCAGAGCTGACCTGTGTGTGGACCCAGGAGTTCGAGCAAGGACTTGAGGCCAGTGAATATGATTTATGC
>CM053624.1:101320151-101349472 GCA_028646595.1 Phalanger gymnotis | reverse complement strand
CCTTGCATTGCTGAGAAGAGCTAAGTCTATCAAGGTTAGTCATCACAGAATCCACATATCTGTGGTTGTGCATAATGTTCTCCTAGTTCTGCTCTGCTCACTCAGCATTATATCGTGAAGGTTTTTCCAGGTTATTATGAAGTTCATATCTTTCCCATTTCTTATAGCACAATAGTATTCCATTACATTCATATACCACAACTCGTTCAGCCATTCCCCAATTGATGGGCATCCCCTTGATTTCCAATTCTTTGCTACTACAAAGAGCCGCTATAAATATTTTTGTACATACAGGGAGGAATCACCATCTTACAATGCAGATTGTCTCTTTACCCACCACTCCATGTTCCCTCTATTCAAAATAGCCAAAGTGAACATGACCATAACTATCCATTTACTCATTTGTTTCATATCTCTGAAGCTATACTATGACACTCTAAACCTAGGGAATTGATTCTATAAGATACACATGACAATTTTGATTAATTAACTTTTACAGACATAGCAAGAACAGATTTTTAATTAACTTCACAGACATAGAAAGAACAATGTAAAACTATTTCTTCCCAATACTTGCAGGGCATACTCTTCCAATACTACCATTGCCTCTGGGGAGTGATCTCAAATTTTAGCTCCAGTCCTACCTAGAACTGGTGTTACCAAATCTATATCCAAAGGTGGCATAATTCTCAGACAAGTTTTTCCCCTGGGCTGAGGTCCCAAAGAGCATTCCAAAAGATCATTCTTCACTCCTTGGGGTTCAGTATTGCTCTGGCTGTAACAACCCATTCTGGATTCTGACTTTTGAATTCCTCTAACTTATACTTCTGACCTAGATAGGACAGAAAAGAACAAACTAGCCAAGGCATCTCTGCTTCTTGAGAGGCACATGTCCTTAAATGGGGAAGAAGGACTGAGACTTTTTCTCTAATAGCATAGTCTCACTGCATTCTGTCACATCACCAGAGTACAACTGAAAACAATCTGCCAAAGAGTAGTAAAGAGGCAAATTTATTAGTTTTGAGCATTCTGTGGATTAGGAAAGATATAGATGGAAACACATGATGCATCCTTTCTTGGTTTCATTTCAACCAAAGCAAGACATTATACACATCATAAATAAATGGCAAGGACTTTAAACTAAGTCCCAAATTATTATGTACAATAGTAGCAATATATTTAGATAGGAAGAAAAATCTCAAATAGGATTTGAGAACTCATCAATTTTGATGTTCTCTTCAACACAATAGGTCACAATATACCCTTGCCTATCCTCTATAATTCCTAACCATTATCTCCAAGAAGTGTGCCAAAGGGGGCCCACCCAATGCTGGAGAGACCTTCTTTCCTTTCTCCTGACATCGCAAGGATATAAGTTGAATACTCTGGCTCTCCAGCTGTCATCCCTAGCCCTTGTCGTGTGACCAGCCCACTTTCTCTTCCTATCCTACATCTCCTTCATGACACCTTTCAGTCCTATTCAAAATTCTTCATTGGTTATGTTGAATTCTGCTCATGTTCACCATATACCTCTTTTTTCCTTAATCCATGAAACAGAGAAAAATATAATACCAAAAAGGTATGTTTATTAATATATCAATTGAAATGTAATATATAATTAATGTATAATATTAATTAATGTTCATCGGGAAGCTAAATGGTACAATGGATAGAGCACTGGGCCTGGAGAGAGGAATTCTTGAGTTTAAACTCAGCCTCAGACATTTATTAGCTGTGTGATCCTGGGCAAATGATTTAACTGCTCCCGGCCTCAGTTTCCTCATCTGTAAAATGAGGTGATAGCACTTAGCTCCCAGGGTTGTTGTGAGGATCAAATGAAATTATACTTATAAAGTGCTTTATAAACATTAAAATGATATATAAATTCTAGCTATTATTTTTATTATAAATACATTTAATTGTATAATAATATATCATGAGAAATTGGCCTGATTGTCAATTGTATATTCATGCTGGCACATGCTGATACTATGACATTTTAGGATTTGTAACTTTGGCAGTTCATTCAATGACATAAATTCCAACCTCACTATGACTTAGTTGATGGTCTTTACGTGGTTATGTGCACCTGAAAAATTCAACTTCTCATGACAAATTTGATACTGTTGCTGCTGCTGCTGCTCTACCTTCCAAATCACAAATTCATACACTTTTCCCAGGAGGAGCCAAGCTACTCAGTTCCAAACTCCCTGGAATCCATCATCCTCATCTTTGCACTGGCCATTTTTCATCCTACCATTATATGTTTGCTCCACCTTCCTTTTGACCTCTTTATCTAAAAACTGACATTTAATCCACACTCTCTACAGGGTGTGTTAATGCACTTTCCATTCACCTTTAGAATGACTTCCTAGAACACAAAATGGAGGGAAAATTATCAGAACCCTATAGAAAAACATAGCCTCATTCACCCATACTTCTACCCGTCTGGCTTAGATTGAATGTCAATGGTAACTGTTTCTCTTTGCAACAGCAACCCTGAGGATCTTCCCCTCCCAGCTTGATTTTTTTCCTTTTTTCTAATTAAAGGGGCCATCCCTTGACTCACTTCTTAAAAAGGCCTGTTCACTGAATGGGCATTACCTCACTTTGAGTGAGTACTGAAAAGGTCTTAGCCTAAAAGGGCCAGGGTCTCCCATTGCATCTTGGGTCATCTCCAGTCATCTTGATGAATATCTGGTCACTGGATCCAGTTGTCTCTGGAGGAGAAAGTGAAGCTGGTGACCTTGCCCAGCCTTCCTTCACTCAAATCAAAGTCAACTGAAAGTCATGTCATCATTTCCCTGATACCATGGTCCTCTTCAAAAACAAAGGACAAACACAACAACCACACAATGGATCACTCTTTATCTGCATAATTTTAAGATGATTAAATCTTAAAATATAAGATTTTTATCTTAAAATGTTATGTACTAATAGCATGTATATTGCTTCTCTTACTTGAATATGTAGTTGGCATGAAGTTCCAGCACAGGCAGAATTGCCAAATGTAGTCTTCTGATGAAATTGGCCGTACTTTTTACTTTTCTTCTTGCCCTTGGGGTTGAGATACATTGCCTACCTTGCTGTGCTAACATCTCCTATTTGTTGACTTAGACCTTAGATAATTTCTAAGCATCCAATTAAAACATGAGCAGATGTTTATGCAGATGTGTATCTTGAATACTTCTTGGGTTGTCATGACAGTGGCTAATATGTCTAATATGGTGTGTTTATTATTAGCTCTATTAACCCTGTTATCCACAAATTCTAATTCACCTTATTCCTTAACAGAATTGTTTGCTTCTAGAAGGAAAAAAGAAATATTTTCTAGTCCCACTGAAAAGATAGTGATGACCAGATCTCTTAAAAACTAGTCATTTCACCTCACCATAACTGAATTTGACTCATAATGCTTAATAAATAACTCAGCCTTCCTTTCACCAATATGAGGTAGGGAGGAGTATTAGTGAGTACTGCTGGCAAGAGACCTTGGTCCTGTTTTTACAAGGAAAGTTAATGACATATCATAGCTGATCTGCTTATCTTAGCTATCTAGGCTATTCTCACAGCTCATTGGTATGAATAGTAAATATAATAAGGTTGGCTCTCAATCACCTATAAGCACAACCTCTCTCTCCTGAGAGGGAGCAACATATCAACAGCGAGTAAACAATCTTTAAACCTACAGTTCGTGAGATGACAAAGTAAGATAGAAATATGAGTTTTAAATTATTGTTATTTCAGCTCGTACATTTAATCTTCTAAGGTCACAGAACAAAGATACATTGGGAAGAATGCCGAGCTTAGGCCAGGAGATGATTGCACCAGTGCAACTCCATCACATGGACATTTTTCTCCTCCAGTGCTTGTGTTATAAAACAAGTGGGCCTGGGGCTGCCTTTGGATTACAGCCCCTTGAAGTGATAAACACGCTGTTTCACTGAGATTTGCCCCAGGAGATAAACATTTCCAATGGATTTTTCTGACAAAGCCAAGGAAGCTAATAATTGCAAGGGGGTGGGAGGAGGAAGTAAAAACTGATTCAATTTGATCACCTATGAAAGAAGGAAAGGAACAAAAGGAGATCCACTTTTGTAAGCATGAACTTGTCAAAGCTCTTTGAGGGGCCTTTGAATAAGCACATCCCTTTGGTTATAAATAAAGGCATCAGACAGTAATTTGCATGGATTAGAGTTGTTAACATTTATCAATTTCTGGATTTTAAAGAACTCCCAAATTCTTGATAGGAGTATCTCTTTGTAGTGAAGGATTGATGGTGGGAGTGAAAGAATCTGATGAATTTAAAGCTACAGATGAGAGAAAGCAAAGCCATCCAGATCTCAACTGAGATACCATTAGTAGTTCCCATAAATCAAATCATGTTTATAGTGAGGATACAGTTGAATTACCATCTGGACTTTTTAACCTCGACATTTATTTCCAAACCTTTCTCTAATATTGAAAGTAAACTTAACCCTTCCTTTCATCTCCAAGGTTTTGTCTTTATGCCAGTTTTCATTGAGAGGGAATGATCTGATTTCTGATGAGGACAGAATGTCACACATGGCAGGAGACTGGAAGAACTCAGATGTTTCTTGCATAAGAGCAAGCCATAAAAGACAGAAAATACACTTAATTTTGAACAACATCAACTCAAAAAGAGTTTAATACAGAATTGGGAGCAAGAGAGAAAAGTAGGAGAGGGTCATATTAATATATCAAATTTAAATTAAGGATGCTGATAAAATGCAAATAGTGAATGTGATAGACCTGAAATTTGAAATATTTTGCCTAGATATAAAGTGCTTCCATTACAAACAGAGAAATGAAAGAAATTAGCATAGATCTTTTTCGGTGACTCAGGTCAAAGACCTAGATGTATCATAGAAGGCTCCATGTGTGTTGAACTTACTTTTTATTGTAACATTTCTGCTCTCTTTCAAAAGTTTCCAAATCCTTGATGAGTTCTTTTCCCCACTCATCTTATTTCTGGGTCACAAGCACCCCACAAGCCAGGGCATATGTCTTTGATTTTATGTGTTCCACAGTACCTCACAGGGTCCTGCTTTCTGGTAACCCACTGAATCTTTTTTTACTGGGATGGGAAAGAAAGCTAGGGGTCAGATGTTTATTAAACTAGCAGGGTAAACTGAGGTTTTTTCCTCTCTCCTGATTCTAATCTGAGTCAAAAAAAACAACAACAACAACAAATAGGCTTATGTGACCCAAATAAATTTCAATAAAGGATTAACAAGTGAACCACAGGATTTTAAAGAAGGTTTTAAAGAAGGCCCTCTACTAACTACCTCCTATCTCCTCTACCCTTCTATCCAGCCCCACCCCACCCCAAAAAGAAAACATCCACAGGAGGTTTCACTCTTTGAATTTAAGATAGTAAATTCTCCATCCTATCTGGGCTACAAGAATGAATTTAGACCTTGATTCTGACTACTTCAGTTTGGAAATCCTGGCTAGGCGCCAACATTTAAATAGGACTAACTTCTGAGGTGTTTCACTGCTGAGTAACTTTTGCTACTTTATAAGTCCTTTTGGAAATTATTTGGAGTCTTTAATTATCTGGCCAATATAAAACTTTCTTAATATGGTATTGTGGTGTTTGTCAATGTCTAAGACATGAGAGAAAGTTTGCAACATTCAGGAGGACAGAAAGGACAAATTGACCATTCACATGGCTTACCTCTAAAGTCAGGAGACAGCTGTCGTCTAAGGATTAGTATTCCTTTCAAAGGTTTAGCATTTCCATTTCCAGATGAACCCAATATTTTATCTGCAGGGTACAGAACAAAGAGACAAAACAACAACAGCAGCAACCCTCAATTTTTTTCTTTTTCTTCCAATCCCAAACAAGTACAATTTAAAGGAAGGTTCAATCCTGATTTTTATCTGCGAACTGGTTGAGCTGTCATTACCAACTAATTGGTCTGTCAGAATTGTCTCTGTAAATATTGTAGGCCAAAGTAACTGCCAGCTACAATAACTTTTGGAATTTTGAATGACAAGTAGTTTTGTGAAAATTGAAGCCTTAAGAGAGCAGTTAAAATAATGCCATTTAATTGAGGAAATGTGAGTTTAGGGCTCTCCATTTATTTCTTTATTCCATTTCCTTAAAAACAGGAGTCATTTGGCTATGAAACTTGGCTGCTGGGACACTCAACCCATACTTATCACTAAACCTCTTTTGTGCAAAGACTTTCTTTAGAAAAAAAAAATTACTTCTTAACTGCTCTTAAAGGTTGTCTTGATAAGTTTCTTTGTGTCACTGTATCTTTCAATATGAGTTGAAGGTTTTTCACCCAACCCTCATTATAGATGACCTAACGTTTGGCTCCAGTGCTGATGCCAGAATCCTTTCTCTTTGGTTACTGGCAACATTGATGCCATTTCCTGTCTCTTTCCTTCCTGAACTTACCTAAACCAAAAGCTCTGGGCTTTTGTTGAAATGATTTTCTGCTTTCCTCTCTTGTGTGCCGGGTGTCACATTATCTGTGAAAAGTTGCAACCAACTTCCTCTGACTTTGGACACAGGAAGGGGAAATGAACAGAAGTGAAGTTACTGATTTGATTTAAGAGGTCAAGGGTCTTGGGAGGGTGAATGAACGGTTATCCAAAAGCTCAGGCTGCAGAGTATGCTTTTTTGTTGTTTTTGTTGTTATTGACAACCACTTGCTAGTATTGTATTGGAAACACTCAGCTAACAACTAAATGGTCACAGAAAAATGAGAGGATCCTTTAGAGAAGACAATGTTTACATGTAAAATGTAGATACTCAAATTGCTTCTCATATAAAAATAGTTCATACTAACATAGCACTTTGTTAACTTCTGTGAGAGTGGCCAATAAATAAATATTTATTATGGAGGGTGAAAAGCACCAGAGCTACTGAGAAAAAAGGGAAAAAAAAATACAAAATCCTCTGCCTTCAAGAAGCTTACAGTCTAATATAATCTAATATGTAGTCTAATATAAGCATTGTTATCTCTATTTTACAAATGAGGAAACAGGCTCAAATGGTTATGATTTGTCCATGATCAAAGAACCAATAAGCCAGTTGGATTTATCTCAGGTTTTCTGAAAGTCCAATATTGTTCTGTGGAAATAAACACAAAATTTAAACACACTTTTAAATCATATTATAACCTCCAAATTTTATATTTTAAATTTAACTAAATGTATATATTTTTTGCTTTACCTATTTTGTGAAAAATTTAAACATTTGCTTCCCGTATGCAGTTTGCTGAAGAGTTAAACTCCTAGTCAAGGGTATATTTTTTCACTGGCAAAAGCAGTTAGGTTCCTTTGCATGTTTTATTTGTTCTCTTATGCTATTTCATAACTGCTTAATATGTTATACTCCTCTCATTCTTCTACATCATTTTACTCCAACCATAAGGCTATAGACAAGCTAAATTCTTCTATGGGTCTCATGTGATTCTCATATTCTTATAATAATTTACAAAGTCATAGCATCTTAGAACTGGGGAACCTTAGAAATCATCTAGCAAAATCTCTTCTTTCCATCAATTGGGAAACTGAAGTCCAAAGAAGTAAAATGGGATCTGCTGAGTGAAAATTCCCTTACCTAATTATTGTTACAATTAGGAACTCTTATCACATTCTTCTGATTCTCTGTCCAATGCTGTTTCAACCACTCCGATGTTAATTAACATTGTTTTGTATGTTCATGTTATAATATACTTTACAGGACACAGCATAAGATTTCTCTGGCTCTTTTGGATGACAATAATAGTAATGAAGCCAACATTTATATAATCATTCAAGGTCCGCAAAGAAATTGACATATGTTACCTCATTTGACCATACTGATTGTTCATGTGGCTCTAGAGTCACATAATTTTGAGGGGCAGTGCTCTAAACCAAGACTAGGATTCAGAAAGTCAAATACTTGAAATTCTGCCAGCCTGAAATATTTTAACAATATAATATAATGAGTAAGTCTGTCAAGATTGGTGAGGGATCCTTTGGAAAGCTGACTAAGTCAAATGCGAATTCCTTGTCAGTTATCATATTCCACTGACACACCTTTAAGACTCAGTACAAGTGGGGATTAAGACAAAGGAGGAATTTCCCTTAAAAGAGGAAGAAAATGCTTAAGCGAGTTGTAATGACAAGGGAACAATCACACCCATTTGAGTGATGTCATTGTCAATTCAACAGGGACAGAGCCAATGGCAGCCCTAAAATATCAGGAGTGAAATGTAATAGAGGATGAGAAGAGTGAGAGGGAGTGGAAGGAATAAAAGAAAAGAGAGAAATGAAAATTAAAAATAATGATAATAGCTGGAATTTACATAGTATTTTAAGGTTTCCAAAGGACTTTACAAATATTACCACATTTGATTCTCACAAAATCCTGTAAGGTAATGTTAGTAATATTATCCTCATTTTAGAAATGAGGAAACTGAGACAGAAGTTAAATGATCTGCCTAGGGTCACACAACTAGTAAGTATCTGATGCATGATATGAATTCAGGTCTTCCTGATTCCAAGCACAATAATCTATCAGCGTACTAGCTAACTTTGCTCCAAAGGAATATAATAGACTATTAGCTACTGATATAAGGAAATAGAATACATAACATAACTTGGAAATAACTGCCTCCCTTTGCATCTGATAGTTGAAGAGTTAATATTGAACTGTCATCTAGGCTTATATTATCTCAATATCTAAATCTGAAAAAAATGTAGAGGTTATAATAAAATTAAAATGCTATTTATTTATACACATCACCTTTAAATATATTTGTATAAATACATAGATACATGAGTATATAGTTTATGCATATATAATTATTTTTGTGTGTACACATATATTAATTTATTATCATCTCTACATATAGGGTTCTTCAAGTTCACTGACATAGGGAGCTTCTAGAAGAGGTTACTCTTCTACCAATGTAAGCAGGCAGCTTCTTTGCAACTTAGAGTTCTACAGAGATACTAATGGTAGTAAGCAAATAAGTGACATGCCCAAGGTCATGCAACTATATGTTTTAGAAATGGAATTTGAAATCAGTTCTTCCTGGCTTCAAGAGCTTCAAGTCCTACTCCTATCTACTATAAGATACTTCTCCTAACCTCCTCCACTACCTCTCTCTCTCTCTCTCTCTCTCTCCACATATATATGTATGCATGTATGTATATGTATCTATATATACATACATTCACATATATACATATCTATGTATCTTAGGCACAGGAAAATACATATTGAATAGATTGAAAAAACTGGAAGAAAAATGCAAAATAATATATGGCTTGCAGTTAAAATACCTCTAACTTGACCTATGTAAAATGTGATTGATGAAGAAAAGTAAAAATTGAATGGAGAAAAGGGCATTGACACCAAGTTCAACAATTTCATATTGAAGTTTAAATCAATTGCCATAAAAAAGATCAAAAAGAAAACTAAAAATTGACTTAATCAGTAAACACTTGACTTCCTTGCCAAGCAGAGAGATATGACAGCCAAGAGCAACATCAGTTTCACGTTTAAATTTATTTGCAAAATCTTACAGAGAAGGTTGATGGTAGATCATCAGCTGTATTGAATCATAAAACAGCAAGAATCAGTGAAGGGAAAACCAAAATTAAAGAAAGCTTGGCAAGAGATCCAACTAAGCAAAGTTAACCCATGAGCATTTAAAGATGAAACTGAAATGAAAAAACAAAACAAAAAATGATAAAAGAACTGCAAAAAATGATAATGAATTATTTTAATGATGATATTTGGACACCCAACTACACATCTAAAAGTTGCAGAGACAGCACTGAAAACAATGAAGATAGAAAGGGCAGTTATACTAGATTGAGTGTACACAAAGGAGGTCCATGCTAGTGGGAACAAATTTGGAGTGCGTTGAGAAATCAATTCTCAAGATATCTGAAAAAGTGTAAGATATCAAAGGAATATGTGAAAAATTTATGGAGCATGAGAGAGCTGCTGCAAAATCAGAGCTGGCAACTGGGCAACTGTCATCCCATTGTAGGCCAATGATCTTGACTTAAATTCCAGGGAAAATTTTAAGACGTAATTAAAGGAATGGTTAATGAACATCTATAATAAGAAGTGGTGATTAAAAAAAGTCAGCATAGTCTTATCAAGGCTAATTCATGCACCTTATTTCCTTTTTGGCACAGGATTACAAAACTAGTGTCTCAGGAGTAGAGGGAAGAGGGGTAGAGATAGAATTTTCCTTGATTTTAGCAAGCATTTGAGAACATTTTTATACTTTTCTGTAGAAGAGATCAGAGATAAGTGGACTGCATGATAATATGACAGAGATCTAGATGATATTAATGGCTCATTGTCAACTTAGCAGGAGGTCTCTCGCAAAATTCCCCAGGCATTTATTAACATTTTTATCAATGACGGCTAAAGGCATATATGACGTGCTCATCAAATCTGCCAATGACACAAAGCTGGAGAGTTTAGGTGGCGTACTGAATGTTAGGCTCCAAGAAGATCTTGATGGGGTAAACTATTATATTAAATTAATGATTTCTTGTCTTGACCTATGAAATACCACCTCCTCCAGGAAGCCTTTGCTTTCCTTTCTTGGAACTCTCTTAACATTTTATCTCTCTTGCTTATTGTCTTACAGTTATTTGTTCTTATTTATCTACTTAAGAGATCCTTGAGGTCAGAGTCTGTTTTATCTTTGCATCTCTACTGGGTCTAGCACAATGTTGAACATGGCAAATCTTTAATTCTTTTTTTCTGAAATAAATGCAATTTTCCTTCTAGAACCTGTTGAATTAGAAGAGGAAAAAAAAACCTGTAGGTGATGTCTTCTACCTAGTGAATTGCTTTATGTATGCATATAAAGTAAGTTCTGTAAGGAACATCCTGAAGCCATTTTTCAGCTAGTGCCAACAAACTCATTAACAACTCCTTTACCAGAATGATAAGTTGTTTCTTAATGAAGGGAAAAATAAATACCTCTACTAGCTTACTAGAAGTCACACATCATTCTTAAGGAACTCTTTATGTTCCACTAGGGACATTTGTGTACAGCCTTTTATGCAAACTAAAATGGTTTATTTTCAAGTCTTTTTAAGCAGTTCAGATAAGCAAAGATACAGGAATGATTGCATTCATTTGTAGTGTCCACCAGGAAACCTAAAAAACACATTTAGGTAAATTGATGTAGTTGTAACACTTGAACTCCAAACTTAAAAGTCCTATTTGGAAATGGGAGCTAAGTATGATGTGACTTTCACTAAAGGTCAATCACATTCCTTTTCTTGCCCCCAAAAACCCTCTTTCTGTACCTTCTGGTCTCTGCTGGTAATAGAAACAATGAAGTACAACAGACTGACTTTTCTCACTGTACATCTGATGCAGCCAAAACTAAGGATGTCTGGCCGTTTGGCAATACATCTTACATTTCTGGGCCAATGTGGTTTGACTTAATCTTCCCACTTCTCAGATAAGCATCTAAATTAAGCTAGTAGACCTCATGAGGTTAACCCACCAGTGGCAGAATAGTCCTCTGGGAATGTCTAGGGCATCATTTTTCCTCTATCATCAAACAAACAAAAACACCTCAAACTTGTTTTCATTTTCAAATGCTTGATCATGAGTTTTCATTCTGAACAAAGTTTGTGGCCATCACATTAAATGAGCACAGAGCACATGTGCCAGACCACACAAGGAAACTACTATATTTCTTGGAAAGCATATGTATGTGTCTACTGTGCATGATTACAACTCATCTCTGCTAGATGAAATCAGTAAGGGATCTCAGTGCATTTTGCTTGGGTTATTTTGCTATATAATGATTATGATCATACAAGACCACATCACCACAACTTACAGATTCTGGAAAATTTTCTATGGCTTTTTTAAGCATGTTTGCTTCTGTAGAAGAAACTATGTAATGTCTTCTTCTTTCTCTACACCCTCTCTCGGTAACCTCATTAAATCCCAAAGGTTTAACTATCTCTATGGAGATGACTCCCAGACACTCCCTGCCTGGAATGGATTCTCTTCTTTGCTTTATAGAGTCCCCTTCTTCCTTTCAGTGAGGCCTTTCTTGATTCTCCTAATCACAAGATCCCTCCCTCTCAAACTACCTTGTATTTAACTATTTTGTGTATTTGTTAACTTTATATGGATGTAGTATATATTTTAATATGCACTTGTCTTCTGCATTATAGTGCAAGTTCATTGTGAGTAGGGATTTTGTGTTGTTTTGTTTCTTCTTTCTTGTGGTTCATTCCATTGGTTATAGTTCTTCTTTACAACTTAACTATTACGAAAATATGTTTAATGTGAAGGTATATGTAGAACCTATATTGGATTGCATGCTGTCTTGGGTGAGGAAGGGGAAAGAGAAGGAAGGGGAGAAAATTTAAAATTCAAAAACTTGAGGAACTGAATGTTGTCAACTAAAACTAAAAATAAATAAATTACTTAAAAAAAAAAGAAAAAAGTTGTTCTTATTGCACTTTCCAAGTAAATACTTAGACTAAAAGTTAACTGAGGCTACTGTCAGATAAACAATAAGAAGAATACCGGTTGGGGCTTGTGAGCAAAGTCACAATTTTACTCTAATGGGAGAAGTACTCAGTTACCCTCTGGGTACCCCAACTTCTAATTTTATTTTTTTTGTAATTATATTTTTAGCCCCTTGCATACTGCCTGGCACAAGTAGGTGCTTAATGAATACTTATTGAAAGATTGTCTCTCAAATTTGCACATATAGGATAAAGATATAGAAGGTTCTTCTAGGAACAAGCATTTCTATGGCACTTAAAGGTTTATAAAGTGCTTTATATATGCTACCTCATTTTATCCTCATAAAAATCTTGAGAGGTAGGTACTATTATTATTCCCATTTTACTGAGGAGCAAACTGAGGCTGAAAAAGGTTGAGTGACTTGAGCATGTAATATTAATGGGATATAAGATCTTCCCTGCCAATTAATAGGCCTCATGTGAATCCCATTGTGGGAGGAGCTTGCTTAGGGGAGACTTGCTTATAGGAAGGCTTTCATACCTTTTGGTACTAAGCTAACTAGGCACTGAGTCATGAGGGTTGTGATGCCTTCTGGCTCTGAGCCTATTAGCTGAAAGGGTATATATTCTGAGAGGTGAGCTTTTGCTTTGGGGGTTTGCTTATGAGAAGGATCTTGTAATTTCCTGGTCAAGACTCTTGATTAGCCGTATGTTCAGAGCTCCCCAACTACTCAAATATAAAGGCTCTCTCTATCTGGCGATGTATGTAAAGCGTATAGCAATATTGCTTTAATCAGGCAGTTAAAGCCCTGTCTGTTGGTCTTTGTGCTAATTTCTCTGTTTGTATTTTCTCTGCTTGTATTTTCTCTGATGTTCAGGGTGCTGACCTTTCCCCCGAACTAGTGAATGTAATTAAAAGTAAGATTGTTGACTTCTTTTTGAGCAGTCTTTCCTAGAAAAAGAGATCGAAGAACCTGTGCTAGCAAGGCCATCCTGGGTATGCTAGCATGGCTGCTGTTACAGAGCATCACACAGCTAGTGTCTGAGGCAACATCTGAACTCAATTCTTCCTGACTCTAGCTCCATTGCTCTATCTATATACTACCTAACTAAATTTCACTGACGACCGAGACTATATCATATATATTGTTCTGCTTCTAGAGTCTGGGATGGTGTTTGTTTATTCATTAATTCATCTATCCATCCATTAACTACATCTTTTTTATGCATCTACTGCATAGAAAGCACTGTGCCAGGCATTGGAGGGTATACAAAGAAAATTATTGGAAGGTCCCTGCCATTAAGGGGTTTACAATCTTGCAGATTATGACTGCTTAATAACTGTTACTGAACTTTGACTATGCTTGATGCTCTTCTCAGGGAAGATACAACAGGAGGAAAACATAGTTCTTGCCCTCCAAGATCTTACAGTCTAGTTGAGAAGGTAAGACCTAATCACAAATAACTGTTATACAGATTAGAATATAAATGAATACTGAAAGTGCCAAGAAAATGTTATGAGATCATACTTTAGGTGTCAGTATATTCTTGAACAGGAATTCCATCATTTGAAAGTAAGAACAAGATAAACCAATGATGTGGTAGAATCTCCAGAGAGCAGTAATATGCAAAAAAAAAAAAAGAGGAAAGTCAACAGGAAGGAGAAATGAACTGGGGATAAAGAAGCTGTGGGGGAACCAATGATAAACTTTACCTTTTTCATAGTTTTATCAAGATCCAGCCTGCCTGAGTAAACTATAGAAACACATCTTTATTTCATAAGGTCACATGATCCAGAGCCTGAAGGGACCTTGGAGATAATTTATCCTATCCCATTTCATTCATAAAATGATTATTAAGTACCATGTTTTTCTTGTGTTCTGGTCTTTCATAAATATTTTTGATGCTCTGTGAGCTTCACATTCTTACTGCTCTTACTTACTGTACACTCAACTTTTGGGGTAGGACTCCTCTTATCTACTCTGTTCCTTTTTCTTTTCCCTCCCACTTATATAACACAATTCTGTCCGAAACAATTTTTTGTTTGTGAACTAAAACTGAAGAACCCATTGATATTACAAAGGAAAACAAATGTCAAATCACTTCTAAATTATTTTACCCAAAGTAGTGTTATATTATTGGGGCAATTAGGTGGCACAGTGGATAGAGTGCTGGGCCTGGAGATTCATCTTCCTGA
Source organism: Phalanger gymnotis (assembly GCA_028646595.1). Classification (NCBI taxonomy): domain Eukaryota; kingdom Metazoa; phylum Chordata; class Mammalia; order Diprotodontia; family Phalangeridae; genus Phalanger; species Phalanger gymnotis. The sequence goes on along the minus strand of CM053624.1, from coordinate 101,334,771 downwards.
GTCTATATCTGACTTCAGACATTTACTAGCTATGACCCTGGAAAAGTTACTTAGCCCTGTTTGCCTCAGTTTCCTGATCTGTAAAAAAAAAAAGCTGGAGGAGGAAATGGCAAACCATTCCAGTATCTTCGCCGAGAAAACCCCAAATGGGGTCACAAAGAGTTGGACATGACTGAAATCAACTAAACAATGGACAGTATTATTACTAGTGGGATCAAAGAAAGGGGGACAGTGCCATCAGTAATGAAGATGGTCAGCCCAAGAACCTCTCATATTTGAAGAAGATTTGAGAAAAGTCACTGAATTGGACACAATAGGTAGAATTTACAGAGGGACATATTTTGGCTCAATATAAGGAAAAACTTGCCAACATTATAGTTTGCCATTATTGTGCTATAAGAAATGGAAAAATGAGTGGATTCAGAGAAGCCTGGAAATACCTAGGTGAATGGATGCAAAGTAAGATGAATAGAACCAGAAAATTTTATGCAATGACTATACAATGTTGCAATGAAAAAGGACTTTAAAAGACTTTAGGAACTCTGATTAATACAATGATCAACCATCATCCCAGAAGACTGAAGATGAAGCATCTATTTATCTACAAAGTGTTAGATTTAAATTACAGGGTGACACACATCTTCGGTCATGGCAATTTATACTTATGTAGTCTCCACTTGGGTCATCATCTCCAACTTTTCCTAACCAGAACACAAAACTCTTCCCCTGGGTTATGATAAGCCAGTTTGGGCTTTATCTTGCTTAGATACAGGTTTCTGAACTTCTCTGCCATACTTTGCCATCCCCATTTCCAGAACTCATTTATATGTTGCCTTCTCCTCTTAAAACAGCAGTTCCTTGAGGACAGGGACAGTCTTACTTGCTTGTATTTATGTCCCTGGTCGAGACATATAGTTATTATCATAGACATAATGATGACAGAAAATCTTACCATGTCACTGCAAAATACACCGTGACAGATAAATTTTATCAAAATAAATGTAAAGTCCTACACCTGGACTAAAAAATCCACCATTCAAGTGTAGTATATAGGAGATATGCCCAGACAATTAATCATACGGAAAAATTACTAGGGAATAACGTCAGCATGGGTCCAAAGTGTGACATACTAGTCAAAAAAAGTATGCTAAGAAAAGTGCAAAATCAGCAAAATTAGTAAAAATTAGCAAAAAGGGAAGCAATACTCACATTGGATTCTACTATGGTCAGAACATATCTGGAGCACTGTGTTCAATTCTGAGTATCACACTGAAGTAAACTCTTCAACAAATTGAGATATATTCAGGAATGGAAAGTGGGATGATATAATTTCTATTCCTTTCACCATATGAAGATTAGTTGTAGGAAAAATGTTTACCCCAGAAAAGAACAGTTTTAAGGGACATGGGATAGTTGTGCTCAACTACTTGACAGGCTGCTGCATGGAAAAGGATTTAAATTTGCTTGATTCTAGTGTATAGAATGAGTTTCCGTTGGTTTTTTTTTTTAGGTAGAATTGGAAAAAAAGGCAGATGTCAGCTAAACATAAAGAAAACTTTTCAAATAATTTAAGCTGTCCAAAAGTGGAATGGTATAGCATCTAATATATATATATATATATATATATATATATATATATATATATATATATATATATATATATATTATCTAAAGCAGTTCTCTCTCATTGGAAGTTTTCAAAGGTGTGTATGTACTTGCTATGAATTTTATAAAAGCAATTTATGCTCAGGTTTCCATCCAACCCTGAGATTTTGTGATTCTATTATTATGCAATGATAATAGTCCTTTGTTACATTTTATAGTATTTTCTGAATGAAAATACACAGAGATAATATGTTTCAGCTTTAGTACCTTTCAAGTCTTTTTCAGCTATATTCTGAGTATTATGGAAAAAATTGAGCTGGTCTCCATGGTGTTTCTGACGGTATTATTTTATCTATGCACAAACTGACCAAGAATATCACAGATTTTATTGTTCTTTTCCATTTCTCTGTGGGTCTCAAAAGTCAATAGAGAATGGGAAGAAATGAAGATCTACTACAACTAAATCTGAACCCTATCCAGATGTTGTTTGCTACCTTGAATATTGGGTTTTGAATATCTCCTACATGATTCATCAGTTTGCATCCAGACCTTAATTTAGCCCAAACATCTCTCAAATTTTTTTCCCTGCCATTTGTTTCTTTGCGTTGCTCTGCCTAAAAGATAAGTCTCAGAGTCATCTCTCTCATCTCACTGGGCTTCAGTTCATCTCCAGTTGTTTTGACTCATGGCTTTGTCTATGAATAACTCTTTGACTCTAGCCCACTAGTATTATGGGTAAGCTATTGTATCTTTCTCTCCTATCCTCCCAGTTTTCATCCACTAGGTCTTTCATGTCCTCCTCTCCTTCATAGAATAGAACACAACTGGAGCAGAGAAGGGAGAAATTATGTTTTCTTCTTTCTGGTCCCAAATTGCATTTTTGCTTTAATTATTTAGTTATGGGGAGTGGTATATGAACAAAGAGGTTTTTTATTACAAATGAACGACCACTATATGCAAAAATGTTCAAAATGAACATAAGAGAATGCAATTTACCTCTGAGATTTGATATCACACCCATAAAACTGGATATATACACATGTATGTGTGTATATGCATACATATATATATACACATATTTATTATATAAACACACTATATATGTGAGTATATCTATGTATATGTGTTTGTATTTGGTCAGGAACAGTGACTTTGTTGGAATAGAGAACGCCTGGTGAGGAAAGATCTCTCCTAATGCAAGTTGGTCACTCCTCTGAGATATCTAGTTTTAGAGAGTAGGCTGGGGGCATTGAGAGGCTAAATGATTTGTCCAACTCACAGTCAGGTCTTTTGAACTCTGAGGTCTTTCTATCCACTAAACTATCCTTCCTCTTTGTGGAGATGATAAAAGGTGGAAATAGCAAATGATGAAAGGGCTGTGGAAAGATAATTTTTGTTTGTTTTACCAGACCTGTGACTTCAATGGTACAAAGAACACCCAGTGAGGAACTTGTCTTACGTATATGAGCACCTCCCCTGCAATTAGGGTCTTAGAGAGTTGCCTGGGGAACTGAGGCTTGAACACTTGTCCGAGGTCACATAGCCAGTTTGTGGCACAGGCATGACTGGAAACCAGATTATCCTGAATCCGAGGCCAGGTATTTATCCACTATCCCCTTCTTTCTCTTGTGTGGGAAGAGAGACAACTAATATACTGGTGTTAGAGCTATGAACTTGAAAACAATTTGGAATTATGTAAAAAAACCAATTCACTAAATTGTATATATCTTTTGGTCCCTCAATCTCATTACTTTGCTTAAGCCCTAAAAGTATCAGACAGAAATAAAAGTCATATGTATACCAAAATGTATATGGTATATACATACCACACGAGCTGCAGTTTTTGTGGTAGAAAAAAAGGAAACAAATTGGCAGTCCTTCAACTGGAGACTGGCTACACAAAATTGTGGTTGTAATAGATTACTAGTGTATCATAAGGAATGGCAAATATAGGGAATTATAAGAAATATGAGAATTACTCCATACTGCTTCCTAAATAAATTTTGGAGACAAAAGTGTGCTGTTTTTTTTTTTACTTTAATAATCCTGCTGTTAACCTCGGGGCTTTGCTTGATTATATACATATAAAAAGTTGGCAACAAAAATTTTGAAGCAGAACAATTCATTGTGTTAATGTGTATTAAAAGATCTCATGAGATCATCAGTATCCTATTCCTCCATTTGCCCCATATCCCTTTTGTATATGAAAGCATAGAGCTCACTGCAGCCTGCAGTTAAGCTGGCTGACAAAACAGAAATTGAATCAATCCCTGAGAGCAATAGATTCAACCCTGGAAACCCCTAGCACACTCTGCCAGTTGCTAGTATGCCTTGTGCTGTATGTGCCTCCCAGGGATTTCCCTGGGATGTTGCTTTTTAAGAGAAACATTTATAAAAACTACCCACTGTGCAAATCTAACATCACTTAGTGGTTTCCCAAGTACAGCTTGTAGGGCTGATGTACAAGCTTCAGAAGAGAAGGAGGGAAAAGTGACCCTACTGAAAAGAGACCCGCTGATAGAAAATATGTCCTGAATAAAATGGAAAACGCGGGGAAAGGGAGTCTACTGGAAAGAAGAGTGATAGCCTCCTATGCTTCAAATGCCTTCTTCAGGCATCCATTTTTCTCCATTGATCTAGGACTGAATAAAGTGAAATTAATTTCACAGAGAATCTATTAGGCCAAAACCATGTACTGTGAAGTGATCAGAAAGTACTGATGGGAAAATGACCTAGACAATTAATGCTTAAGACTGACCTTACACAGAGGAAAAAATAGTAAACCCTACCTACATAGTAGAAATGGAAAAGGCCTTCAAGGGTTCACTTGTCCAAAGAACAAAAACCAAAAAATCCCCAACTGACCTCTCATAATTGTGTTCTCCCCATAAACTGGTCAGAATGCCTCTTCAGGGAGTCACAGCTAAAATCCCCAATTTGAGAGGCAGACTAGCATAGTGAATAATCAACGTTGGAGAAAAGGGAGACCTGGGTTCAAGTCCTGTCTCTGGCACATGCTATCTCTGTGACAACCGGAAAGTTATAGGTCCAGCAATAGTCTATGAGCATGCCTACCTCCTCATGTGAGAAGTAATATGGTGTTGTGGACAAAGACCCAGGTTCAAGTCCCATTTCTGCCATATAATGACTGTAAGACCTAAACTCTCAGTAACTCAGATAACTCCCTAACACAATAAATTACAATTTGTCACTCTGTACCAGTTGAGGAAATTTTTATACTGAGAGTTTCCCATACTGATGAAATCAGAGATTCACACCAAAGAATAGATATCCATGGCTATAACCATATATCCATTCATATTTCACTTAGAAGTATCCTGTGAGTATGCTCCACCTCTTTTCTATTAATACGCTAGCAGTGGATTAATTTATCAGTTGAATTAGAAGACTCAGATGTCTTAGAATAAGTCATCAAAATAGTATGTATCAATGGGGATTGGCAGCTTTGGGGAGGGGGAAAAGATTAGCATTCATCAGGGGAGGTCAGGCTTAAGTCATGTAGCCCAATGAGGCAACCCTGATTAGAAAATACCTGTTTTAGAGGGGCTTGACCCAAGCAATGAGGTCTATGTGACAGGAGAGGGAACCAAAATGATAGGGAGCAAAAAGAAAGCTGGGTTTTGGAGGAAACATAGACTCCAACCTTATCTCCCACACCTACTAGTTGTGTGACCACGGGCAGGTCATCTGCCAGGAACTCTCAGTTTTTCTACCTACAAAATAGAGATAATGATCATTGTATCACTTAGCTCCCAAGGCTGTGAGAAAAGCACTTTGGAAAATATCGGAGCGCTATAGCAATGCAAGGGATGATGACGATGATGATGATGATGATGATGATGATGATGATGAAGATGATGATGATGACGATGATGATGATGATGATGATGACGATGATGATGATGCTGATGATGGAAAAATGTACCAAAGACCAACTAATCCTTTCATAATTTAACCGATGGACTTCCTAATTTAAATATAGCTAACCCCTGGATGCAAGGGTTAATTTTCTTGTGTACCACAGATTGTATTCCCTTAGAGAATTTTCTCTCCCTCCATCTTTACCTTTTATTCCCTTATTCTAGTATATTACTCTTCTGCTACAAGGCCAGGGATTATACATCTTACAGTACCAGCAATGGTCATAAAGAAAATATGGCCTTCTGCCATTAGAATGATTTTCCCCTGCACCTCGGGAATGATGTTTCTTCCATTTAATACACAACACAGAGTTCCTCTAGTCAAAATACTCGAAAATATATATTTTTATAAAGCATATTTAAGATGTCATATTTCCCCCACTGCACATTAGACTCAAGTGTGAAATAACTCTTTAAACTCGATTTTCTTCTCCTGAGGTCAACACATTGTCTTGTTAACCATTAATCTACCTGGGCTCCTCTTAGTACCTTTCTGACCAGCTTATGAACTAGGCTGTTGAAGTTCTGTATACCTGAAAGCTAAATGACGTAACAAACTTAAGATTCATTTTCTATCATACATCAGATCATTGCATTGTTTGTTTGCCCATTTCTAGATCCTGACATCACTTTTTCCATCGTCAAGCAAATCCTCTAGGCAGCTTTCCTTCGAAACCCTGGCAAACATTGAGCTCCTTCCTTTGAACTCACAGCATTTATTGTCAGCACAGTTCATTTAGAACTACAAACTGAATTATGACAACTCTGATATTTTACAGTTGCATTGTTGTTTATGAGACCTGTGCCCTAGTTTTCCCCTACCAACTTTGGGTTTGCACTTACTGGATTTAATTTTAGGGGTTATTCAAAAATTCACTTAGCTTTGACTTATTATTTCCCTGTTAGAAGTTTGATCAGGGAAATCTCAGAATATAACATATATGGCTTGTGTCTATATTTCCACCGATGTGGGTAACAAGGTCCCTAGTTCCTTGGTAGCAAAGGGCATCAGGTACAGGATAGACTTTATTTTACCCCACAGATAAAACCCATAAAAGGTCCCACAATTGTCTATAAACAATTAATATATCTCTGCTCCTTCTCCATTAAATCCTACTTTTGCTTCTGACCCAAGGCATCATTAAAGCTCCTGGGGAGCCTCTCTCTCTGGTCTCTAGATCAAATACTTCTCAGGAACTTAAAGTAGGCCTGCTCTTATCTCTGCTGTGCTCTTAGGATCTCTCCAGAATAGTAATAGCTCATATTTAAACACAGCTTCAAGTTTTACAAAGTGCATTACATACTCTATCTTATTTGATACCCATTAACAACCCAGTAAAGTATATGTTATCTTTATTCCAATTTTAAAGAGAAAGCACTTTGAAACCTTTAAAGCACTACATAAATGTGAGCTGTTATGCCTTTCTCGTCCCCCACAAATTTTAAAATGATGCTTTGTACATAATAGGCACTCGATAAATATTTGTTGAATGAAAATGTAGAGAAATCAATCACTTTGTTTTTTTTAAATAAATATAAAATTCAATCTAAATAAGTAGACATTTTGTTCTTGCTCTTTTCATTTGGAAAAGTTTATTCCCTTTAGGAAATTGACCTGTGCTTTCATTAGTGTAAAGAATCCTAGGATAAGGAAAAAGTAATAATACAAATAGGTACCTCCTCTGAAACTTATAGCCTTGGAGAGCTCCCTTAGAGGGCATTGAAGGGTTCAGTGACTTAGCCTGGATCACACATCCAATGTGTCTGAGTGTGATCTTGAGCCCAGTTCTGCCCAATACCAAGGCCAGCCCTTCATCCACTACGCCACATTACCCCACGGTCCTTTTGAAAAGAATATATTTTAGAATTCCAATAAAAAGGAAAATTCCTTCTGCTAGCTTTAAGTTGTGCATCAATGTCCATGCTATGATAATAAGAAATTTGAAAAATAATCATAGAAGTTATAACCAAGAAAAAAACATACACATCAGTCAGTCAATAAACATGTATTAAGTGCCTACTATGTGCAAGACACTGCTAAGTGCTGGAAATACAAAGAAAGGTTAAAAAAATAGCCCCTGCTCTCAAGAAGCACACAGTCTAAGAGCGAAAATGATATGCAAATAACTACACACAGACAAGCTATATAACAAGTTAAAGACTTCATGAAAGAGGCAGCCTTTAATCTCACTTATTTGAAACATAACATCTTATATTTCCATAGGTCTTTAAGGTTTGCAAAGTGCTTTCCATAGATTATTTCATTTGAGCTGCACAATATTCTTTAAGGTAAGTATTACACCTACATATGTGAATATGTGTGTGTATGTATTTGGTCTGGACCTGCGATTTCATCCATATAAGGAATTCATTGCTTTGGTAACACCCTCCATCAAAGCATATTGACAATTGCCTGTAACTTGTAGCCTCAGTTTCCTAGAACACATAGAATTTGCATAAATTGCTTATGGTCATGCCAGATAAAACTCCTGGTATTCCTGGATTTCTGACTCAGTCCTATTTTCTATATACTATGCCAGGCTGCCTCTCCATATAAAAATTTGTCGTCATGGGAAAGACCAAGTGGATGAAGAATGTTTATGGACCATAGTATGTATTAAGTGTATTTTTCCCCAGAGAGCTAGTTGTTAAACATGTAACAACACATTTATGGACAAGAGCCAAAGAGGATGGACAAGAGTGCATAGGTTGCAATATGTATCACTGGAAGCAATCTCTAAGTCAATGACATGGCATATCCATTTAAATATTTGAACACACTTTCTTCAAGAAGGGAATCAGGAGGTTCTGGGCATGGCAAGCTCTACATAACATGATCAAAAAGAGGAAAATTTGCTATATTTTAATAAGCATGAAACCTAGTTATCAGTGTAGGAGTCATTCTGAACCAGTTCTTTATGACATCAATTAATTAAGGTGAAGACCAACATAAAATCAGTGCAAAAAACAAAAGAGATATATGTAGCTTGTAATTAAAATATCTCTAATCTGGCCTAATTAAACAAGTAGAGGAAAATGGGAAATGCATAAAGAAACAAACAACCCCCCCCGCCTAAAAAAATCACAGACTATCATTTCCTGAGGATGCCTAAGAAATGTAAATCAACTGCTATGATGAACAGACAAAAAAAGCCCATAAACTACCTAGAGAAATGTCGTCTAGTGGAAATATCAATTCAGAATATAAACTCATTTATCTTGTAATATACATGTTATACTATACATAGCATGTTATATATAATATATATATATTATAATATGATATAAATATCATATTCTATAATATTTATAAACATATTATAGAAGGTAGTATAGTAGTATCACCTCAGATACAATAAGAAACTCTGAATGGAAAAGAAAACAAATTTAAAGAAATCTTGATGAGAGTCTCAACTTAGCAAAAGCGTTTTAAGATATTTAAGGATAAAACTGGAAGGGGGACAGCAAAATACAAAAATGAAGAAGATGTTGAGTGCTTTATCCATCAGCGATAGTGAAGTCTTTACATTTGGACTTCCTAATGTGATACATGAGAATACCAGTGGTACTTTAAAAAAAAGATGGGAGGGGCAGCTGGATCATACAAAGTATACTCTGAGGTCTATGCTGGAGATGACACAGTTTCGAAGTCATGAGAGAGTTGATTTTCAAGTTATAGGAAAGGGGATAGAATACCAAACACGTTTTAAAAATCCTTAGTATAGATAAAGGGGATTGATAAAGTATAAATAACTACTGATCCATGCCCTTTCTTATCTTTATAAACTCTTTATGAGAAAAAACTACACACGAATCAAGGGCAATGGATTATAGGATCAAAAATTTAAGGCTGAAAAGTACCTTAGATGTTACAGCTCAATTTCATCATTTTATAGATAAGGAAACTGAGTCCTGAGAATGTTAAGTGACTGGCCTAAGGTCACACCAACAGTAGGATCAGAGGTTAGATGAACTCAGGTCCTCTGACTCCAGAGTGAATGCTTTTCCATCGTATAATGGTGCTTCCTGCTCTATCTTTGATGAAGGCATGAGAAAGATGAAGGGAGACTTTTACAAGTGATATTCTATAGCAGACCATATTTATAAAGGCACAACATTGACTGAAAGGATCAGAGAAATCGAAATCTATTTACTTCATTGTTTAAAAAGCATTTGATTAGAGAGAGCAAAATGCTGGCTTAAATGCCACTTTCCAGAAAGATATTTTCCATGCATATTTTAAAGTTCTCCACTTTTTTTTTTTTTGCAGATGACATTGTGCCTCAAACCCTGGGCTATTGCAGGGCCAACTAAATAAGAAAAATAGTCACTCAAAAGATTTTGGCTTATCAATATAGGAAAAGATAAATAAATGAAGAAGTCCCATTATCCAGACTATCATCAGAGGAAAAACCTACAGAGATAGTTTAGGCTCAGATTAAATGGGAAGAAGAAATTGTCAAGATCGCATTTTGAAAATTGTGCAATAAAATTTTTTTGTTCAAAGGATCTTATGTTTTTTATATCACAGAATTCCAGTTTTAATACTAATATTTCTAGTGATATTATATGGCTATGAATCATGGAATGTCATGATCTTTGAGGAATCATAATGGCAGATAACCCAAAGGACAAAGGAGAAATGTATGGTAGGCTTAAATAAATACAGATAATTACTAATGAAGAACTCCCTATAAGAAGTGGCCTAACAGATATTGTCAAAAAGATGAATTACTGGAAAAGGACTTGGGCAGGTAAAATTGCAAGAATAGTGGATAATTTGGACAGCTGGTTTAACAATAGAGCTAGTTGAAATAGTAGCTGGTTAATAACTGTATTTAATGAGTATTGATTAATAGATTGTCAACCAGGAGGAATATCTCTAATTGTATGCCCTGTGATTGAGTCTTTAGTCCCATCCTGTTCAACAACTTTTTATCAACAACTTGGATGAAGACAGGAGGCATGCTCATTAAAAGTACACATGACACAAAATTAGGAATGATCACTAGTCAATAGATAATGATAAAATTCAAAATATCTTAACAGAATAGAACATAGGGGATAAACTAACGAGATATAAGGATAATTTTTAACTTATGCATTTGCATTTAAACTTTAATTGGGAAAAGGAATGCCCTACAGATGGTAAGTTGCTCCAGATACTACTATTTGTAAATGACAGGGGGTGGTTTGCTTAAATGAATGAAATGAATGAATGAAATCCATTTCCACTCAAAAAAGATCATAGCAATCCATAGAAGAAGAAAAAAACATATAAAGTCCTATTTATTAAACCATGACATGTAGGGGATAAGCAGTCCATTGAGTTAGTCTATAAATATGTTTATATTGGGTAAACAATGAACTGGTTCCAGAATAGACTAAGTAGAAAAAAATTGATAAAATTTTATTTAGGAGACTTTGCATCACTTCCAATAATCCTAAATTTTCCCCTAACATAAAATCCCATATTTTGTAATACCAACATTCTTTTGTTGTCCCATCTTAGTGTTGAGGTAACTATGAGGTCACAAGACTATTTCAGGAAAATATTAGCTCTCGCAGACTCTACAAAATGCCCTTTAGCTTTCCATGTTCCCCATAGTATGTTGGAAGGGATGGTAACATATTAGCAGAAAAAAGACTAGAAGTTATTAAGAATCACAGTATTTAGACTACCTAGGTGTGTTCATTTAGCCTTTGGCATTCTGTATGTGAGCTCCCTGTTCCATGACCAATGAAAAAATAAAGCTGGAGGAACCAAATTATAGTCATCCAATTTTTTTCACTATAAATTAAAGCAGAAAATAAAAGGAAGTTGTTAAAAGGCAAGATAATAGTAATAAAAACTGTATAGCATTTTGAGTTATACAAAGCCCTTTACAAATATTACTTCATTTTATTCCCACAATTCAAGGAGGTCGATTCTACTATTACTCCCATTTTACAGATAAGGAAATGAAAGGAAGTTTGTCCATAGTACATCTCATATACATATAATATGGTAACTTTCAGTTAAGTAATATTGCCCATTAAGAACATGTTTTTCCCAACTGCTCTTGATAGGGTACCTGGCAAAACAAGCAAGCTAGGGAATTAATATATAGTCCTAGTGTGAAAATGGAAACTGTAAGCTTGGAGAAAGGATTCCATCTGTTTGCTATTTGTTCTGATGGTTTGGAGGACAGCAGCTTTGGGAGGGAGGGAAAAGAGCAAGAGGGCAATGAGAATGATGAAAATTTGGGTTTGGTATAGGCTGCCCTGGTGATGAGTCTGAGCAGCTTTCCAATGATACACAGTTCTTGTTTTAAGCCTTCTGGTGTTTGAGAGATGAGACCTTGAAATTGTAACTGGTTCCTTATTCTAGCAGTCTTTTTTTGGCAGAAGCCCAAGCAAGCCTCAGGCCTCAGACTTGTGTAATTTTCATTCCACTTTAAGAGCATTTTTCCTCTTCTGTCATTTGTTCACACGTGTGCCTTCCATTATTATTATGGAGTCATTCATGTGAACATGGGTTGCCAGCATTTATTGGGGAAAAGTATTGGAGCATTTATTTTCAACACTAGTCACTGAAATTTTACAAATAAAAAGAAAAAAAAAACAGTAGATCACACAGCAGGGATCTTTTCTGTAATTGTGTGCATGTATTTTAAAATGGAATAAATTAGCATGTGTCCATATTAAGAGAAAGAGAGAGATCGAGTGAGTGAGAGAGAGAGACAGAGAGAGAGAGAGAAATTGGTGGTCAGTGCCTGTGACTACATAGTACCAAATGTAGCAGGGATATACCAGTTCTCCAGTTAATTTCAGCACTGCAAATAACTAAGCTACTAATGTCAACCAATGTAGAATATATGTCTATATTGATCAATTGTAAACTGATAATTCCCAAATTGCAGCTTTGTTTTTGACATATAAGCAGGACTCATTTTTCCTTCTTTTTACTTCTGAAAGTTTAAAACAAAACTTGTCTTAAAAGACTTCTGTGAGTTGCATCGTGCTGTAGAAATGCAAAACACATGTTGTCTTCTACATTTAAAAAATGTGTAGCTGTTTCTACAAATTTATGAATGTAACAGGTGTCCATCTGGCACCTGTGTTTGTCAAGGCCTACTGCTGGCACAACAGAATTAATAGCAGTGACTCTGCTTGCAGGATCTCCACATTGATAAAACACATTTATTTCAATTTACATTTACTGAAATGCAAAGGGGGATTTAGCGATCAGAAGGAGAGTAACCAGGAGCTGGTATGCTAACAGGCCTTTGAAATATATGAGGGAAAAGGTTTCCCATCCAATCTTTGACATTCAACGTTCTAAAGATTTTTATTTTAACCCTGGTCCTAATTGCCCTTCAGTATCAAAATTAATTGTGTTTTCTGCTAAAAGGCCAGTGCAGCTTAAGGTTACTCCAGGGTCCCAGCAGCCAATGCATCTTCTGTAAATGGCTTGATTGCCGTCTGTGGAGAGGAGTGCTGGGAAAGATTTGCTTGACCGAAGCTATACATTACAGTCCAATTAGTGTGAAGATCACTACATGAGTCTTTAACTTTATCTAGTAACTGTCGGAATCTCTAATGGAGACCATGAAGCAAGTGGAGAGGAATTTCGAATCCACTCTGACTGTCAAACAGAAAGAGCATAGTTTCGACTGCGTCACTAAGCTACCAGGATGCATTTTTCCTCAACCTTTCCCTCATGGAGCAAAATTGGAAAGAGGGAGAAAAGGAACCCTGGGACCTGAAGCTTGAGCACAGCTGTATTCCTAATTCATAGGTAGGAAGCAAAAGGAAATTTCAAGTTAGTTTGAAAGTTGAGGTCTCTGGCCTAAATCTGTATGACTTACTACGTGATTTTGGTCAAAACAACCTTCCTGCCTAAGCATCGGCACAAATGATAGCTGTTTTCTGAAGTTATTTCCTTCTCTGATCACTTGATCCTTTAAAAAAAATGTGGAGCTCTTTCTAGCAAGTCCGGAGCCAGACCGAGCAGGATGGGCCGAGTGATCCGTGGTCAGAGGAAGGGTGCGGGCTCCGTCTTCCACGCTCACGTGAAGCACAGGAAAGGGGCCGCCAAGCTCCGGGCCGCCGACTTCGCCGAGAGGCATGGCTACATTAAGGGTATCGTAAAGGACATACCATGATCCAGACCCAGGGGCTCCTCTTGCAAAAGTAGCTTTCCGGGATCCTTACCGATTTAAAAAGAGGACAGAGTTGTTCATTGCCGCTGAAGGCATCCATACCAGCTAGTTTGTGTACCGTGGTAAGAAAGCTCGGCTCAACTTTGGCAATGTCCTCCCAGTTGGCACTGTGCCTGAAGGGACCATAGTGTGCTGTCTTGAAGAAAAGCCTGGGGACCGGGGTAAGCTTGCCAGTGCATCTGGAAACTATGCCACAGTGATTTCTCACAATCCTGAAACCAAGAAGACACGAGTAAAGCTACCTTCAGACTCTAAGAAAGTGATCTCCTCTACAAACAGAGCTGTGGTTGGTATTGTTGCTGGAGGAGGTCGTATTGATAAACCTATCCTTAAGGCAGGTCGTGCCTACCACAAATACAAGGCCAAAAGAAGCTGCTGGCCTCGTGTCCGGGGTGTGGCCATGAATCCTGTGGAACATCCCTTCGGAGGAGGTAATCACCAGCATATTGGAAAATCATCCACCATTCGAAGAGACGCCCCAGCTGGACGAAAGGTCGGTCTCATTGCTGCCCCGCGTACTGGTCTACTCCGGGGTACCAAGACTGTACAGGAGAAGGAGAACTAAAGTACAGAATCCTGACAATAAAATTATTTTGGAAATTGTAAAAAAAAAATGTGGAGGCTTTAAAAATTAATGCCTCCCCTTCTTCTTTCATAACAAATTATAGTTAAGTAAAAGAAAACAAAATTGGCCATGCCTGAAAATATATGCTCCATTCCACACCTAGAGTTAGCCATCCCTCTAGTAAGAAGGTGAAAGTGTATTTCTCTGTCTGTGTTCTGACAGATTGGTGGCTACATTGACTCTAGGATCACTTGATTTCAACAACAGATTTCTAAATATTCCCTAAAGGTGAATGAATACACCCG
>CM053624.1:101298310-101319651 GCA_028646595.1 Phalanger gymnotis | reverse complement strand
TTTGACTTTGTTGACTTCTTCTGGCTGTATGTTTTGGTCTTCTTTGTCACCAAAGAAAGATTCCAAAGTCTGAGACTGAATCTGGGTGCATTTTCGCTGCCTGGCCATGTTCCTAGCGATTATTTCCTTTTTAAGAATGCTACTATTCTACTCTCCAAAAAAGGCTAGGATATTCCTTGGAAGAGGCACAGAGGAGATGGTCAAGGTAGCAATATGGCACCATAGAAAAACATACTGACTCTTAACTCTGAGGAATTCGCTTCAAATCTCAGCTCTGAAACTTCTACCTGTGTGCTCTTGGACAAATCACTAAACCTCTCCTAGACTTAATTTTCTCATCTGTAAAATAATAGGGCTGGGCTTGATCATTTTCCAGGGAATTGGATGATTCCTGCCATCTTTAAATAGAATCCTATGATTCTTCTGAGGAGAATTTTTCATTTCAATTCTACTTGTGCTAGTCTTTTTCCTTCAGCTTCAGTTCAATGTAATTCAGTTCCACAAACATTTACCAAAAAACTTCTATGTGTCCTCAGGCATCATACTAGACCCTAGTTTTTTAAGTCCCAGCTATCTTTCCAGATGTGCTTTGAAATTTGGAATCTTTTGTGCTCTTTCTCATTCTTCTTCCTCACCTCCCATTCCCCTCCGAAAAAGGTGTCTAAAGTTGTAAGGACAGTCACTTACTAGTGTCTGGATAATCAGGGGAATGACATTCTTTCACAAACATGAGGCAGAAAAGGAAACTCAAAAATGGGCATTTAGATAGGGTGCCAGCTCTATTTTTTATTTTTCTTTAAAGGCAGTTAAATCGTGCACTAGATCGAGTGCTGGGCTTGGAATCAAAAAAACCTGAAGTCAAATTTGGCCTTGTACACTTACTACTTGTGTAAACATGGGCAAATCTCTCAATTTCCTCAAATTGATAATGGGGATGATGATGATGATGATGATAATGATGATGATGATGATAGGACTTATCACCCAGGGTTACTGTGAGGATCAAATGAGATATTTGTAAACCACTTAGCTCAGTGTTGGACATGAAGTAAGCATTTAATTGTTGCTTATTTTCTTCTGTCCTTCCTTGTTAGAGTACTGTTAACTAGAAGCATCAAGAAAGGACGCACCTATGAAGGGGCACCTTAGATATGTTTTGAAGGAATCCCAGGATTTTCTGAGGTTCTAAGACCTCTTGTGCAAAGGTGAGATAGGAGAACAACATCCAGGCTAGTTTGCTTGGAATGGAGTATAAGTGGAAAGAAGTGATGTAAAATGGAAATGGAAAAGTAGGAGAGAGCTCAGTTCTTTTTATTTTTTGTTATTATTGTTCAGTCCTGTCAGATTCTTTATGACCCCATTTGGGGTTTTCTTGCCAAAGATATTGGAGTAGTTTGCCATTTCCTTCTCCAGATCATTTTATGGATGAGGAAACTGAGGAAAACAGGGTTAAGTAACTTGCCCAGGGCCACACAGCTAGTAAGTGTCCAAGGTCTGGTTTGAACTCAAGAAGATGAAGTCTTCCTGACTCCAGGCATGGTGCTCTATCCACTGTACCACCTACTTGCCCCTAGCCCTATTGTAGAGGACTCTTAAATGTAGATTCCTAATAGGATGTGAAAATAGATAAGACATATGCCCTGCTCTCAAGAAACACATCAACTTCTATGGGGAAGGAAAAAGATAATGAGATTAAGGCAAAGAAGAGATCTAGGCAAAACACTGCCTAAAATTTGACAAAGGAGATATCTTTTTCACCTGGGGGAACCAGGGAAAGATTGATGAAGGAGATGGCCTTTGAGTTAGGCCTTTAAGGAAGGGTGGATCATCATTAAATGGCAACAGGAAGAGATTAGGAAAATAAAAGCATTCCTGACATCTTTTTTATCATTGGAAAATGATATGGTGCTCTAAAGTACTAGCCTTGAGAGAAATGTTTTCAACAATTTTTAATTTCTTATCTGCAACAATTATGGAAACTGGGGAAAGTGACATATTTTGCTGCAGAGGATTTGCATTTAAGTATTATAGTCTTCACTGGCTATCTATTTGTTGGAGAACATTCAGATTAGTGAGTAGTTGATAGATAATGCTGAATACTGGGACAAGCTTGGCACTGAAGAAGGGAGATGAGAGAATGCATTTCCAACCCTTCTTTGCAAAAGTTAGGGGGCATGGGTGTGGAACCCCACCTAAATTGATGGATAGTTTGATGGGCTGGATTGCATTTTTCTGTTTCTTTTGTATTCTTTGTTATCAAGGATGACTCTATGCGTGGCAGAAGGGATGGGATCCATTGTGAAATAAGTGGTAATATAAAACTATATATATATATATATATTTATGTATATATATATATATATGTATATACACACAAAAAACTTGAAGGAACATAGTTCATAGAATATTTGAAAATGTTCACATATCTTGTTTTCTGTTAAAAATGAATTATGAAGAATTCTGTCAGTCAATAAGTATTTATTAGGTGCCTACTATGTGCCAAGCATTCTATACCTAGAACAACAATCTGAAATTTGTGAGTCAATTCCTAATGCAAATGGTATGTTTGGTTGAACTCAATCTTATTCCTTTGTCTTTTTCATCATACTAGTAACAACAGAAATTTGTGAGCTATGTTATGCTTCAAAGAATGTATATACAATATATATGCATATATAAGTATAAATAATATAAACTACACATAATAGCACTGTGAAGCAACACTAATTAGAATATTAATAAAATCTGATGGTATAAGCAATCTTCCATCAAACATAAGTTGCAAAGAATGGAGGGAAAGAGAGATAGAGATGTGCATTTTCTCAGCTCACTAGGTGGTATAATAAACTTAATATTGGACATGGGATCAAGAAATCCTGAGCTCAAATCAAGCCTTAGATGCTTATCAGTTTGCAGCCCTGGTTGTCAGTTAAATATATCTGCCTCAGTTTCTTCGACCGTAAAAATGGGGATAATAATGAAGAACACTTATAACCCAGGGCGCTTGTAACGAGCAAATGAGATTAATATTCGTAATAATTACTTAGCATAGTGCCTGGCACATTTGCTGCTTTTTAGTCCTTTTCAGTTGTGCCTGACTTTTCATGAACCCGTCTGGGGTTTTCTTGGAAAAGACACTGGAGTAGTTTGTCATCCTTCTCCGGCTCATTTTACAGATGAGGAAACTGAGGCAAACAGGGTTAAGTGATTCGTCAAGGGTGACCCAGCCAATGAGTGTCTGAAGCCAGATTTAAATTCAGGAAGTCTTCCTGACTCTAGGCACAGCAATCAACTGCATCATTTAGCTGCCCCTTCTGGCACAAAGAAGGCATTTAATAAATGCTTTTCCCTTATCCCTCAAGATAATTGTATAGCACTTGGATCTAGTTTTTGTATTTTAGGTTTAAAATATGGTAGTTATTATTTATGTTGTTTTCATGGTTCTCCTTACTCTACTCTGCATCAGTTTATATAAGTGATCCTCTCCTATACTGAATTCTTCATATTTGTTATTTTTGGTAGCACAATCATGCCTCATATATTCATGTACCACAATTTATTTAGTCATGACCCAGTTAGTGAGTATCTACTTCACTTCTGGTTTTTGCTACCACAAAAAGAATTGCTATGAATATTTTGGCACATATGGGAGATTTATTTTTGTCTTTGACCTCCTTGTGGTATATGACTAGCAATGGAAACACTAAGTCCAAGAATATGGACATTTTTAAAAGCATAATTTCAAACTGCTTTTAATTCAGAGTTCCATTAGTTTCTTTGTATCCTATAACCATTCCAACATTGCAATATTGAATTGCAGTTTTTCCAGTTTTTATCATCTCTGGTAATTTGATGAAAGTGAGATAAAACCTCGGTGTTGTTTTGATTTATTATCTTTTATCAGCTATTTGAAGCAATCTTTTATAAATTGCTAAATGGTTAGAATTTTTCAGAAATTGTTTTCATAACCCCTGCCCCATCTCTTGGAGAATTGTTCTTGGTGTTATGTATTTTTGAAAGTTTCTGATATGGCTTGAATACCAGGACCTCCTCAGAGATATATGATAAAACATTTCCCCCCAATAAAATTTCCCCTTCTTATGCTGACTACATTGATTTTGTTCATGCAAAAGCCCTTTTAATTTCATGTAACTTAAATTATATATATTTATATATATTTATCTATCTTGATCACTTAATACCCTTTGATTGGCTAATCATATCATAATTATAGCCATAGTTGCCAGATGTGGTGGTTGTTTTTTTCTTTCTTTCTCTTTCTTTTTTTCTCTTTCTTTCTCCTTCTCCTTCTCCTCCTTTTTCTTTAATGGCATGACCTTTCATTCAGGTTTTGAATACATTTTGAGATTAGGTGATAAAATAAATATCTATTGACTGATCATTATGGTGTAACATGTTAGTCTAAGCATTTTCTGCCAAACTGCCTTTTAGATTCCCATCAGTTCTTGTCAAAAAGATAATTTATCTTGATGTCTTTTATTTGAGGGAATTTATCAAACACTGGATTATTTAATTCCTTTATTTCATATTCTTCCTCTTTTAATCAGTTTAACAGATGTCTTAAGTATTTTTTAACCAACGGTAAGTAGTTTGGATAAATACTGCTTTATAATTTTAGTTTTTGAAATGTTATTTCTCCTTTATCCTTACTTTCTTTCCTACTATTTCTCATGAGGTTCTAAATCTTTTATTCCTCCAAAATTTTTTTTTTGTCTAGCTCCATAAAGTATCCCTTTGGTACTTTATGGAGCTAGCCAAAAAAAAAAAAAATCCCTTTGGTAGTTTGATTCATATAGCACTAAACCTGTAGATTAACTTAGATTGTGTCTTCATTTTTTATTATCTTGGCACAACTCAGCATGATCAATGAATAGCTCTCTAATTGCCATTCTTTATTTCCTTAAAGAGTATTTTGTAATTATAACTATATTTCTTTAATATGCCTTGATAAATTGACTCAGATATTTTATGCATTTTGAATGGAATTTCACTTTCTATTATTTTCTCTACATTTTGTTATTGCTATGTAGAAATGCTATTGATTTTTGTGAATTTCTTTTATATCTTACTACCTTACTCAAACTATTGTCTCAATTAATTTCTGATTCTCTGGCATTGTCTAAATAAACCATCATGCCATTGGTAAATAGTGTCTCTTTACCTATAGTTACACCTTTCATATCTTTTTATTGTTTCATCATTATTTGTGATATTAAGATTTCTGTGGAGAAAGGAGGCTTCTTTGTTTTACTCTGCATCTATTCATAATGCTTCTAGCATTTCCCCATTGTAAATAATACCTGCTTTGGCTTTTGGATATATACTTCTTATCATATTAAAATGGCCTTGCTATGCCTATGCTTTGCAGGATCTCAGCATACATTAGTATGGTGGTTTCCTGCAAATATTGATATAATCATGTAGTTTTTAGTCATTTTGTTTTCAATATGATTAATATTGAGAGGTAGCATGGCATTAGGGGACAGAGAGCCAGTTTCAGTGCCAGGAGAACATGAATTCAAGTCTTGCCTCTCACTCAAAAGCACTGTATGAACCTAAACAAGTAATTTAACATGTCAGAGACACAAACAACTCTCTAAGAATATGTTACAGAAAAGTTGTCGTTGTACTTTGGTAGAATTTCCTTATCAGAAGTTTGCCTTCATCAGAAATTCTCAAGTCTAGTATTATCTGGCATAAATTCAACTAAGTCACAGTGAATAATAATTAGATATATGTCTGTTACCTACATTTTCATTTTTCTTTATTTTTCTATTGGATTTATCTCTAAGAGAGGAATATAAAGTCTCCTACACTGGTTGTGTTACTATTTGTGACTTTTTTGCAATCTTTATAGCAGTACACTTTCAAGAAAAAAGAAGAAATCATGATAAATAACCAGATGCTGTGTAAATTTTCATTCCAATGCCTTATCCTCCCATTCACCCAGGCTCACAACCAAGGTGTTATCCTTGATTCCTCATACTCTCCTACCACCCATATCCAATCATTTGTCAAATTCTGTCATTTTTACCCATATAGCATCTCTTATATACATCTCTTCTCTACCCTGATACGTCCATTACCCTGCTATTACCTCGTGTCCTAAGCATTGTAATAGCCTGCTGGTTGGTCTCCCTACTCCAAGATCTTTCCCACTGCAATCCATCCTCTATTCAGGGGTCAAAATGATTTTCCTACAATGCAGATCTGATCAAATCATCCCTATATCCAGTAAATTGCAGTGGCTCCCTCCTACCTTTGGGATCAAATATAGAATCCTCTGTTTGGCTGCCTCCTACCTTCCCACTCTTCTTGTATCTTATTTCCCACATTGCCCTCCAGCAATAACACTAACACTAACAGTAATGCCGGCCTTGTTGCTATTCCTTTCACATGATACTCTACTTCCTAAATCTTAATGTTCTTGAATAGTCTCCTTAATTTCCTTCAAGTCTCCGCTAAAGTCTTACCTTCAGCAAGAAGCCTTTCCTAGTCCTCCTTAGTCTAGTTTCTTCCCTCTGAGACCACTCTCAATTTATCCTGTACATATGTTGTTTGCATATAGTTGTTTACATGCAGTCTTCTCATATCCCAATTAAACCATGAGCTTCTTGAGAGCAGAGGCTGTTTCTTTTGCCTTTCTTTGTATCCCTAGAAGTTTTGACAGCGCCTAGCATATAGTAGGTGCTTAATAAATTTTAGTTGGCTAACTGTTTTAGGCTGTAACCTCAACATGATGTTATGCCTTAAGCACTTTTCATGCATTTCAGATGCATGAAGGCATTTGCATGGTCTTTCAGGATGAACCACAAGTCATGGTTCATACCCAAGATTCAAGTGACAACCAAGAATTTTCTACCTCCAAAAATCAACTGTATACCTCTATATATGCTAAATACCACAACTACTAATAATTAATAAACTCTGGATCACCTAGGCTATCATGCCATATTTTCTTATTCTACTATATCTGCTTTCTCAAAAGTCAAGAGAAAGAGGAAGAAAATATCACATTACATTGAGACTTCATGATACCCAGAGTCACAATCAGATATGTTGGCAATTAGGGCAAGCATTACAAAAAGCAGTTGGGCAAGTGATTGGAAATGCACCTTTTTGCTAGGAAGGGAAGACCACAATGTGGTAGGAGGTAAGACCACAAAATATCACATAGATGCTGCTGGTTCCCCTCACCTTGGGGATGTAGCAGAAAAATTACTCGTAACTTCTGTTTCTTCCACAAACAATGAAAGAAATTCTCAAAGAATAAGATTAAAACTATAAGATTACTTGAGGATCATCTACTCCATTCCTTGACTTTAAAGAGGAAGAAACTGAGTCTCTACAATGACTTGCCCCGAATTGTCCAGAAAAGCTCATTTGATTTTTAGAAATTTAATATTTTATTTTTCCCCAATTACATGTAAAAACAATTTTAACATTTTTTTCAAGTTTTGAGTTCCAAATTCTCTTCCTCCCTCTCTCTGTAGCCCTCCTCCATTGAGAAGGCAAGCCAATTCATATAGGTTATACATGTGCGGGCATATAGAACATATTTCCATGTAAATCATGTGAAAGAAAACAGACCAAAAAAGAAAAAAAAAACAAGAAAAATAAAAGAAAGTAAAGAAAGTTCTTTCTTTGGAGATGGATAGCATTTTTTCATCATAAGTCCTTCAGAATTTTTTTGATTCATTGTAGTACTGAGAATAGATAAGTTATGCACAGTTGATCATCTTACAATATTGCTGTTACTATATATAATGTTCTAGTTCTGCTCATTTCACTTAACATTATTTAACATGATGTTAAATCTTTTCAGGTTTTTCTGAGAGCATCCTAATTGTTGTTTCTTATAGCACAATAGTATTCCATCAAAATTATAAACAACAACTTGTTCAGTCATTCCCCAATTGATGGTCATATTTTCAATCGCCAATTTGCCACCACTAAAAGATCTGCTACAAATATTTCTGTACCTATAGATTCTTTTTCCTTTTTGGTTTTTGTCTCTTTGGGATATAGACCTAGTAATGGTATTGCTTTGTCAAAGGCTATGTATGGTTTTATAGCTTTTTTATGGACATAGTTCCAAATTGTTCTACCAAATGGTTGAATCAGTATACAACTTCACCAGGAGCATATTAGTGTCTTAATTTTCCCACATCACCACCAACATTTGTCATTTTCCTTTTCTGTCATATTAGTCAACCTGATAGGTCTGGGGTGGGAGCTCAGAGTTGTTTTAATTTGCATTTATCTATTAAATTGTGATTTAGAGTATTTTTTCATATGACTACAGGTTGACGGCTTCATCTGAAAACTGCCTCTTCACATCCTTCAACCATTTATCAATTGGGGAATGACTTGTATTCTTATAAATTTAACTCAGTTCTCTATATACTTGAGAAATGAGGTCTTTATCAAAGAAATTTGCTGTGATTTCTTTTCAAAGTTAATTACTGTGTATTTCCCTCCATCCTATTTTCCCCATTTATCCTACTGTCCCTCTCCTCTTACCCTGTCCATTCTCAAAATGTTTTACTTCTGACTTTTCCACCCTTAATCCACTCTCCCTTCTATCATACCCCTCCCCACTTCTCTTACCGCCTTCCTCTCCTATTTTCCTGTATGATAAGATAGATTTCTACACCCAACTGAGTGTGTATGTGATTCCTTCTTTGGGCCATTTCCAATGAGAGTAAGGTTCACAAGCTTCCCCCCTTCCCCGCCCCAACTTCCCCTATCTTCTCCTTTACCATGAAAGCTCTTTTGCACTTTTTCAATGTAATATAATTTACTCCATTCTACCCCTCCTTTCCCCCTTCTTTCAGTGCTTTCTTCTTTCTTGCTCTTTAATTTTATTTTTCACACAATCATCCTATCATATTCAATTCACATTTGTGCCCTCTGTCTATGTAACCTCCTAACTGCCCTATAATAAGAAAGTTTTTAGTAATTAAAAGTATCATTTTTCCCATGTAAGAATGTAAACAGTTTAACTTTATTGAATCCCTTATGATTTCTCTTCCCTGTTTACCTTTTTATGCTTCTTAAGTCTTGTGTTTGAAAGCCAAATTTTCTATTCAGCTCTGATCTTTTCATCAGAAATGTTTGAAAGTCCTCTATTTCATTGAATATCCATTTTTTCCCCTGAAGAATTATACATAGCTTTGCTGGGTAGGTGATTATTGGTTGTAATTCTAGTTCTTTTGCCCTCTGGAATATTATATTCCAAGCCCTCAGATCCTTTAATGTAGACACTACTAAATATTGTGTTAACCTTACTGTGACTCCACAATTTTTGAATTGTTTCTTTTTGGCTGCTTGCAATATTTTCTCCTTGACTTGGGAGCTCTGGAATTTAGATATAATATTCCTGGGAGTTTTCAGTTTAGAATCTGTTTCAGGACGTGATTGGTAGATTCTTTCGATTTCTATTTTCCCTGCTGGTTCTAGAATATCAGGGCAGTTTTCCTCCATAATTTATTTCTTCCCTCCTCCCTCCCTTCCTTCCTTTCTTCCTTCCTTCCTTCCTTCCTTTTTTGTTTTTATTTAGTATTTCATTTTTCTCCAGTTGCATGTATAAACAACTTCTAACATTTATAGTTTTTAAAACTTTGAGTTCCAAATTCTCTCCCTTCCTCCCCTCCCACCATTAAGAAGGCAAGCAATTTGATATAGTTTATACATGTGTAGTCATGCAAAACATATCTATAGTCATTCTGTGAAAAAAAACATAGACAAAAAAACAAGAAAAATAAAGTAAAAAAAAGCATGCTTCAATCTGTATTCTGATACCATCATTTCCTTCTCCGGGAATGGATAGCATTTTTCATCATAAGTTCTTCAGAGTTGTCTTGGATCATTGTATTACTGAGAATAGCTAAGACATCCATAGCTGATCATCTTACAATATTGATGTTACTTTGTACATGGTACATTTCACTTTGCATCAGCCCATGCAAGTCTTTTTAAGTTTCTCTGAGAGCATCCTGGTCATCATTTCTTATAGTACAATAGTATTACATCATAATCACATATCGCACCTTGTTTAGCCATTCCCAATTGATAGGTTTCCCCTCAACCCCTTAACTTCTAATTCTTTACCTCCAGAAAATCCTTGAGAATTTCTTTAAAGATGATGTTCAGGTTCTTTTTTTTTGGGGGGGGGGCGGCAATAGCTTTCAGGTAGTCCATTAATTCTTAAATTATCTCTCCTGGACCTATTTTCCAGTTAGTCATCTCCCCAATTAGACAGTTCATATTTTCTTCTATTTTTTTCCATTCTTTTGATTTTATTTTATTGTTTCTTGATACCTCATGAAGTCAGCTTCCACTTGCCCAATTCTAATTTTTTTTTAAATTATTTTCTTCAATGGGCTTTTGTACTACCTTTTCCATTTAGCCAATACTGCATTTTAAGGAGTTTTCTTCAATGAATTTTTGTACCTCTTTTTTTCCATTTAGCCAATGCTTATTTTCAAGGCATTCTTCTCTTCATTGGATTTTTGTGCCTCTTTTACCACTTGGCCTATTCTGTTTTTTAAGATGTTATTTTCCTCAGCATTTTTTGTGCCTCTTTTACCTGAGGCTTTGGATGAGTTTTGACTTTGTTGTGTTCTTCTGATCTTTCCTATTACCATAGTAACTTTTCCATAGTTAGGATCTTTTTCTGTTGTTTCCTTATTTTCCCAGTCTATTTCTCAACTTAGCTCCATGCTAAAGTGGGGTTCTGCTCCTGGAATAGCAGGGGTACTACCCCAATATTTGAATATTTTGTGCAGCTGTTTTTAGAGGTAATTCTTGGGACCTTTAAGTTTTCAGTTCTTCCAAGATGGCATGATCTAGGGAGAGGTATGTTCATTACCTTCCTGGCCTGAGCTCTGGTCTGTGATTGACCACAAACACTATTTTCTGCCCTGGAACTGGGACCGGGGTCCCAGTGCCCCTGCAGCCACAAGCTTTGGAATACTAGTGCTCTTTCTTGTCCTGGAACTAAAACCCAGGACTGAGACCCAGATTTAAGTATGGCTAATACAAAAGAGTCCTGCTCCCAGTGCCAGCAAAGGGATCCCTATAATCTCTTTCTGACCAGTTGTCTGATCCCCTTACCATCTGTGGGCTGAGAGGTCCAGAAACCGATATTGCTACCACTGATTGAGTTGCCTCCAAGACCTACTGCTGGGGCTTGAGCTGAACTGTGCTCCACTCTCACTCTGGTGCAACAGACCCTTCCTGCTGACCTTCTGAGTTTTCTTAGGCTGGAAAATTGTTTCACCTCATCCTTTGGTGGGTTGTGCCACTTCAGAATTTGTGGGCATTATTTAAAATTGTTTAAGAGAATTTTAGGGAGAGCTCAGGTGAGTCTCTGTCTTTTATCTACCATCTTGGCTCCACCCCCAGCTCATTCAATTTTTACTGAAATTTTCTCATAAGTTATGGTATCAATGAGAGAATTTAGAGACCACTACATCCCACCCCACATTCATTTTACGTAAGGGGAAATAGAGACTTGGATTTAGTGTTAGAATGGAGATTGCATTTAGGACTTTGGGACTTCTCTGATTTTCCTGTCATGCCCTAGGAAACTCATTATTAAGGATACTTCATTATCCTACAAGGTCCAGTCAGCCTTGGTACTTACACTTGTCACTATCCTCTGTCCCTTTGATTGGAAGATGGAACCAAGAGGGAGCTCAGCTCAGAACATCTCATCTCTCCTCTCACCTGGTGGCTATACTTTTTCACGTCTTTTACTTTTCTACCATCCCCACCATGTTGAATACCTCCCCTGCTTCTCATCCCTTTTCGGCTTCTTTTTTTTTTGAGTTTTATCTTCCTCCATTAGATTGTAGACTCCTCAAGGGTAAGGACTGTACTTTTTTGTTGTTTGTTTGTTCCTCTTTAGTATAATAAATGTTTATTGACTGACTGAACTTGAATTCAGTTATCCTTATTCTCAATCCAAAGTTCCTTTTTCAGGTTGTCAAAATTTGGCCTCTCACAGGGAAATGGGAACACCAGCTCTTCCTTAGCGTAGGTGCTTGGTTTCCTGACTCAAGGCAAACAATTAAGTTGGAAGGGGGTGGAGGAGTGGGCGATAGCCTATTGAAGCCTATGGCACTCCTCAGAAAAATATTTTTAAATGCATAAAATAAAATTCATAGGATTGAAAATGAAACCAATTAAACTGAAATACTTATCAAAATATTTTTTTGAAAAGTAATTTTGTAGACCTAAAGTTAAGAACCAATGTAATCTAGATACCCTAGAGCCCCCAACTCATCACCCTAGCTCTTTGCCCAGGAAAATGTAAGCAACTTGGGAAGACTCAGTTTTGAGGGAGGTGGTGAGTGGGACCATGAGGACCTCTCATGAAATCTAAATCTCAACCATTCTGTAAATTGAGTGGGATCAGCATGGCTCAGGGCTTCTGATTGACAGCTAGGTTTAAGTCTCGAGTTACTGCAAAATCACCTGATTTATAGGAATCTGGAGCTTAGAGCAGCTGGACCCATTTCCTCCCAACTCCCACCTCAGCACGAGCCTCATCAAATAAGGAAAAAGATGTTTTTCACTACCTTGTTCCTGGGTTAGATTTCTCGAGAGATTGTCAGCCTGAACTCCACCAATGAGGGCGAAGGTCAGTGGTGGGAGGAGGATGGAACTGCTAAGGTATGTAATCATGCTTCCCTCCTACTAGCTTGCTGCTTGTAGTGATGATGCCCTTTCTCGTGAGATCGTAATAAAGAAATTTTCTGTTTCTACCTGGAGAAACCTCTGATTTTTTCACTAAATGCTGGGTGGTCTCACCCCACACAGTGGGAAATGAAAAAGCAAAGTGAAATATACTGTGTACAAAGTAACAGCAATATTGTAAGATGACCAACTATGAATGCTTTAGGCTAATTACTCATCGGGCTGAGGAATTCTCAAAAAGGTTCATTCCCTTGTCTTGCTCTGCCTAAAATGCTCTTGTCTCTTCTCTCCAGGGGAAAATTATGCTGAGAAGTAGTGGAGAACTTGTAGACCTGGAGAAAATCTCCTTTCCACAGGCAGAATGACTCCTGTAGGGGCCTGGGATTCCCGAAGATTCCTAGGATTCCATAATGGAGACCATGCTACTTTTGATCTGGCACTCTTGACCAAGCCCTTGGGAACCAGCATAACTTGGGAAAATCTGAGAAGCTAAAGAGGATAAAAATCTCATGGGAATGATAAAGGGAAGTTCTTCCCAGCCTGCTGCTGTTCCCTTGGCCATTTCCTGGACTTCTCCCTCTCAGAGACCAGCTGGCAAAGTATGCTGCAAAGTAGCTAGGCCACCACTGTTGGCACGGAGGGAATTGGTACAATTCAAACTCTGACCTAGCCCCCTTCCTACCCTTGAGGCTGGGTTAGATCTTATGTCCCACCATTCTCAGATCCTAGACTAGGAAATTCAAGAAACAAATATCCCCCTCTATGGGTGGGTAATAATGTCCCTACTCTGACTACTCCACTTGCTTCTAATATAATAGAGCTATACTCACATCTGACTACTATATTGTACTTGTTTTGTTTTGGTTTTAGAGGTACAAAATTGCTGGTAACTGGTCCTTCAAATTGACCTCCCTGGGGCAAATTTCGTGACTTAGATTAATTGTCTTGGGACAAAGTCCTATTCTGTAAATCTCGCATGGCTAGTTCTCTCCAGAGTACTTAAATTTCCATATGATCCTTAAAGAAAAATTAAACATGTGCCTTCAATCACGTATCAAGTGAGTAACATCTTAATTTAATTGGCACACAATGCCCATGAAAACCAATAAGACTAACAAACTCATATAATTCTACCACCACCATAACCCACCCTTAAAAACATCAAATCTCATTACCAACTTTTATACACATCCTCTAAACCAACTCTTCCAAAAAAAAACTTCTATTAGGAGCAGCTCAAAGAACTAGCACATAACATGCTTTTCTCAATAGATACTTAAAATTAATTTGATGGCACTGGGTTGTTTCATTCCCTAAATACTCCAGACTACTACACACAAATAAAACCCTACAATGAGGTGGAGAGGAGCTGGTGAGCCTAATGATGATACTACTCTCTGTAACTGCTGCTTTTTTCCCTAGGTGGCAGTGATCCTACCTCCGCTCACAGATGTATGAGATAAAGATTTCTGTCATTCCTATTTAAAACATAGCTATCACATGGCGCATATTGCTTATAATCAACAACTTTAACTGCGTTCTGGCTGGAGCACTACAGTTTCATATATTTAGACCTAGAAGGGACCTAGAGATCAGTTAAGAAGGAAACATGGTAGACAATATTTGAATGGGGGTCAAATAGGGCTCTCCCAAGTTCAGTAATGATGAAGTCATTTATGGTTGTTATCTACTACGCTAAGTCTTGGGAAGCAATTTGGGGTCATTTGAGTAACACCCCCCACCCCATCATCTGCCCCAGTGGGAATTGAAATGGATTGCCTAACAATGGGACACAATCTTTAGACAAGAATTGAATAAACCACAGATGTTTAGTCTGGGGAAAAGAATTGGATGCTGCATTTTTTTTTTTTTTGCATCTGACCCTTTCTTTCTGTTTACACAGTCATCACCTTAGTGTAGGCCCTTAGCCCTTCTAGCTTCAAGTAGTGCACCAGTCTTCTAATTGTCTTTCAGTGTCTCCCCTTTCCCGTCTATCAAACACAGAGCTGACAAGAGGATTTTCCTTAAGCACAGTCTAAATGTGTCACTCCCCTGACTCAAACTCCAGTGACTCCCTATTGCCGCAAGGATCCAACATAAACTAATTTTTTGGCTTTTAAAACTCTTCATGACATGGCCCAACCCAGCTTAAAGTTCTTTGAGAACTTTGCAATCCAGCCAAATTGGCCCTCCCTCTGTCCTTATACATGCTACTCAATTTTCTGCCACTGTGTGTTTGTACTATTGTTTCCCATGCTTGAACTGCATTCTCTCCCAGTAATACAGACATCAATTCTTAAGACAATTAAATACTAGGGAGTTACCTAAGCAGTGAGAGGTTAGATGACTTGCTCAGTTTAACATAACTAGTAAGTATCAGAGGCAGGATTTGAACTCATGGACTCATTCCTGACTCCAGGTCCTCTAATCTAATCATTAGGCCACACTGTTTCTCATGCATTAGCATTCATAAATGATGAAGTTTTATCCAATAAGAGCTATTATAATGATTGCATATTATTAAACTCCACAAAAGCCCTATTCTAATGCTTCATTCTGGGGTGAGGTCACCATGGATTCCCAAAGACCAGGTTGGTCAAATTCACCTTCAGGGATTCTATCAAGCTGAAAAGAATTGATGGAATTGTCAAGAGACAAGTTGATTTCCAGACACAAATGCTTAGAGTTTTGTCTAAATTCCAGACCTCCTATGTTCAAAGAGAGTGATTGCCAGTGTGCTGGTGATAATTTTTTTTAACCTCAGAAACTCATGGATATGGTCTTTTATAGCAGTGGTATCAAGCTCAAATGGAAATGGATTCCTGTGAGATATAACATTATGATATGTTGTATTTTTATTTATTTTGTTAAAAATTCCTCAATTACATTTTAGTCTGGTTCTGGCCACCCTTGGGAGTGGTCCACTGGCTAAGTCTTTAGGACGTCGTTCTACAGCATATGGACATTGTGGTCTGCGTCAGAAGAGAGATCATAGGAGCATAGATTTAGATTTGGAAAGGAACTTTAGAGGTCATCCCATCCATTTATTTTATAGATGATGAAAATGATGCTAAAAAAGTTAAAGGGTCACACAAGTGACCAGAGTCATATAGCTAGTGAGTATCTGAGGTGGAATGTGGACTCAAGTGCAGCATTCTAACCACTCTACCATGTTGCCTCCGTGAGTATCCATACCAATGAAATGACAGCTACTTGTAGCATTATTTAAAGTATAACTGAGATTTTTTTCCTTAATCTGAATTCTGTTTATTTAGAACTATTTGGATTGTTGGTTTGCATAAGATAGTTTGCATAGCAAGACCTCTTTCTAAAGTGTAATCTACATCTTGTGGGTTCTCTCACTTCTCTTCAGGCAGCAAGTCAGTCAATAAGCATTTGAGTGTTCACTGTGTGCTAGACCCTAAGCACTGATGGTATAAAGATAGGATCTCTTAGTTCTCCTCTCTCCTCTCTGCATCATAGAGAAGAAATGAATGGGGTTCTACTGTGGCCATTTACATGATAAGATTTTAGGGAGCACTTATTAAACATTGTCCTTATATAAAACTGGTTGATAAAATCCCTCTTTTCCTTCAAGACACAACTCAACCATCATCTACTGTCTAAAGCCTTTCTTGATCCCTTGATGGCTTGTGCCTTATCTCTCAACTTCCCTGAATTTGACTACCTTGCACTTATTTGTGATATATATATGTGTATGTATATATGTATATATATACATATATATGTGTATATGTATGTATACACACATGTAAACACACACATGCATGTATTTACATACATGTATATGTACATATATTATATATAACAAATGCATACATATTGCATGTATGTGTATATGCACATACATATCCTTGTTATCTACTGAGTTACATTATGTGTTCCCTAAAAGTAGGGACGGCTTCATTCTTTGCATTTGTACTCCTTAGCAGTGTGCCTGGTACATAATAGGTGCTTAATAAATACTTGTTGGTTGATTGATTAAATGGAACCGAGGCATCTCTAAACTGTTCAGGTTTTCTGTATCTGAATATATCTCAAGTGATCTAGATATGCAAAGCTGTGATGGATATGGCTGTAAATTTACTGGAGTAATTAGGATAGTCAAACAAAAAACATTATGTATAGGGCTGGTTTCTTTAGTGAAGTATATCTTCATGATGATTGGAAAGCTTTCCAAGGTTTATAACAGTAAAAGTCTTATAAGAAACACCCACCTTGACACTCTATTTTTTATTTAATTAAAAATGAAGCTCGTAACCTTTATAAAATTGGTCATGATGACATCTTCATTTGTAACTCAGGGTGGCATTGATGGCTATTTTCAGCAAACTCTTGGGACTCTAAAAGCATGATATAAGCCAGCAAAAGTCTCATTTTGGGTATAAACAATTCCCAAACATGCTCTTCCTATAAAAGAAAATGTCTTTAAAGCTTTGGAAATGGTCCTTTAGTCTCCTTTAGCTTCTGGCAATGGCTTGGAGGATGGGGAAAAAGAGGTTATTTGGCAGAACTACAAAGGTTGAAACACATGTAACGATTTCATTTCTATATTCGATTAAAGTTTCTCCATGTTTTCCTCCACTATATTGGAAGGGGACAAGACAAAGGGGATTTTTAAGGTAAAAATGAGAGCCATATCTAACTTCTCGTTTGCAATGTATGGCAAAATTTTACAAGTAACAGATTTAGACCAACAAGCTTTATTCCTTGGTCTTGGATGTAAAGATAAACATTAAGAAACACAACAAGGAGTAATTTTCTCAATGAGCATCCTAGAAAGAAGACATTTCTCTATCATTCCAGAGTGCCTTCTACTAGAACTAAGAATCAGACTACAAGCTGCAACTTCTGTGACCTCTCCCTTGATTAGCTTTCAGCTTTCTCTGAAGCAGGTACATTACAATATCTGGCATATAGAATATTTATTTGTAAAAGATAGACCAATCTTTTTTTCTTCCTATTTTTGTGGTATAGAGATTATGGTGATTCATTAATTAGTGTCTATAAAATACAGTGAAAATTAAGAGCACTAAATATTCTTCATAACCAGTTTCATATTCTGAAGCAATGCCCAATAGTGTTTTCTCCAAGTTGAGAACTGAGGGAAATAAATCTCATGTATCAACACTTGAAAGGTTACTGTTCAGTGGATTAAATTTGCTGGATTGGGAGGGGTGGGAAATGTTTCTAATAATATGCACATATACAAATTTACAATTATGCAAAAATTTATGAAAGAAGACAAAAATTATCTGAAGAAAATGAAATATGCAGAATATGAATAGCTCTGGCTACAATAAGCACAATTGGCCATGTAATTCAAGATATAAGACAATAAGCAAAGTAGAATTAAATTGAAAAATATAGGCTCTAAATGACTCTGTGATAAGAAATGCATGTTTTTCACACTGCTGTGTTTTTAGTTTTGGCTTTAAGGTATTAAATCCTATTATAAAGATAACCAATTATAATTGTTGTAAACAATATCTAAAGAACAAAAACCAATAGTCTGGTGTTGTTAATTGATTACATTCTTCATGAAGAATGACTAGAATTCATTCCATTTGGTAGCTATGTGACAGATAACACAGAGAGAGCAGACATGAAGTAATGTTCAGATATCAATATTTTTTCTTCCCCAATTATTTACAATTTAAATGTAGGTCTGCTACCTTCAGAACTGTCATTCAATCATAATGTCTCCATATTGTTCTTTGAATGATATCATGTGAATTTTCAGAATGGAACCATACAAACTTTCAATATCCATATCTTGGCAATAGAACTACACGCAACACTTACTTCTATTGATCAGCTCACTCGACTGGATTGTTTTGTTTTATTTTTTTTAAATAAAGAGAGAAAAGTTTTCTTTTTAAAGATGCTTCTTCAGTATCCTAGATAAACAGAATATAAATTAGTAAAAATGGGTTTCTTTGCCTCCCAATGTTCCCTTTTTTCCAGAATCGTTATTGGCAAATCTTTACATTGACATGGGCACACTGAAACAACATTCATAAGGAAAGAAATCCAATTAATTTTGTTAGAAATCCAATAGTCTTCAAATGAACAATCACTTCAACCACAAATCTGCCAGTTTATAAAGCCATTAAGGCCTCAGAAACCTTTACACAGCTAACAGATTAAGTCTAGGCTTAATATGGCTAGAAAGATATCTGCAATATTCCAGAGATCCAGAGTACCCTTATGACAATATGATTTCCTTTCAACATAGCCTTGCAAATGAAAGGAATGTGCTCCCATGCTAAATAAAAAGTAAGACCCGGCTGGTCGAGATCCACGTCAGTTTATGCTGCTGCCTGAAAACATGTCACAAGTGTACACACACGAATGCTTCCAAGATTTTTAACCATTGTGTCATTGTTTGCTGTTATGGATAGTGCACCTTTAGAGGCAGTTAAAAAAAATTTGCCAACACTGTAGAATTCTACACAAAATATCCTGAGGCCAGGAGTTGGGGGAGGTGGAAGGAATGAAAGAAACAAGTAACCAGAAAGCCTGAGTCTGAAGCTCATTTCAGAGAGTGTGGCTTAGAAAACTCTGATGTGTGAGTCTTTATATATAGCAGTACCTTGAGTGACAAAATGGTAGCTGTCATAATGTGCCAGTTAACATGTCCAATATGAGCTGATCGTTTAGTGTCCCCTGGGATAAGAAGACAGAAACATGACAAAGAACAAAGAACTTGGATCAATAATGCTTGGGGAAATAAGACAGAGAAGGTTATTTACTCTGCATTGATCCGTTGCTGCAGTCGCGTAAACTTGGTCTGTTTTTCTTTTGTTAACCTTTAAGCTTGAGTATACTCACAAGCAACTAGGGAGCCAACTAACAGGTGTAGATTAAGGATCGAAGGAGGTCATCGTACCTCTGTCACCGCTAGGCACCCATGTAACAACATCCCTGAAGAAATTTAAACATCAATAGCTATAATAAGGGCAAATTTATCAAGCTTGGCCTACTTTTGCTGGGAGCCTGCCTGTGTCCAGTCGGTTTGCCCTTGCTAAAGCTCAATTGATTTGGACATTCTTTTACTAGAGTTGATTATCAATTGTGACATAGCAAATTTGTTAGCTTCCAAGTGCTGAGTGTATTGTTGCCATTGGAGTCTCTGAAGTGAAAACACCTGGACTTGCTTAAGTTTACCCTCCCCAGCAAAAGAAGAGGTTGACAGTATTTCTAATGGGAGGCACTGGCTGACATAATTCTCCAATAAAAGTCCTGATGATATCTTGATCAACTGGAGAAGACAACGAAAGAAGCAGCCAGAGGTACAGCTGGAGAGACTAGAAGGTACAAGTGGCCTGAACTTATAGCGATGTTGATGCTAAACCAGTGTTGATCTCTCTGTCTGAAATGCTTCACACACACACACACATACACACACACACACACACACACACACACACACATGTCAATCCCTTCATTCGTCAGAAGCTTACTCATCTTTTAAATCCCAGAACAGACGCCACTTTATTCATGAAGCTTTCTCTGATACTGTAACAACAATGTTGCTACCAGCTACTGTGGCTGTGTAAGACCAACAACAAGGGCACACAGAAGGGCTGCCAACACAGGTTCTTTGATCTGCTTTTCTAAGGAAAGCAACTTTAAGGTGTTAACAAGCTCAGTTTAATTAAACATACATATATCATTCATTTAGTTCAGGGTGGGGAAAGATCAGCCCCCTGAACTTCAGGGCAAATACAAACAGAAATTACAAACATGCATTATAAATAGAGCAAATCACACAAACCAGTCTATCCATAGCAATACATAGTTACCAGAGAAGCACTGACATCTATCTGCCTGGGTTATCAACGCCAGGGGCAATGGGAGGGGCTATTTCAACAGCTTGCCCAAAGTCTTGTCACCCTTTCAATGAGCATACCCTCAAAGTCAAATGCCAACCTCAGGTCTTATATACAGCCTCTCAGGGCCCTGGGGCACTTGATTACCTCAGTGCTGAGTAGCACTCAAACAAAGAATGAAAAAAGTCCCATTTTACTTACCATTACATTTGAAAGGCAAGACTCATCAAAGGTACTTGATTGCCTCAGCATTCCAAAAGAGAAGACAAAAAAAAAGTTCTACCCTGATTACCATTACAGAAACCCTCAGGCAGATGAAACACCTACTTTATGAATCCTTTGTATTTCTTACTAACCTTGTTATATTCTTCCTGGTATTGCCATAGTATGGATTTAGGGGTGTTGTGGTTTTGTTGATTAAAGGGAAGCTTCCAGTTTGACAGTTCCCTCCACTAATGCATATTTGCAACTTATCTGTAACATACAATCTTAGAGAACTGCCTGGGAGCACTGAGAGTTCAAGTGATTCCCTAATAAGTCACACAGCCATATGGGGCAGAGGAATGAATTGAATGTAGGTCTTCTTGACACCAGATCCACTACTCAACACTGTTTCTCACAGTAATATGGGCAATTCTTCAATCTTCAATCAAGCATCTATTAAATGCTTCATGCTATTTGCCAGGTACTATGCTAGGTGCTGAGAATGTAAATACAAAGACTAAAACAACCTCTATATATTTTGGAGTTTAAATTCTA
>CM053624.1:101189536-101297810 GCA_028646595.1 Phalanger gymnotis | reverse complement strand
AATCTTCAATCAAGCATCTATTAAATGCTTCATGCTATTTGCCAGGTACTATGCTAGGTGCTGAGAATGTAAATACAAAGACTAAAACAACCTCTATATATTTTGGAGTTTAAATTCTAATGGGGAGACAAGAAATACATATATAAATATATTCAGAATAAACACAAAGTAGTTTAATACAAGGTCATTTGGGAGTGGTGGGGGTGGGGGGTGGGGAGGGCAGTAGCAGTGAGAAGACCAGGAAGGGCTTCAGGTAGAAGGTGGTACCTAAACAGCATCTTGAAAGAAGAGAGAGATTCTACGAGGTAGAAGTGAGGAGGGAGTGCATTCTAAGAGTGGTGATAGCCAGTGTAAGTGCATGGAAATAGGAGCTGGATGCTATGTATAAGAAACTGAGAGGAGAGTTTGACCGGATCATATACTGCTAGAGGGGAGTGACATCTAATGAGGCTGAAATATATGTTGAGAAAAGGCTATGAAGAATTTTAAAAGCTAAACAAAAGAGTTTCACTCCCTACCCCCAGAGATAATATGGATTAACTGGAGTCTTTTGAAGAAAGCAGTGACATAGTCAGATATGTGCTGATCAAAAATCACTTTGCCAGAAGTGTGTGGGACGGCCTGGAATGGGTAGACTCGAGGAAGGGAGGGCGATGAGGACGCTGTTACTATAATCTTGGAAAGAAATGATGAGGTTTGAACTAAAGTGACAGCTGAGTAAGTCAAAAATAAGGGGTCAGATATGAGAAATGTTGCTGAAGTAGAAATGGTAATGTTTGGCAACTGATTGGCTATGGGAGCTGAGGAGTGTGAGTTGAGGATAATGTGAAAGTTACAAACCTGGGAGAGTAGAAGGATAGTGGTACCTTTGATAGAAATAGGGAAGTTAGGAAGAAGGAGGGCTTAGGGTGAAAAAGAATGAGTTTGAGATATCTCCTGGATTTCTACAGAAGACAATGTGGGACTGGAGCTGGGGGGGGAGGGAGCGGAAGATCAGCCCCCTGAACTTCAGGAGAGACTGGGGCTGAATATAAAGATCTGGGAGGCATGTGCAGAAAGACAATAATTAAACCCAGGAAAGCTAATGAGGTCATCACAAGAAAGAAGGCCTAGAACAGAATCTTGTGTTATACCTAGTGAGGAGAACCAGGAGAGAATGGTATCATTAACACAGAGAGAAGGAGAGGAGCATTCAGGAAGATAAGGTAGCCTAGAGTGTCAAATGCAGTAGATGTGTCAAGAAGAAATATGACTGTGAAAACACCATCGAATTTGGAAATTAAGAAGCCATTGGTAACTCTGGAGTAAAGAGCTTCTTAGAAATGCTTCCAATTAGTTTGTAAACTGCTTTAAGAAAGGGTAGTATCTTCATCATTTTGTATCGCCCAATGTGCTAGCACCCTTGCCTTACCTGTAACATATATTGCAACAAATATCTATTGAATAGGTCAATGGACATGTGCACCACTAACTCACGTGCAATCTAGTTAGAAATGGCAGAAAATTGTTAGCAATAATTCTGGCCCTAGTTAAAATAGTGGAGTAGGCAAGTTTCTTTTGATTCTTTAATCAACTTTCTATTCTTACTTACTTCCTCTCCCTATTGCTACTGCCTCCTCTCTCTCCCATTTAATTCAATTTAATACAGATTTCTTATGCACATATAAGGCACTGAACAAGACTTTTTTTTAATACAAAGACAAAAAAGTAACCATCATTTTCCTCAAGGAGCTTACACGTGCATGAATTAATACAAATTGGTAATGGAAGGGAAAAGAAACAAGCATTTATCAAACACTTACTATGTGCCAGGCACTGTGCAAAGAACTTTACAAATATGATCTCGTTTGATAATAAAGGACAGAATACTAACCACCCAAAGTCAGGAGAGATACTTTAAGTTAGTATTTGAATTGAATCTTGAATAAAGAAAGGATTCTGAGAGCTGAGAATGAAGAGTGTATGTATCCAAGAAAGGAGAACAATTTGTGTGAACACGTGAGAGACATCATATTTAGAGAACAACTGGTCCGACATAGAGTATGAGAGAAGTAATATGAAATAAGATTGGATTGGAATTAGATTGTAGAAAGCCTTAATACCAGATCAAGAAGTTTTTATTTCATCCTAGAGCAGGCAGTAAGGGAGCCACTGGAAACTTTTGAGGGGCTAGGGGAAGTTGTCATGATTGGAACTGAGCTATAAAATTCTTTTATCATGTATTAATATCATAGATGATGTTAAGTCAGTGGAAGCTTTCTATCTACAAAGTCCTACTTTATAGTACCTCACCATTACATGGAAGAGATCATCACCATCTGAGTAACACAAATTCTTGTAGAGGGTTGGCAAGGTGTAGATCTCTTATTCAGCTATAACATGGCTTTAGTTCTCCAGTTGTAGGGCAATTTTTATCAAGGGTGTTCTTCTCTGTCTCCAAAAACGCCATTGCTAAGAAAGTCTTCTGTGTTGCCAGATGACAAATGAGGAACTCAAAAAATTGGGGTTATTCATGAGGCAATACACAAAGCTAGTGCTGTCCAGGAAATCTTCCTTTGAATATTATAAGACTAGATTGTTGGAGGTTGGATTTTTAGACCTAGGGAATTCAAAATTTCTCCTTCTCTATACAGGAGGTTGGAGCTTAAACACAGTGTACTTAACATTGATCTTTAGGTCAAGTGTAAGCATATGCTGCTCAAATGCCACATGCTTCTGTTCTAAGTCACCATTGCTGCTAGGAGGAAGAGGGAGAAACTTCTTCCTGCCCAATCTTGTTGCAGTCCAGTCTGCCTGTAAATGCAAAAGAGTGACAGAATGGGGGGAAAAATCAACAGAGTATCATGGAGGCCAATCCCCAGTTCATTTGTATAAACTATAGGAAAGATAATTCCTCCAATAAGAACCCACTCTCCTGGGCCTCTGTCAGTTATCAGGAAGCAGCCCCAGTTACTGTCACTCAATCAGATGTGTTTCCTGAGTTCTCTCAGCAAGGATTTAGGAAACATATCTCTTGGTAAGGTTCTAGGGTACAGACCTATGTCCATGGGAAATCAACACTTCTGACAATGGCCCACATCTTGTAATTTCATCAGCTTGATTGTGGGGGGGATTCACGAGATTCATCAGTTTCTCCTGATGAGCTCCCCATTAGACACTTTCCAAGTTAAACATTGGTCATCTAAGCA
This sequence comes from Phalanger gymnotis, assembly GCA_028646595.1. Classification (NCBI taxonomy): domain Eukaryota; kingdom Metazoa; phylum Chordata; class Mammalia; order Diprotodontia; family Phalangeridae; genus Phalanger; species Phalanger gymnotis. Next base: position 101,294,622 of record CM053624.1, on the reverse strand, counting down.
AGTCAAACTGGAGAATGTTTTAATACATTGGTTTACTAAATGGTGCCCTCAATTCTGGATAGTATCTGGTGTTCTGGATAGTTCTGATAGGGAGGATCAAGCTTCATTCTATTATTCCCACCTTCCCAGTTATTGCACTAAAGATTTTAGACAAAGTTTATATGGCGGAATTCTTTTTTTTTTATTCAATTTTATTTTGTTTTCAGTTCCAAATTCTCTTCCTTTTTTATCCCTCTCTCCTATATATTGAGGTTAAAAAAAAAACCTCATTTTAAATATAGCATGCAAAATGAATTTCTGCATTATTCATGTTCCCCAAAAAAGTGGAAAAGAAGAAAAAAATGCTTCAATCTATGCTGTAAGTCCATCAGCTCTCTTTTTAGAAGTAGGTAGCACATTTCATCATGAATCCTTCGGATTTGTGGCTGATCATTGTATTGATCAGTTTCCAAGGCTTTCAAAGTTGATTATCTTTAAAATTTTTCTGTTTTCTGTATAAATTGTTCTCTTGGCAAAGTTTCCTTCACTTTTCAGAGTTCACACAAGCCTTCCTGGGTTTTTCTTTTTCGGAAACTGGGCCCTGCAAAATTTCTTACAACACAATACTATTCAATAATATTCATAAGCCATAATTGATTCAGACATTCCCCAACTGATGAACATCCCCTCAATTTCCAGTTCTTTGCCACCACAAAAAGAGCTGCTATAAATATTTTTGTGCATATGGGTCTTTTTTCTCTTTCTTTTAGCTCATTACAGCATAGGCCTAGTAGTAGTATTACTGGGTCAAATGGTATGAATAGTTTAATAGCTTTTGGGGCATAGTTCTAAGTTGCTTTCTAGAAGAGCTGGATCAGTTCACAGTTCCACCAAAAGTGCATTAGTGTACCTATTTTCTCACATTCTCTCCAGAATTTGTCATTCTCCTTTTTTGTCATCTTAGCCAATCTAATGGCTGTGATTTTTTAATTTACATTTCTCTAATTGGTAGTAACATGGAGCATTTTTTTCATTTAGCTCTGATAATTTTGATTTCTTCCTTTGAAAACTGCCTATTCATATCCTGTGATCTTGTGTCAATTAGAGAATTACTCTTATTTTTGCACATTTGACTCAGCTCTCTATTTTAGAAAGGAAACCTTTAAAAACTCACTACAAAGTTCCCTGTTCCCAGTTCCCTGCTTTTCTTCTAATTTTGGCTGCATTGGTTTGGTTTGTGCAATTTTTTTTTAATTTTCAGTAATAAAATTATTAATTTTACTTCCTGTCAACTTCTCTATCTCTTGTTCGGTCATGAACTCTTCCCCCATCCATAGATCTAACAGATAATTTCTTCCATGCTCCATTAATTTGCTTATGATATCACCCTTCATACATAAATCATGAAACCATTTTGTGCTTATTTTGTTATACAGTGTGAGATGCTGGCCTAGTTTCTGCATGGCACAGTTCTAAATGACCTTCTGAGGGCCACCCACTGGTGACACTGAATGGCACTGAAGACACATTTGGACTCTCACATTTCAGTCTCTCATGTGCTGAATGAGGAAATAGAAATGATGTCAAAGAAAACAAATATGCAGTTACCAGTGGGACTTTACTAAATATACAAAAAGGATTTCTATTTTAGAAGTGATCATTTTGAGGATGCTGAGGGATCAGTTCTCAGGATACCTGAAAGAAGGAAGAATCTTAAACACATCAGAAAATATCACAGACCATTTTATTATAAAAAATGTCTGAGAATATGATTAACTATCTCATATGCCTAGTTTTGAATCTTTAAAAATTTTTTAATTAAAATAACCTATACAAACATTGTAGTTAGAGACATGACAAGAGAACAAGAAAGCTTTCTCAAATGAGACCAGTAGACTGCATCTTTACAAGTCTCATAACTTGCTGAAAAGTATAGAGAATACAAGATGAACCAATGCTAATTTGTGGTTGTCTATAAAAAGAATTTAATTTTAGATCAAAATGTTGCCTTAAAGGTTCATCTCTAATGCATGCCTTAAAATCATACAAAAAATTTTAAAAACATGTATGACTGTACAAATAACTTTATATAATGACCCTCTGACTATTAGCATCAAGAAAGGCCTAAAACTAGGAGATAAATACACATTCTTGTCACAGAGGATGTACAGTGATTGTCCTCATGGAAGATGGGTTTCCTCTAAGTCTTCCAGGCAGATGCTCCTATTTATATATGGCATTGTGCTGATTGCTAATACTCCTATGCATAGACAGATAGATAAATAGATAGACAGACAGACAGACAGACAGACAGACAGACAGACAGACAGATAGATAGATAGATAGATAGATAGATAGATAGATAGATAGATAGATAGATAGATAGATAGATCTGATTGACACTGAGGTTAAACAACTGGCCTCAGATTGGATTGCTTCCAGGAAATAAAACAGAATTTTTAATGACTGAGCTTTTCCTGAAACAATGGTATGTTGTTGTTACTTTAAACATTAATACTTCTCCATAGATTCTGTAAAGCTACAATGTCAAGGAATGCCACATTCTCTGAGGAATTAAAGTTGAGTAAGCTTCAAGATATTAGCAATGAAGAATTGCAAAACGGAAGTGGCACAACAGATGTCATCCAAGAGATCAATGCCTCCCAAAAGAGGTAGGTAGCAAGACTGAAGAGGATAGGCTATCTGATGGCTCTAATACAAATACGGTATCAAGAGAGCTAGAGGAAGGCTCCTGGCACACTAGGTAGATTGCCTATGGAGGATTTACAGAAGAGTGACATTGAATGAGATATGCCCCAGAAGAAGCAGCACTGACATCAATGGAATCAGAGATCTATTAAGGTATTAAAGTTTTAATTTAAGGTACTTTCTCAGGAGTGTTTACACTTCAAACGTTATCTCTAGTTATGGAATGCAAAGTCTTACTCTTGGATAAAGGCTCTCTAAACATTATTAAACATAGAAGCAGGTAGAGCTGGCATTATTTTTGTGGGGAAAGGATACTGGGGTCAGAGGGACAAGGCAGGAAGGGGACATTCTGTAGGATTTTTTCCAGATCCCCTGAAATGCCATCACATGAGTAGCCACATACTCTATTTACATGTAAAAATGACCTTGTTTAGCATTCATGGGGATCAGTTTGTGGTCTGAGAATTTTAAGCAAAGAATGCATTTAACAGCCTCATGTACATATTATATTCTCAGGCCAGTCCCAGTCAAACCCAAACTGCTCTTGGCCTCCTACAACTCTCAAGGAAAGCAGTGGCAGTAGAAATCTGCATACCTATTAAAACATAATTAAGCCCTCTTCCAGAAGTAATACATTTTTATAGCATAGCCTCTCTCCAAAAGCACACACTTCACCTACAGAAAGAATCTTTCCCCCAGTGGCTGCTTTGTTGGATTCTTTCTAAGATACAGTCAATGAATCTGGTTAGAGTGGGAATAACTTTTCTTCTCTATTTTTTTTTCCGAGTTAGGAATAAAGTGTACTTATTTGGGCATGTAAAGATCTAGTTTGTGCTCCTTACCACAACAGCTGCAAAAGTCTAAATGCACTTATGAGCAAATGAGAGGGCAGGAAGCAGTTTTAGGACATGTAAAAGATAGTAATCTTTGTGGGACATCTACAAAATGAAATGAGTGAGAGCAGTTCTCTTAGCTAAAAGTATCAAATCAGTTTACTTCTCTAGTCAACTCACTGATTGCAGAACCTTTCTACTTGCAAATAAGATTCACCAAATATAGACCTCATTAAGACATGTACAGTGGCCTTGGTCTGAAGCAACTGGAAGCCAGCTGTTTATCCAATAATGTTTTAGTTGGTAACATGGATATGTTAGTTTTCTCAGCACACTCCACACTGTTCTGGTATCTACATTAGGGAGGAGGAAAAAAAAAAGAACACGCTTATAATAAACATTAATTGATGCCTCTCTTGATGGGATCTGCAGAAAGTCTAGGAACTAAATGAGCCTCTGGGACCAGAGTTCTTTCTCCCTAAATGAGGTCCCTCCAGGCCATGCTCAAGATATTTTGTATACTGGTAAATGGTGATACCTGGGGACAGTTTGCTTTCTAGCTAACCATGCCTTATCCGTTCCACAGAAAAAAGACATCGATGTCTAGCACTGTCACTCTTAAGAATTTTCACTAAAATTGACAGTTACCTAAAAATAGAAAACAAAAAAGTAAAAGTTTATCTCTTAATTTAACTTATGCAGTCAAAGTAAATAGACCATCTTCATCCTAATCTGGAAACTGTGTCTGTATAGATATGATGGGAGTAGGTGAGAACTCCCACCCCAAGTTTGTATTACTGTGCTACTGAGGTGAAGCCCAAAGTATGAAGCTTAGTAGGGAACTCCCTCTTGGAACTGGAAACAAAGGTCTTTCAGATATTCATCAAAGTCAATCCAAATGTAGAGTTTATCCATCTGTCTGCTTCACCTATCAGGGCTCCTGACATTCTTGTTAATGAGAAGTGAGGGAAATTGGGCTCATGAAATGAATTTAACACCATTACTATTCATGGCTAGAAATCCCACTGAATTCCATCTTACTAGAGCAGCACTGGGTTGATAGTGAGCTGTAAGAAATGAGATCTCTTAGGGGGCATATAAATCTGGTCAGAATCTGGTAATAATGTGGAAGACTTTTTTTGTTTAGTATGGGAATTATAAATACACTTTGATATCATTTGCTGAAGTAAATCTGTGGTATTCTAACAATTCATTAATGACATCTTCTGAGACTGATTGGACTACAATATCATCATCTACCCTGATGACATCTTGATTCATTCTTTTTTTTTTTATTTGTCAAATCTTTATTGGGTAAGTGGGAAAGATTGGCAGGGTCCAGTTTAGTCCTTCTTGGCAACAGCCTTCCTCCTGGCAGCTAGGACTTTGCTGAGCTCCTCTCTCTTCCTCTTGGCCCGGATGTGAGTTCCCACCCTTTTTTTGATGAGCTTAAGTGCTCTCTTATCCTTAGAGACCTTTAACAATTCCATGGCGCACCTCTCATAAGGGGCAAATCCACACACTTCCCGGATCATATCTCTCACAAACTTGGTGTGTTTGGTCAAGCGCCCACGGCGGTGGCAGTGTCACGGCTTTGAAACGTTTTTGGTAACTTTGTGGCCCTTGTTGAGGCCCACGGCCATGGGGTATTGGATGGCCATGGCTGCGGCACTACGTAGCCCCAATGGCAGCCACAGCAGAAGGAAGGAGAGAGCGTTGAACTCTCTTGATTCATTCTTAAGACACGGCCTAGGATATGTGCATATCTGCATGGTCCTGGCCCACCTCTGGCAGTAGAAATTATAAAAACATAATAATGTAAGAACAAGTTATATGCCAAGATCATGAAAAACATGTCCGACTTCATGGAAATTAAGTTCCTGGGAGACAGGCAGGATCTCTTTGAAGTGCATCTAGATGGAATCCTAGTTCCTTAGCTGGTATTAGTTCCTTAGTTCCTTTCATTTTATAAGGATTCCTAGTCCTTCTCAAGAATTCTGGGTCTTAACATACAACTTGCTGGCTGATAGGAAAATAGAATCACATCTTCCACTGGTTACTTGATGCCCTTAATGTATTCAAAACACCGAAGATATATTTTAGCTCGTCTATTCATGTGGAGGACTGAGTCTAAATCTTAATTTTCATGTAGAATTGAGTGCTTTTTCCTTGTTCATCCCACTGATCATAGTAACTTCTAGTAGATTCAGATATATAATAGTCCTTAATATAGAGGTAGATTTCAAAGTCATGGTGGCACCAATACTTTTCAAGACCACTTAGAACCAACCTAATATAATCCTATTAATACTTTCCTCACAAGCTCATCCTTCAGATAAAACCATACAACATGGAAAAATGTTCTGTGGTTTGTTTGGGGTTTTTTTGGTCATCCAATCTCCATTAGACATGTGAAGAAAGTACCTAAAGAGGGAATAGACACTCCATAATCATAGACACTCCATAAGATTCCATAACCTAGAATAGCTCACATTAGTGCTCAAACTAAATCTGCCTGAGATTTGCTGGTTCTTGTTCACTGTTTTGGTGTGACTTCAAAATTCGCTAGATCCTGAGTTCCCAGAACTGATGAACTGATGTACTGTCATGCAAGCTTGAGTAAATAGATGGCCTTGCCTATGGATGCTGACCATGCTGAACTATTGTGACCAGAAAACTGCAATGCCACAACCCTGATAGAACTTTGTGACTCTCCTCTGAGAGCATTAGAATAGGCATGTATCACTAACCTCAAACCAACAGCAACATCATGTTTTGCTTTCTCTTTAAATATCCCCAAAAGATTCCATGTTCAAGATCGGCAGAGAAAAGATTCAAGAGGTTAAAAGTAAAAAGCCTAACAGACTGCAATGCAGAAAACGTTAATATGGTAGACCATATCTCTTGACCACATCAGCCTCTTACCAAGCTATGAAAAACCATAGGTATCATTCTGCAAAGATGTGGCAAATGAAATTCACCCATGGTCCCTGCATGTGAATTTCATCAGCCCCAAACCCCTATTTTCTTTAAAAAATTCCAGGGCTGCATTTATGAAGAAAATCATAAAACTCAGCTATGCAGCCAAAATTAGGATGGATCTGCTGATAGATCTCTTCAGAATATATCCTGGTTATAGCCTCCTATTAGCAGGCTTGCTTCACCCAGAGGCCTTGTCCATTCTGACCTGTTCTCTTGTATTGGCCAGTTGTCTGCTTGGCAATTTTCCCAGCAGTCATTGCTCTCCAAGCATGACATCTATCACTACTACTGTCAGGAAGATGGCACTTACCTGATGGGGTAGGCGGAAGCTCACTCTCTTACCATATGCTGGGAATTGTCAGTGACTGTTTTGCGCCAAGGCTGGCTACTTCTTGTGCCAGGAAACAGGCCTTTCCCACAGCCTGCCAAAAAATGGGGGGAGGGACAATCTTTCACTTATCCAATTTCATGTTGAGGAGTTTTATACCACCAAGAATTATGCAGCACTAAGAATTATGGGTCATTGCTCTGGCTCAGATATGTTGAAAATAGACAAAGATGAGTAACTATGATCAGTTAGAAGAAGGAAAAAGAAAAAGTACTGACCTCTACATGAATATCAGGTTTATACTTGGCTCAATGTATGGATAGAGTGGGTATATCGCCTATACTGAATGTAATGATTTGGGGGATAAAGGTTCACCTGCTGAGATCCTAGAAATTCTTACTCTCTGAATCATACCTTTGAGTAATGCATTATCCCTAGAAGACCCTTTTTAAACTGTGCATTTATCATTTCAGAGGGAGAATACACTAACCATCACCAGTAACGATCATATTAGGAAGTATTAGTTTATGATATACAAAAGGCAGATACATTTTTATGGTAATTGATTAATAGGAAAGGTAAGGAATATAGGATAGGTCCAAGTAGAGTGCAAAAATGGAAGATGTGAAACATCCCGGGGAAGGACAGAGAGGGATTTAGAAGAACACCAAAATGGGAAGACATGGGTTGTGAGAGAAAAAACAAACCTATCCAATTCTACCAAGGGCCCCATTAAATTTTGTTTTTTTGCATGGATCTTTAATTCCAGTCTGTTCTTCATTGAGTTCACAAAGGATATAAAATCCTTCTACAAATTGCTTGGCCAGTTACATACAAGAAAAAGGCCTTCTTTATTTTTTTCTTTAAAGAAGGTATTACTGATCTTCTCTATAATTATTATGTGCACCAAAATTTAGGACTTGTTCCTTCTCACATGGCTAATTCAAGGAGAATTAGAAATGTATTAAATGACGTTACGACGAATGCTATAGGTATCATCATAACTATTATCATTCTCACTTCTACCCATCCTAATACAACCTTAATATCATACAAGGCACTTTGCACGTATAATCTCACTTGATCCTTACAACAAACCTGTTTACCAGGTAATATAGGTGTCATAGCCTCCACCCTAGTACAGATCATCATCACCTCTCATCTAGAATATTTCATCGGGCTTCTAATTGGTCTGCTTTTACCTAGTCTTTTTCCCTTTGCAATCCACCATTTATACAGCTATGGAAGTGCTAGTATTATTAAACACAGATTGGACTGCGTTCTCTCCTTTCCCATCTCCTCCTACTCACAAATCTTCAACGGATGCCTATTGCTTTTACAATAAAATACAAACTTCTGAACCAGGCATTAAAAGTTCTTCCTATTATGGCTCCTACCTACCTTTATAGTACAATTTCATGCAATTCGCCTTTACGTTTTCTCCATTTCTAGTCAAACTGCACTGCTACCTAGCTGTTCCTTGTATATGACATTGCATCTGCCACCTCCATTCCTTTGTACAGATAATTTCCCCTTTCTAAAATGGATTCTCTCCCACTTTCTGCCTCAGAGAATCCCTGGTATCTCTTTCAGAGTTCAACTCAGGTGATACTTTTTCTTGTTCTTGAAGGCAAAAATCATATACTCTTTGACATTTTTGTCCACAGAGTAGCATAGTGCCATGTAGACAATAGTGCTCAATGAATGTTTAATTGGATTGTCATTTTCCCACTTTTCAGATGAGACACCCGAGGCTCACAGAATTGAAGTATTTGCTTAAAGTTACGTATTATGTGACAGAGAAAAGACTTGGACAGAGCACTTCTGACTCCAGATCGATTGCTATTTCCAGGATACCACAAATACCTTCCAAATAAAATTTATTTTGACAGAGAATAAAAAAAAAAAAACTAAAGGAACTCTGTCAGCTTGTGCTAGGGAAGAAGCTTTTAGGTTCCTGTGCCCATTTTCAGGGAAGCACTTCAGAAAGTCCTTCTATAAATAGTTAGATCTACTCTTTGAAATTTCTCCTAACTATCAAATAAGTCATAGTGCCATGGTTGTCCAGAAGATCTGATATTATATGATACCTAAATAAGAGTCATACTTGTCAGGAGACACCCACACCCACACACACATACATGTATATGCACGTATATGTATGTTCTTTTCAGGAACGATCCACCTCTTATCCAGTTTTCAGCAAGCATTAGTTCAGCCCATGTGCCACTGAGAAATAAACCAGTCAAGTTTGTTCCATATAAATATATATATATATATATGCATATATATATGTATATATATGTATGTACGCATACACTCATGTAAAGGTGGGTTGATTAAGTGAATAGAGTCCCCAACTCCACTAAAGTGCTTTGATATATTAAAGAGACAATAATAAATTTCAATCGGCTAGTCAATCAAGCACTTTAAATTAAATACAAAATGTCCTTGGTTGAAGACGTTGATAGGAAGAATGTTTGGGCTGACTGAGGAAACTTAGTCAAGCCGGGCTGGTCATCTATAAAAGAAAACACCAGTTCAGTATCTGTTGTTCAAGGAATTTGGGTTCCAGAAAGCAGTAAATGAGGAGAAGGTGTTTTATATCAACTCCTTGATGAATAGTTTGTGGAGAACTTGGCTTCAGACTTGGTCTCTCCTCTTCTCTCCACCCCCAATATCGCCTTGGCTAGAAAAGGACTTTAAGAAATTCAGGGGTATATAGAGCTTCTCATTGGGATTCTCCAATTGACCCCAGGAAAACAGTGGCTAGCTGTTTAGTTCTCATCAGGCACCTAGATTTGACACAGATTCACACATCTACTAAGAGCCCAGCAAAGAAGCTACACTATGCTTAAGAGAAATTTTTTGAACAATCCCACAAAAGAGATAAAGGGACTTCTGGCCACTAGGAGATGTGGGTTACTTCTCTGTCACATGTACTAACAAAGCTTGAATCCACTTTCCCTTGGACTCTTCATTTAATTGTGTGAGAGTGTTTTACAGACTTTTCAGGGTACCATCTTAGTAAATAAATCTTCCAAAAGGTACGTAAGGCTGGCTCGCTAAATTCATCCTCATCCAAAAATTGGGTAGAGAGAGCACACTGCTGAGGGCTCATGAATTATAGTACTAAAAAATCCCTTTAGGTCTACCTCTAGAGCCCTAAGAAATAGTAGCCATGCTTTGGCGAGCCCAATCATGAGGGCAAGTGGGCAGTGGGATAAGCACCTAAAATGTGTTACGTATGTGTGTGTACATATATATACACACGTGTATGTATGTATATGTGTGTATGCATGTGTATATATGTATAGGGCAGCCAGGTGACATAGTGAATATAGCACTGGACTGGGAACTAGGAAGACTCCTCTTCCTGAGTTAAAATCCAGCCTCAGATACTTATCGGCTGTTTGATCCTGGGCAAATAACTTAATCCTCATCTATAAAATGAGCTGGAAAAGGAAATGGTAAAACATGACTAAAGAACAACAGCATATATGAATACTTATATTTGTAATATATGTCTCATATATGCTACACATACATATGGAAAGCAGCATAGTAAAGTAGGTAGAGAATTAGTTTTTCAGTGATTTTCCTAATTTGCAGGTACAGCCATATCATCCTTCTACTCAACATACTCGAGTGACTCCTTATTGCCTCCAGAATCAAATACAAAAATCTTGTTTTCCATTGATAGCCATTCATACCTTCTCCTTCTCCAGACCTCTTACACTTTATTTTCTACTACTCTTATGGTCAGTAACACTGGCCTCCTTGCTGTTTTAGGAACAAGACCCTCTGTCTCTTGGGTCTGGGCATTTTCTCTGGTCCTCCCTGTATTATCAAGACAATAATCACAATATAGATGATAATTGTAATTATACCTATGTATTTCTGTATCACAAAATATGAGAGACTTTCTGTATAGAAGATAAAAGTAAAGCATTTATTCAGACACCAAAGAACCAGATCCCAAAACCGATAAGCCCAACCTATCCAAGCAACAAGCAAATTCCAGAACCACTAAGTCCACTTTATAATAACAGCAAAGAACCTGAAACATGCCATCACAGCAGGTAGCCAAGCCATCCCATAACCTTCCCGCCCTTTGCTGGGGTCTTGCCACCAACAATCACTCACAGCACAGCCAACACATGTCTGTTCTCTCCTTCTAGGCTTCCTGTGACATAAGCAGGTCACACGGGCCTATTAATGGGTGGGAAAGATTTTCAAATTTAAATTACCATTATACTCCCCCATGCCTGGAAGGCTCTCCCTCTTCATCTCTGCTTATTGGCTTTCCTGGCTTTCTTTAAGTCTTAACCTAAACAACATCTTTACAGGCAGCCTATTCCAAAGTCTCTTAATTCTAGAGCCTTCCCTCTCAATTATTTCCTGTTTATCCATCAGCATATAGCTTGCTTGTACATATTAGTTTGCTTATTGTCTCCCCCATTAGATTGTGAATTCCTTGAGGGCAGGGACTGTCTTTTGCCTCTTTTTGTGTCCCCTCACAGTGTAGTAAGAACTTAATAAATGTTTACTGACTGGTCTTAAAAACAGGAAAACCTGGATGTAAGTCCCATTTCTGAAATATACTGGCTGTGTAACCCTGAGCACTTAAACTCTCGGTTCTCTAGTCAAATCTCTATGATTATAAAGTGTAGAGAAGGCATGAACCTGCCTTGGCAGTGGTACTTTCTTCACCCGGGGGTTCCATATACTCTGTTTGAATATAATACATATTTATCTATCTATCCATCTACATATATAGACATAGATATATAAATAAATTTAAATAGATATGGATACAGGTAAGTGTTGATATAGACAGATATAGAGATATAGACAGACATTGATAATATATAGATATAGATGATACAGTATTAGAGAGTTGGGGTGGGGTAAAGGAAAGAGAGGCAGTGATTTGCCTGAGGTCACAAGAAAGACCCAGATCTTTCTCACATGAGACCAGCTCTCTATCTACTACATCATGATGTTAAACATATATATGTATTCATATATATATGTACATATATATGTACGTATATATATGTACATATATATACATACACATATATGTGTGTATGAAAAGTGTGTGCATGTACATATATATGTATGTATACATACATACATACATACATACACATATATGTATATATATATAAATAACCAGAAAAAAATTCCAAACTCAGAAGGCAAAAGATCTGAATGAGAAAATATACAGAAATGTACTTTCTCTCATAGAAGAGGAACAGTTGGAAATATTAGAAATAGAGGCCAAGGGATTACCTAAAAATTCTCTTGAGGTAAAAACCTTTAAGAGAAAAAGGTCTATTTTGTATAATTCAGCAGTTCTTTTTTATGTGAAAAGTTATTTATCCCCTTCTATAAAGTGTTTATTGTCTACATGCTATATTTCCTTCTGTTTTCCCTTTCTTTCTCTTATATATGTACAGACACACAGACATACACATACTGTGCAGGGGCGGGGGGGGGGGGCGGAGCGGAGAGGAAGAACAGTGCATTTTCCATTAAAAAGAATGAAGCAAAAAGGATAGTTCTCCAAAAGCGTAGAGAAGATCTTTTGGTAAAATGAGCTCAAGGTCAGTTTTCAGGGCTGTAGGTTTCTATATTCAATCCAGCCACGTTTCCTGCCTTTGCTTTGCTTGCTTACTTAACTTACTAGAAACTTGGGCACAATTTTGCTTGTGTTGGCAGTTTTAAGGTGTGGATTCATGTAGGCTATTTACAAGATGCCAAGGGATGTCAAATCTTGAACATGTGTTTTTGTCCTACAGTCATTCTTTGACAGCAGAAATAGTCTGCAGCTTATCAGATCCATTTGCTGATATTTAACATCTTTTTTTTTCCAACATAGGTTTTGGGTGAGATGAATTTTAATGTTTCTTCATGCTGAAGCTGACAAAAAAATCCTTTAAACATTTAAATAGGAGAAATTGGAGCTTTACATTTTAATGCAAAGAAAGTCAATTCCATTTACCTAAAAACTCCATAATTACTTCTCTGCCAAAGAAACTCTGATTTTTAAGCCACTCTATAGACTTCCTAAATGCTGTGCTGAGATAACAAACTCTCAGCAGTGGTCGACCTTGGCTTGTCAATTCTTATTTTTCCAGTTGGATAGTGCTATGGGGTAGAATTGTGCTTTTTTTTCTTTATAAAAATGCAAGTTTTAAAAAATAGTCATTTTATAAGAACAATTAATAATTCAACCATAATGTAGTAGAATCATGTAAAACTAGAGAGTATGACTTTATAAGAACCCCCAGAGCTACACAGATTTTTATCTAAATTGAAATATAGATCTGGAAGCTAAGAAATCTCCTAGTACAACTCTTTGTCTTACAGGTAAAGTAAACAAGGCTAGGGAGGGGAGAGTGAGGTCCTTGATCATGCAACCAGTTGATAGCAAAGACAGAACTAGAATCCAGGTCTCCTGACTCCTTGGGTGAATCACCTGATTTTCATATATTCTTTGCTTCATACAAATGGGTCGAAACACACCATCAGAAATATGATTCACCATCTCAAAGGAACCAAGAGCTGGAGAAGAGACCTTGGCATTTAGAGTCCCAGGATAATTCAGTGTCATGAAAAAAATCTTCTTATTAATTGATAATAGGAGGAGTAGTTGGTAAGATCACAGCCCTTGGAAGGAAGGAGACCAGGGGTGAAGTTTCTCTTATTTTCTCATTATCACACAATTATTAATTAAGAGGTCATTGTAGTACTCCAGGCTATGGAAATGATAAGGACCTGAACTACAGTGGCATCCACCTAAGTAGAGATAAGGGGATGATGTGAAGAGATGCTATAGAAGTAGCATCACAAGACCTGGCAACTAATTGGATTGCGGTATGAGGGAAAAAAGAGTCGAGGATGACTCTGGGGTTACAGAATTAGGTGATTGTAAGTATAGTTGCCCTTGATAGAAGGAAGGAAGTTTAAAAGACGGTTCAGTCATTGTAGGGGCTGGGGATAAAAAGCTCTCTTCTAAACAAGTTGAGTTTGAGATGCCTATCATTCATTCATTTTGGAATTTCTAATAGCTTAGTGCCACATCAACAAAAAACCAAGAATATGCTGGAAAAGAACTAAAAGATCCATAGGATATTTGCCAGTGAATTACTATGATGGCTAAGAAGCAAAATCAACACTACAGGAAAAGTTAGATTAAATTCATGCAATGGCCTGAGTGAGATGCTTGGGAGTCCCCCCTGAGAGCACCCCATCTGAATCACTAGTTCATTTGTCAAAATCCGGCAGAAAAGCCTTCTAGTGAAATCAATCTCCTTGTGTCAGGAAAGAGGAAATGGCCTCTATGAAACTCTTGAATCAAAACTCAATTTACTTTTGCATCCATGAGTAGGACTGACCCAAGGGAAGCATTGACCTGAGAATCATGAGAGCTCAGTGTGGTATTGTAGAAAGACTATTGTGCTAAAAGTCACAAGGCCTGGATTCTCTCCTGGGTTGGCCTGTCCTAGTAGCCTCGTTCATGCTTGTAATGCCCCCACCTCTACCATTTCCTTTGACTTCTGAGTTTGCCCCTCAACCATTTGAAAAAAAATACCTATGCTAGTGAGCTGCTTCTCTGTCTCTCCTCTTCTCCCTGTCCTTCTTCAAGATATAAGTATAATCCCCGGTAAAGTTTTACCCCAGTGCCTCATATTGATTTGAAAGAGACGTTGGGTTTTCAAAGGTAATGAAAGCAAAACACAATGGCCAGGATGTCCTAACAAGCTGAAAAGACTCAGCTTAAGGCTGTATATATTTTTGTAAGTAACAGCTAAGAACAGAGATGATGATCACTGCAAAGTTGGCCATCCAGATGGTGGATTTCTTCAACCCAACAACTCAAGGGGACTGTTTTCCAGGATATTTAGGCCTTAGGATCTGCATCAGTGAAGTATTAAAGTAAATACATGCTATGTATATATCCACCTTTGTAAATGAAATACTTCTATATCCTCAGCTTTTTAGTAGATGTAATAGACTCTTGAACAAATTATTTCATCTATTTGCTATAGTGTCTTCATCTATAAAAACAAGCATGCAAGATTAGGTAAATATTTTAGTTCCTTTCAGTTCTAATTCTAAAATTATGTTTTCTATGAGACTTAGATTCTAGTCCTAAGCTCCCCCTGAGAACACTTTTTTCCTAACCATGGGTTTGACGTAGAGTCGATAAGAATTTGAGAAGGTATACTATAGGTATAGCCCCTTCGGCTGGTATTCCTGGAGGTGAGAGCACAAGTTCCAGTATATATCTGAGTTCAGAATATGTCAGGGAAGAGATGTAGGTGAGTCAGTTTCCTCATTCAGTCCTGTTCTATCACTGAGCAGTCATAAGAAAACTCTTAGCTAAATGAAATGTTGGCTATTAGATGAATGATCATCTGCTCATATCAGACCTAGCAGTAACTCACTCTTTAAATTTTTCCAAGTACTTTCTACATAATCTTATGAAGTAGGTAATTTTAAGTATAATTATTCCCATTTTATAGATGAAGAAACCGAGGTTCTGAGAATTTAAATGATTTGCCTATTATCACACATCCAGTAAGTTTCTCAAGTAGTATTTAAACTCTGGTCTCTTGATTGAAAGGGTCAGCTCTCTCTCCTCTATCTCACGCTGCCTCTTAAGCCCAGCTAGAGCAGATAGATATAGCTATAGATGAAATATATATACATATATGTACATTTATGTCATTTATATACGTGCATAAATTGTGTGTATATATATGTACAAACACGTGCAAATTACATATTGTCATTTAGGTTAGACTTTTCCTTCTTCTACAGTGGGAAGATTCTGTTCAACTCTACAAAATGAGACAATGTGCTCCCGCACAGGTAGAGAAATCCTCCTTCCATGGTCCTGTCATTTCTTCTCTTATAATTATAATTATGCATTTTTGTTGTCGTTCGGTCATTTCAGGTGAATTTGATACTTTATGATCCTATTTAGGATTTTCTTGGCAAAGATATGAAAGTAGTTTGCCATTTCCTTCTCCTGCTCATTTTACAGTTGAGGAAACTGAGGCAAACAGGGTTAAGTGACTTGCCCAGGGTCACACAGCTGGTAAGTATCTAGGGTCAGTTTGAACTTCCTGTCTCTAGACCCAGTGCTCTATCCACTGTGCCACCTAGCTGCCCCGATGATGTGTATACATATACGAATATACTACTTTCATACACATGAAAGACATCAGCTACAAAGTGCAGCAATACCTATGATTCTACATGCAGATGTGTACATATATTTACATGCATATACACATAGGAATGATGGGGGTACAGGCCCAAGCTAAGACCTTTGCCCCTTACCCCAAAAATTAGAGTCCTATTTCTCTACAAGCCCTGAAAAACCCCACCTTGAACTCTCCTTGAATTTCCCCACTTGATTTGGTGTTCCCTGAGGCTGTAAGCCTTTCATTATCATTATGCCCAATTTGTGTTACCCTTAACCTAGCCTAGCCTCCATTGTCTGTTATCTCCAGATGGCCTTCAGCTACTTCCCACTCTTAACCCTATCTGGGTTCCTGGCCTCCAACCTCTAGTCACCCCAGACTACTGGCCACTCCCATCCAGATCCTCCTTACGCCCCTTCTCCAGTAACCCCAGACTACTTGGCCAACCCTACATCCCTCCCATAGTCTTTCTGTATATGAGATCCATCTTGTTTCCACAAAAGTGCTCAGATTCTTTAAGAGTCTAGCTGATGCTAAAATTCCTTAAGAGTCCAGCCAATGTGGTGGATTTTTAATAAAGTTTATTTTTCTTTGACCGAAAGAAGGCTTGGGTTGAATTCATCCGGGCAGGACCTGCGCATCACCCTTCCGGGGTCCCAGCACCACTAAACCTCAACATGTATATGCATGCGTGTGTTGTATAATTTTACTTGGAATTATAGTGAAACAGATGGCAGAGAGCTCATGAAGGGAGGTCTTCTCCATCCCTGTGAGAATGTATTGTCCCATTTTGTGTAATTAGAATCTTCTCACTGTAGAAGGAAAAGTCTAACCTAACAATACACCATTTATGCACTATGCACAAATGAAAACAGTGAATGTTCTGTGGTCTATCTGCTATTCTTTATAGCTTCCAATATACCAGGCCCCAAGTAGGCAAAGAGGCCTGATGCCAATAATCATGCACAGCCAATACTTTTCTGCTTGGGTTTTCACTCTGCATCCTGGCAGGAATGTCAATATTCTAAGAGCAGCAGAAGAAAACTCAGGCCAGCAGTTTCCTGGGCTTCGTATTCTAGGGCAAGGAGATCATGTGTCTTCTAGGACACAAAGGGGAGGAGTAGACTGATAATTTGATTTTGATGAGTGTAAGGGCAACTACACTGGCATACCCAGGATGGCTGCTACTGCAGGTTCTTTTATCTGCTTTACTAAGGAAAGACAGATGTTTCAGGACAATCTTTTTTTTTTAATCATGAAAATACAAACACAGGAAATAAAGAAAAGAGAAACAAAAGCCAACAGACAGAGCTCTACTATCTGAATCAAAGCTTTACAACCACCACTGAATCAACAGAGCCTTTACCTCTGAGGAGCTGGAGAGCTCTGAACATACGGCCACTAAGAGTCCTGACCAGGGAATCACATCTTTTTCATAAGCGAGCTCCCAAAGCAAAAGCTCACCTCTCACAATATATATTCTTTCAGCTAATAGGCTCAGAGACAGAAGGCATCACAACCAGACTCATTGTCTAATTAGCTTATTAACAAAAGGTGTGCAAGATTTCTTATAAGCCAGCTTCTTTTAATGGGGTCCACATGAGGCCTATTAATGGGCAGGAAGATCTTACATCTCTCTACTAACATTACAATAAGCCACCTCAGTAGTTTGTGCCTCAGTTTCCTTATTTTAAATTGAGAACAATCATTGTCTCCATGAAATAAGATGGTATTTTTAATTCCCAGAAGGACCTGAAAACATCTCCCTATATTTTTTATCTCATGACAAACACTGTCATAATTCTCTGAGAAACAATTCACTATATTTTCTCTAATAATAAAATATTGCATTTGCATATCATTTTAACTTTTCCCCTGAATACTCTCACATTTATTATTTCATCCACATTCCATCCACATAAACAGGTCCCTATAAAGTTGATTTCTTTATAGTCCAGAGCTGTTACTTTATCAGTACAGAGAACTCTCAGTGTAGAAACTCCTTTAGTTCCCACAAATCAGCAAATTACTTGTAACAGAGCCCTAGAGAATTATCTGGGCACTGAAAGGTCAAACGTCAAGTGACTTTCCCACCGCCACTGGGTTAGTATGTGACCAAGGCACAGCCAGGGCTTTCTCTCTCTGAATTTGTCCTGTATTCACTGTACTATATCTCATGGAATTGATAGAGCAGACATTGTTAATCAGTCAAGTAACAAACATTTTTTAAGTATCTGTTAAGCACCAGACACTTGTGGTAAGCTCGAGGGATACAAAAATAATAACTGAAAAAAATCACTGCTCTCAAGGAGCTTACACACTGTCAGAGAAGACATACATATAGCATATAAAATTACATATGGAATAAATACAAAGTAATGATAACAATAAGTAGCCTTTATATATGATTTAGATTTACAATGTGCCTCGCAAGTACAGGGTATCCTAAAAAAGTCTTAGTTCAGTTTAAAGCTATTAAAGCTGAAAATTTCACTAAGACCTTGGGGACATCCTTAACTATCTCATTTTATCTTCACAGAAACTCTGAGAGAGAGGGCCCTAGCAGCTGAAGGGATCAGGGAAAAATGTCATTGTAGAAGGTGGTGCTCAAGCTTCATCTCAGAGGAAGAGAGGGATCTAGTCTATGAGGAATGAGTGAGGAAGGATTACATTCCAGGCTAGGGGGAGAGTAAGTGAAAGACACACATAGGGCATAGAGTGCCACATGTAAGGAAGAGAGAGAAGAGCCCAATTGGCATGGGTAGTAGAGTGTGGGAAGCAATGTAGAGTGAGGCCAAAAAGTAGGAAGAGAACAGATTATTTGTGTAAGACAGTGACATGGATGTAAGTTACAGGAAAAAAAAAGTAAAAAAATAAAAAACCAACCACTTCGGCAGCTGTGTGGAAAATTAACTGGAATGGGGAAAGACTCCATTATTCAGATGAATAAACTGAGATACGCAGAGGTTATATATGATCAAAGTTGCACAGGTCATGGAAAAAAAAAAACCACTAGGACAAGAACCAGCAGTACTTTTGAGATAATATGCAAACAGCTTTCCAGGCCTCTCAAAGATATTGACCTTTCTACAAGCTCTAGGTCATGGGCTTTTATCATGGGCTTACTCGATAACAACTTTTGGCAACATCTTTATCTCTCAGTTCTCTGTGTTAATGAAAGGAGTTGTGTTTGATGGTGTGAGGAAAAGCCTCATCTGGGATAACATTTTTTTTTCTTTTACAGCATTTAATCCAAAAAGTGAATAATTCACACACAAATAATGAACATTAGATTCTACCTCCCTTGGCCTACTGGCAACTTCTCTGAAACTACTAGTTCAATTGAGAAAGAAATGTTTAGCCAATTTGAGGTAGGGCATTTTCAAAGCTAACAGTATAGTCTGGTTAAAGGAGTTACTCTGTCTGCATAGGATAGCCCCTCTGTCTGTATAAGAAAAGTATCCCCATATGGGAAAGTTTTTATCCAAGTTGAAAAGTTTCAGACTTGGAGGCAGGGGGTTATTCCAGTTCCAAGTAGAATAAAAACCATTCTCTTCCTCAAATGCAATTTCTTATCATTTCTCTTTGGGGAACAATTCAGCAATCACCTCCCTCCATCTAATTATACCATTTCTTTTACAAAAAAAAAAAGAGAAGAGCAAGACTCATATTCTTAAATAACACTTTAATAACACTTCCTGGCAGCAAATGGCTATTTGGTTTGCTCTGGAACAGATAAAACAATGTAACATAACTCAGCTATCTCTGGATCATTATTGCTTAAAGAATTATCCACAGAATCTTTTCTCACCATCATCACCGATGGAGAAAATAATACCAAATTCTAAGGTATTGGTCTGTGTTAGAGTCCTGACCCCTGACAATAATCTAATCAGCTGATATGTCTTTGATGATTTTTTTTCTCACAAATTGTTACAGCCCATCCTCCACCCCTCCATAAAAAAGGAGGGAGGAAAAGAAGAATTGAGGGTTTATTTTGCTGAGAATCTGAACTGTCCAAGAGTTCAAGTTATTAATTTTTATAATTTTTTGTAGCTGTGCTAATTCCTTCTTGAGGGCGAAATGTCAACCTGGGGTTCAGTGAGTGAAAAAGAAAAAGACTCATTACCTCAATACTTCTCCCTGCCCCTTTCTTGACCAAACGTGACACCAGATGGCTTGGAACATGAGAAGGTGTCGGAATGGCTCTTAGGGTCAGACCAAAGCATAAGCCTGGACATTCATCCCTCCTTTTCACCCACTTTGCAAATTTTCTTTGTACACATATTGTTTTCCTCCTATGGGCATGAGTGGATTTAAAACAAAAAAGGACGCATGCGAAATGGACGTGAGCACACATGTGTACTTGTGTGTGTCTGTGTGCTCACATAGACACACAGCATTTGGTGCATGCTCCCTCAGGCAAAGCAAGAGATCTGTAAGTGGTACTATTTTTCCTATCAGCCCTGGAGAGTACTGTGGCAGCCCTGTGTGTTATTAATGGATAAAATCTGAGCAGCAGCCAACCCCAAGGTGAACCCTATGCATTTAAAACATTTCATCAGACAGCTAAGTATTTTTTTTTTCAGAGCAGTGGATATCTCTACGGCCGCCACTCAATAGATCCCGATAGAAGAGAGCAATAGCTGGGCTCACTAATGTGAAAATTGATAGTATGAGCTCTCCACCGAAATATAAACAGCCCTGTGTTTCTTAAGTGTCAATAACATGGGGCTGGGCTGGTGTGAGGAAGTATGGTGGATTAACCCTAGAATTATCTGGTAGCAGGAGGTGGTAAATACGAAATCTTTGCCCAATCAGCCAGCTGCCTGGGCTCATTTCAGGGGTGAGCAGGATGCTGTGCTCAGTCCTAGTAGCTGATGACTAGACATTTTTTTCTAGCTTATGACTACAATTGTCTCCAGGGGGAGATACACTGGTGAATTCAGAGGACACTGACATTGGGAATAGACACCTTTAGAAAAAAGTGAAATGGAAAAGTTATTTTTAAAAATAAGTTATTTATTTTTAGTTTTCATCATTCACTTACATAAATTTTAAATTTTCTGCCCCTTCTTCCCCTCCCCTACCCCAAGGCAGCATGTAATCCGATATAGGCTTTACATATACATTCCTTTTAAGCATATTTTCACATTAGTCATGTTATACAGAAGAATTAGAACGAATGGGAGTAACCATGAGAAAGAAAAACATAAAACAAAACAAAACAAAAAAAGAAAATAGTTTCCTTCAATCTGCATTCAGACTCCATATTTCTCCCTCTGGATGTAGATGGCATTTTACATCATGAGTCTTTTGGAATTGTTCTAGGTCTTTGCATTGCTGAGAAGACCTAAGTTTATCAAAGTCAGTCATCGCATATTATGGCTGTTACTGTGTACAATGTTCTCCTGGTTCTGCTCACTTCATTTAGCATCAGTTCATATAAGTCTTTCCAGGTTTTTACTGAACTCTGCATGTTCATCATTTCTTATAACACAATAGTATGGAATGGAGAGGTTATAAGAATATGTAAAGCTTATAGGACATGGGTACCATCAGACATGCGTGCTTCTTGAGCCAGGGCAAGCTACCAAGTCAAAGCCTGCCAATATGCTTTTGTAATAAATCTGGCCCTTTGATATTTTTATCATATCTTCTAAGTAGTAAAAGGAAGAACATTAAGGAGGAAACATCCTAGAGTGAAGAGCATGTTGGACCTGGAATCAGGAAGATCTGTGTTCAAAGACTGTTTCTATCATTTAGTAGTGTGGCCGTGGGCAAGCTTCTTTACCACCTTGTATCTTCTTAGTTTCCCTATCTGTAAAATGGGAATAACATTATTTACCTAACCAGGTTAGTGTGCATTTGAAATAAGATCTAAATAATATATATACATATATATACACGTATATATATGTATGTATGTATATATATGTATATATATAGTTCTGTGCAAACTTTAAATAAATGTCAATTATGATTATTAATTTTGATAGAAAATGGTATAGCTACATGGGCAAACACCTAAGCACTACTCTGAATAATTTAATTATTCAGATAGTCATCTTATATGATTGAGGAAGACTTTTCCCTTAATCTTCATTTTCAATTTTACCCTTAGAGTAATTTTCCTTTTTTTTTTTTTTTGGAAGCATGGCAAAGGTGGTATAGGAGAGAATGACCATATCATTTCTCCAACTAGTCTCTTAAAAAAAGGTTAGCCAGAGTGCAATTTCAATCTAGGATTCATTATAGCCCCCTTTCTACTCTTGTGTACTCCTAGAAAATCTTGCTATGGCAATATTCACCATTCGGACTCCATGAAAAATTAAATCAAATACAGTTATCCCTTCCACATCATGATTTTCCCTATTGTAGTTTCAATGTATCATGGATCAGCTTAAGAAATTAAATGGGAATTTTGGGGGTATTTTCTTGAAGCTGAAGATGATATGCGAAGGCCAGCAGAAGACACAGAAAAACATTTAGAAACTCAGAAATGCATAAAATATATGTGTAGTATTGTATAATATCAACATATTTTATCATCATAATTCAGACTTCTTCTCTGCTATGAAGGGAAGGCCAAAAATTTTATGCAGATTTTCCAGATCATGGGGTGGAAGGATGGAGCACCATACCCCTATCCTCCACTATGTGAAAGGGATAACTATACTCCTGTTTCTGCTGATTTCTTAGAGGATGAAAAAGGTAAGTACATTCTTACTCATGGATAGGTGTATGGGTGTGTGTGTGTGTGTGTGTGTGTGTGTGTGTGTGTGTGTGTGTGTGTGTGTGTTGTATAGACAAATATATCAGCCATCCCTGCTATCACATAGTTCCAAGCATGGCACAACTTGGAGGCTAAGAGGCTGAGACTACATGATAGGGCATTCCAAGCCCTTTTCATAGGTATCAGTTAACTTACATTGGATTCTGTAAGTTCTGCATTTTCTGCAGGATGCTCAGACAGTGTCTGAACTGCTAAGTTGAATCTCACCTATTGGTTTGCTGTATTTTAGAGAAGCTTCCTATATGTCTAACCTGTTTCTGTCTTGCTCTGGCAGGACAGTTCTCAATTCTCTCTCCATACTACTATCAGGTCAAGCTATGTCAGCATAAAGGTCTCACTGGCTACACGGGTTAGATGATTATCAGTAGTGCCTTGAGATTGACAGATGTCCTCTAATGTGTGTACTGTAAGCCCCTTGAGGGTGGTTACTGTCTTTTGCCTCATTTTTGTATCTCCAGAGCTTTGCACAGTACCTAACACAGGGTAGGCACTTAATAAATGATAATTGATTGTATGGGTATGCCTTCTGCTCCCTACATTCATGATCATAATTTTGTGTATATGATGAGGGAAAGTGGGTTAATCACATATAAACTTCTAAGCTCTTTATAATATTTTATTCAACATTTGAAGAATCTATAAAATTTGGTAATGTTTTTAGGTTTTTCAATTGGGTACATAAACTCAAAATTGAAGCTTCATTCCCTGATCACTCAGGATACTTATAAAGTAATGATCAATATACACATAGCTTCAGCATTTAACTGGGCACATAATAAACAATCGAAAAATGCTAATTGACAGGAAGTAGAGCCAAGATGACAGTAAAGGCAGGGACTCTCTTGAGCTTTCCCAAATTCCCCTCTGAACAATATTAAAATGAAACCTCAAAGTGAACTCTGAAGCAGCTGAACCAACAAAAAGATGGGTTAAAACAATTTTCCAGCCCAAAACAACTTAGAAGGCTGGTGGGAAAGGTCTGTAACACCAAGGTGAGAGTGGAGCACAATCCAGCACAGGCCATACCCAGGCAAGCCAGCAGCAGGCTCTGAGGGTAAATGAACTGGCCATAGCTACAACTTCCAGAACTCTCAGACCACAGATGTTAAGAGGGTCAGACAAGTGGTCTGAAGGAAATTACAGGAGACCTTTTGCCGGCACTGAGAGCAGGACTCTGTTGCATTGCTCATACACAGTTCCCATTCATAGTCCCAAGGCAAGAAAGAGCATTGGTAGGAATGGGGACCCTGGACACAGCTCCAGGGTGGAAAAGAGTGC
This sequence comes from Phalanger gymnotis, assembly GCA_028646595.1. NCBI lineage: Eukaryota > Metazoa > Chordata > Mammalia > Diprotodontia > Phalangeridae > Phalanger > Phalanger gymnotis. Next base: position 101,270,493 of record CM053624.1, on the reverse strand, counting down.
TTTTGGTTGCTTACAAACTATAGCACAGGCCAGGAGAGCAGTGACCACACCTTTCCTTAGTTCATACCACTTTGGAAAAACTGAAAACTTACAGACTCCTGGAACTATTTCTGAAAAGTGCTGCACAAAATATCTATAGCTTGGGACAGTATCCCCTTGTAATAGTAATTAAGGTGGGACTTTTTGCTGTTGACCTTTAATGATTCTGGCCTTTGTTTGAATAGGGCAGATAAAGTGGGATGTTTTTGTATTTCTCAGCACTGAGACAATTGGGAGCCATTGATTTGTATCTGATGTGATATTGGGGATGGAGAACTTCTTCACACCCAGCCTGGGTGAGGTCAGGGCCCTGAGGGCCCTGAACAGGGTATATAAACTCAGAGGTTAGCATTCTTTCTCAGAGCTCTGAGCCACAGTAGGAGTGGCATGTGACTCTGGGTCAGCTGTTCTAATGAGCTCCCCGGCTGTACACCCAGATGTTGATAACTACTAATTGTATTTGGTCTGTAATTCAGGGTGCTGGCTTTTTTCCCCTGAACTAGGTGGATGTTATTTGTATGCTGGATTAAAATAAGATTGTTAACCCCTTAACATTGCTTTCCTTAAGTAAAACAGATCAAAAGGACCTGTGTTGACAGCTTTCTGGGTGTTGGTTGTTGGTGAATCTTACACCTCCACAGAAGCTGCTAGCTGGATTGTTGATATACCCCTCCACCCTAGGAGCAGAGCCCAACTTTAACATAAAAACAGCAAACAACAATAACAACAAAAAGAACCTGATCATAGAAAGTTACTATGGTGACAGGGAAGATCAAAACACAACTTCAGAAAAAGACAATAAGTTGAAACGACTATATCAAAATTCTCAAATTAAAATGTGAATTGGTTTCAGGCCCAAAAAGAATTTCTATGATTTCTCAAAAAAGATTTTAAAAATCAAATAAGAGAGGTAGAGGAAAAACTGGGAAAAGAAATGAGAGTGATACAAGAAAATTATAAAAAAAATGAATCAATAGCTTGGTTAAGGAGGCACAAAAAATACTGAAGAAAATAACACCTTAAAAAATAGAATAGGTCAAATGGTAAAAAAGGCACAAAAATCCAATAAAGAGAAGAATTTTTTTTAAAAGCAGAATTGGCCAAATGGAAAAAAAAAATGTACAATAATGCACTGAAGAAAACAACTCCTTAAAAAGTAGAATGGGCCAATTTGTGTGGGGAGAGGAGAGAGAAGGCACAAAAGCTCACTAAAGAAAATTCCTTAAAAATTAGAATTGGGAAAGTGAAAGCTGATGACTCCATGAAACATCAAGAAACAATAAAACAAAACCAAGAAAGTGAAAAAAATAGAAAGAAATGTGAAATTTCTCATTGGAAAAACAACTGATCTACAAAAGAGATTGAGCAAAGATTATTTAAAAATCATTGGACTACCTAAAGGCTATGATAAAAACAAAAGGAATCTATAATCATATTTTAAGAAATTGTCAAAGAAAACTTCCCTGATATCCTAGAAGCAGAGGGAAAATCGGAAACTAAAAGAATCCACTAATCACCTACTGAAAGAAATCCCAAAATGGAAAACTCCCAGAAATATTATTGCCAAGTTCTATAGCTCCCAAGTCAAAGAGAAAATACTTCAAGCAACCAGAAAGAAACAATTTAAATATTGTGTAGACATAGTAAGGATAACCTAATAGTTAGCAGCTTTGGAATGGAAGTAGAGAGCAGAGTGGATTACATGATTTAGACATAAAGGATGATACCATAAGCAACTTAGAGGAGCATGGAATAGCTAACTTCTCAGATCTATGGATAAAGGAAAAATTTATGATCAGAGATAGAAAGCGTTATAGGATATAAGGTGGATAATTTTGACTACATTAATTTAAAAGTTTTTGCACTAACAAAATCAATGCAGCCAAAATTAGAAGGAAAGCAGAAAATTGGGGGGGTTACATCACTTTCTCTGATAAAGGCCTTATTTCTCAAATATATAGAGAACTGAGTCAAATTTACAACCATATAAGTCATTCCTTAATTGATAAATGGTAAAAGAATGTGAGAAAGTAATTTTCAGACAAAAAAATGCTATCTTTAATCATATAAAATGCTTTAAATCAATATTGATGTAGAGAAATACAAATCAAAACAACTCTAAGGTACCACCTCACACCTATCAGATTAGCTAACATGACAGTAAAGGAAAATAACATGCTGGAAGGGATGTGGAAAAATAAATACATTAATGCACTGTTGGTGAAGTTGCAAATTGATCCAATCATTCTGAAGTGCAATTTAGAACCATGCTTAAAGGGTTACAAAATTGTGCATACCCATGGACCTAGCAATACCACGAGTAGGTATGTATCCTCAAGAGATTTTTTAAAAAAGGCAAAAGGTCCTATACAAAAATATTTATAGCAGCTTTTTTTGGGGTGGCAAAGAACTGAAAATTGGCTGAACGAGTTGTGGTATATGATTGTGACGGAATAGTGTTGTGTTATAAGAAATGATGAGCAAGATGCTATCAGAAAAACTTGGAAAAATTTACATGAACTGATAAAAAGTGAAATTAGTAGAATCAAAAGAACATTGTACATAGTAACAACAATTGTGTACAACTATCAATATAAATGACTTTGCTATTCTTAGCCAATCCAATGATTTAAGAAATTCCAAAGGACATATGATGAAAAATGCTATCCACCTCCAGAGGAAGAACTGATGGAGTCTGAATGTAGAACAAAGTTCACTTTAAAAAAAATTTTTTTTTAATTTTTCTTGGGTTTTTTTTTGTCTGTGTTTCTTTCACAACATGACTAATGTGGAAATATGTTTTTCATGATTGTACCCATATACCCTATATAAAATTGCTCACCTCAATGAAGGGGGAGGAGGATGGAGGGAAGGAGAGAATTCAGAATTTAAAATTTAAAAAAAATGCAAAACTTTTTTCATGTGATTGGAAAAAAGAATATATTAAAAAAGAAGAAAAGAAATGTTGATTGACTGATAGTAAATGGAGAGATAGAAAGATAGCTAGGATAGGGAGTGTTCCTATAACTTCAATGAGATAAGGAATTGTGAAGAAACTCCTACCAAAGCCAGTAGAGAAATTCCCTCTTCCAATGTAAGTAAGCACCTTTTCTGTAAGAGAGTTGCTTAAAGCTCTATATTTAGAATCTAAGTGACTTGCTCAGGATCATACAGCCAGGATGTATGTGTCAGAGGTAGAACCTGAACACAGATCTTTATGACTTCAAAGTCAGATCCCTCTACCCACTATGCTGGCATTGCCTCTTCCCTAGAGACACAGATAGTTTATGTGCTTATACTTTCAATCATCTATATAAGTAGTTCTTACATTGTCATAGATTAATGATTCTTCCTAGTCTTTGATTAAAAAAATTTTATTCTCTTGTTGACCAACATTTTGGTGATGAATCTCCTCTAAAAATTTGCTGGGCTAGTGTCAGATCATATGCACACAGTATATACCCTATCCCATACTTGAAGCTTTTCTAGCTACATAGTACCTACCACAGCTTATCTTTCACTGAGAAGACCTTTAAGAATTCAGGATCACCATGATTCCATGATCATTCAATCAACAAAGCAACAAGCATTCATTATGTGTGACACATTCCGCTGGGTGGCTGGGATACAAATGTAAAGAATTAAATAATCTCTCCCCACAAGGAGCTTATGTGAAGGAAGAATCAGAGTAGGATATCAGTGGAGGGTGTCTATTCATAAATTTACCCCTTAGAGCCTCAAATTTCTCTCTTCGGTATCATGGTAATATCTTAGGCAAAGTCTCTTAATGTCTCTTGATTTTGTTTTTATTATCTAAAAAATGAAAGAGTTCTAAAGTTTCATCTAGCTTTCAAATTTTACAAGGACAACTCTGCCACTGTATCGTCCATGAAATACCTGAACCTGACCCCCTCTTCCCCTTCTCTCATCCCCTCCCCTCTTCTCCTTTCCAATTATTTTCTTCTTGCACCCTTCCTCTTCTCCTCCTTTCCCTTCCCCATCTCCTGTTCTTCAGTTAAAGGCAACACTTTGGAAGAAATCCAAAATTAGATAAAATACTGCACATAACTACTTGAAAGACCTATGAATTTTCAGCATTGGAAACTCCAAGTGCAGGATTTCTCTCCACCAAGGGAGGGCAAGTTCCAGGAAGCTACTTGAAGCACCTAGAGACTAAGGGAGTTGCCCAATGCTACAAAGTTCATGTCAGAGGTAGAATTTGAACCCGGATTTTCTTGACTCAAAGCTCAGTAAACTTTCTTCTACACTAAACCTCTGCTATCCAAATATGATATTACTTCATCTTGTTCATTTATAATATAAACTTTTCTAAGGTGAAAACCTTATCTGATGCTCTAAAAGCCCAAAGCTATGTTGTAGTGACTCAGTGAATCTTAACTAGAAGATGATGATTTTGGAAAAAGTCTCCAAGGCATAGCTTTTAAAAATTATTCATCCCCTCTAGGTAAAGGGTATAGAAGAAAATGTTTCCAACCTCTTTAATTTTTGCAGCAGAAGAAACAAAAAAAAGCACCCAATTTTCCATAAAATTTCATTTTTTCAGTCACCACTTTCAAGGAATTTACTTTATAGGCAACTCTCTGTTGCCTTCTCAGCTATGTACTTGCTTCTTCTGACCCCATGGACTCCTTAGCTCAAGTCCTAGATCTTTAGATTGTTTATTGAATTTTCTGTCTGCTTGTTCAGGCTTAAGGACCCTTCTATTTATGACTCAGCCTGCGAAACCAAATGCTCGGTGGAGGATCATACCTAAGTTGAGAGTCCTTAACCCTGGGCAGTCTGACTAAAGATTCAGTAAACAAATCTTGGAGGACTCAAGATAAGAAAGCCAAGCTGGCCAGAAAAAAACCCCAAAAACCATGTACCACAACACAGCAAAAGAAAAACAAAACAAAAAACTCAATAGCATTGAGTACCAATCCACTCTTCTCCTAGTCACTATCTGGGTTTTGTTCAAATACCCATCAACATAAACACCTTTCAGACAGGATTTCTATGGCCATCACTTGCACAGATATGTACACGCTTACACAAAGGCCAGCACTCTCCAATCAAAGCTATATGAACACCTAAGATAGCTATTGTCTTTAAGGAACCTCTCAAAACTAAATTGCTGCTACTTGAATGATATGAATAATTTGACCATAAGGCCTACCATATTTGCAAGTCAGAATTTTATCAAAATTACCCAGATACTTTCTCACTTCTTTGCTATAATGACATAGCTACAAATGGACTTAACTCTATAGGCATTTATAATTATCAGACAGTTCACTGGGCAAGGACTATTCACAATTCAATGAGTTAGGACTGAATTGTGCACCTTTTATTGGACCTAAGAAGAGTACTTGATCAACTAACAGGAATTATGCCCATTAGTATACCAAGAATAATTTATAAAAAACAATACCCTAGTTCAAAGTTTGCTAAATACAGGATAGAGGAGTCCTGTGGCATCCTATGGCTGATCTCAGCACATTCTTACTGGAAACTAGAAAAGTTGATTCTTTTTCATACCACTCATCAAAATTTGTATGTTCTCTCTCTATATCATTTTGTTTGACTCTCACAACAATTCTGTTAGGTTATACAGGTGTAACTATCTCCATTTTACGGATTATACACAAAGTCGGATTAAGTGACTTCCCCCAATGTCACACAACTGGTAAACCTCAGGGGGTGAACTTGGAATTCAAGTTACTCAAATCCAAGTTCAGCTTTCTCTCACTAGCCTGAGTGTTTGCATTTTACTATCATACCTTGAAAAGGAGCTAAAATGTGAACTTCCAAGGTAGACAGTGCAAACAGCAGTTGTCATGCACCTAAGTGTTCCTCAGGCTCCAGTAAATCTGCTCTAACACAGGAGAAGAAAGAGAAGAGGAATATATGGTGAGGAAGGGAAGAAACCATGGACAAAAGGATTTTATTTTCCTTAAATGAACCCCCCAAATCCTAAGTATTATAAACAATTCACATTTAGAGGACAACCCAAAATTTATATAACTTTCCATGCTATATCCCTATTAAGTTATGCAATTATTATGTAAACTTTTCATATGAGGAAATTAAAGCTCAGTAATATTAAGTGACTTACCCAAGACCAGTGAATGTCAGAGACTGAATCCAGGTTTCCTGATTCCAAGTCTGGTGCTACATAATTCTATTCTTCAAGTAGCCTAGCCAGAGAGATATTTCTGCAGAGCCTCAACTAACTCTACTCTGGGCCTTAACTTCAGGTTGGGAATCAATTACCTATGTCAATCAACTGCTCTTTTTTTCACCAAAAAATTATCCCAGTCCTTATAGATCCATTGCAAATTTGTAAAGTCACAACCTCACTGGAAAGGTTAACACACTTCCATAATGTTACTGAAGAGTTGTACGACTGCTTATTAATACATTTTTCTTTTGCAGATTACAAAAAACAAATTAAACTCTACAATGCAACTGCAACACTTTCCCCAAAGTTCTGAATGTGGGCCTCAACTATATGACCACATCACAGTGAAGCAAATTAAAAGGCAAAATTAGATGTATTCTCTGAGTGTATTCCTGACTTCTTTGGAAAAAAAAAAAAAGCAAACCATTTGCTTTATTTTCTGGAGGTAGTTTAAATTTCCATGATCATATTGAAGTAAAGATTGAGTATTGCATATTTATGCAAGGGAAATCTTTTGCAATTTGGTACTTTCCATGATGTAATGGCTAAAAAAGAGTAACACAGTACTGCCCTCTATAGGTCACAATTAGATACTCTCAACTCCATGGGACTTTGCTGCCCTCCTGTGGCTCTCCTTTGTGGATGACCAAAGCACCATATTCTTGTCTATTGGTAAAAGTTGCTTATGTGTCCCAATCCAGCTTTTATACATACCCACCATTTTCTTGCCATCTATGCTTCCACATGGGTTAAACTGATGTAGTACCATTCTGGTATTGAGATTTATGTGCTCAAAATGCCTTGCCAACATTAAAGCACTACATAATAGACAGTCATTATTGTTATTGCCATTGTGGTTATAATTATTTTTTACTAATGCTATTACTCTTTTGAGAAGCACAAAGGAATACCTAAAGGTATCTCTTATTGTATTTGCCCATGAGTCTAACAACATGTAATGGGTGAAGTCCATAGTCTTCTCATCTTTAGACTTGGATGACTGGCTCATAGATTCAGAGGTGGAAGGAATCTTACAGGTCAGATAATTCAAGACTTGCATTTTTAGTTGAGAAAACTGTATATCAAAGAAGCTAAGTGACTTGTCCAAAGTCACACAGATCTCTAAAGAGTGGCTGAGCCAGGATTCAAACCCAAGTGCTGTCATTCGGCAGGCAGCGCTCTTGACATCATGCTTGTCCATGAAGAATCTAGATTACATAACCTGAGGTCTCTTTCTAGTCCTAAATGTATGCTTCTATGATCCAACTCTTATGAACAAGTAAAATAATTTGCCTTCAGTTGTTTAGTTTCCAACTTTATTTCACACTCCAGAACTTACTATCTACAATAAACAAATACAGTGTTTTGTTATTCAATAATCACGCTACTTGCAGGTTATTCACACGCATGGTAATGGCTTCTCTTTAGCAGTATTTTCTGCACTTGTGCATGCATAGAGATTGTGCTTGGGTTTTGGCTAGAAACAATTGTGTAACATGTCTGTGACTATGATTTTGCCTTGTCACCTCTGATGATAATCCACCGAAACTTCTGCCAGCTACTATCCTGTATAGCATGTTCATTCTTCTGATATGCTAAAATTAACCCAGACTGTTTTCTTCTTATTACATCTTTGACCTCAGTTGTTGTTTTTTTCATCTGTAAAATGAAGGGTTGGTTTCTAAGATCCCTGCCAGGTCTAAATCTATGATCTTATGGTCATACAAGATAAATACAAGTTTTCTTTGTGTCTACTTTGGGCACGCTTACAAAAAATCAGTATGTGAGGGTTCTGATGGAGAGATGATATTAACATCTTTATAAATAACAATGGTGATAATAATATTAATAAAATCCATTCTTATATTATTTTAATGCTTAAAAAGTAATTTTCTCATGGCAAACTCATATGTTATCACCATTGTAAATGAAATATAGGTATAGAGAGGTTAAGGTGACAAGAATTTGAACTCTAGCTTCCTGAATCTAGGACTAGTACTCATTCCACTACCATAGAGTGAATTTTATAAAACATCATCAATTGTGACAGATTATAAAGGAATTTTAAGATGTTTGGAAACTTCTCTAAATAAGGGAAAAAGCAAAATGACCGTAAGATAAAGATAGTGATGGCATTAAACATTTTGGCATTTAATGGCAAAAATGAGGGATACTCTATAGAGATCCTAATAATTGTTCCTTTCTCTTGTATCCATCATGCTGTATATATCATGTCTGCATGATAAAGAGCACACAGGAGCCTGGGATAGACCACAAGACCATCCTGAAATACCTTGGTCAGTATCTCACTGCTATAGAGAACACCAATATTCCATAATAGCTGATTCCACCTGTCTTCTTGCTGTAGCTATTCAATAATCCTCCAGAATCTAGATAATGTTTCAATTTTGTGTGATCCCTCTATAAATAAAGTACTTTTTGACAGTTCTAAATATAAGCCATTATAGCAAAAGACACCTGTTTCTAAGTAGATGAGTTCAAGGAACGTTTTTGAATGTCTTTTCTAAAATTATTTTGTTTAAATTGTGTGTTAATCAAGAGGGAAGACTGCCAGACAGAGTGAGAAGTGACTCTGATAGTTCAGCACCAATTTTGAATTAAGTACCCACTCTGTCATTACTTACATGTAGATGAAACTCCATTTCTTATGATCCTGACATCCTTTTCAACAACTTCTTTCATTCAGTCAGTCATTTAACAAATATTTATTGTGTACCTACTATATGCTTGTCAATGCTGGAGTTACACGGAAGAATAAAACCCAGTCATATTACAATGGAGGTATTTTTCATCTTCTACTAATTTTTTCCTATTTGCATTTTTAGGTTCTTCTTTGGGGTCATCCTAGATTTCATGAAGGAGGCCTAGTAATGATCCATGACTTGAGGCAATCATAACCTATAAATATTTCAAAGACTACATCATTTACAAGGAATACCACTTCTATTTTTACCATGAACACCTTTGATGAATTTATACAGCCTTCTTTTGTACCACATCTGACACTAGAAATCATGAGGCTTGAAAAGAGCCTATGTTTATATCTACTAAGGAATGTTACAAAGGATATTATCTAGGAAATGTTTGATCATAAAAGAAGGTGGGATGATCATGTAGGGAGAGAGAAAGATAAAGTTGGATAGGCTGAATGCTAAACTGGAACTCACAAACTATCAAAAGATTTCCCAGGGATGGGAGACCATGTGCAAGATTCACATAATATCTATGAACATAGATATGTAGGTGAAAGGGACCTTAGTTTATGGCACATCTATGGCACAACCCCTTCATTTTACGGATAATGAAAGGGAAGCCCAGATTAACTCAGATACATGCCCAAAGTCACAGATGTAGAAGATAGTGAAGTCGAAATTTGACTCCAGGTCTTCTGACTCCAAATTCAATGGATGTGAAGAATAGATAGATTGTGAGATCACTGCATTAGTAGAGGAGGGGGTTGGGAGAGGAGGAAAGGGAAATTAACAGAAACTAGTGGGAAATCAGTCTCATAAACCTAAACCAGTGATCATCTTCTTTCATAGACTTCCTTAGTTAACTGACTTACAGCGGCACAGCAGGACAACTAGAAAAAGGAATTTATTCATGTTTAAAGAATATTCAATTAAGTAACAGCTCCCCCTACTGATGGAGGGAACAACACAATTATTGATGATACAAATAGGTTGACAAGGTCCCCATCTCTAAAATGCTTGCAGAGACAAGTTGATGAAACTATATATGGTCTACTAAATTTGACTTTCACAAGAGAAAGGTCAGGGGTAGGGCTGTGGCTGCATCAAGCACCTCCAGCTCTATCCAAGGACAAATGGGGGTGCAATATGTACAACACAGACACTTTTACAGGCTTCTCCCTTCCAACAAGTCTTTAAAAATGCTGATCCGAGAGACTTAAAAGCAACTCACTCGAGACTCATTTTCAGTATGGCTAAAGTTCTGAAACCCAGACTGCAAAATCTCAGGAAGCAGCTGGGTTCCTAATTAAAACAAATCGTTAATAGATTTAGCAGGCCAAATTTATGCTTTTCAATTAAAAACACTATTGCATTTGGTGTATCTGCTCATGTGTATATATGTATGTGTGTGAGTGAGTGTGAGTGTGTGAGAGGAAGCAAAGCAAAACAAATGAACAAGGTTATACAATGGGAAGGACTCAGGGTATTCCAGAAGGTAAGCTACTAAAATATAGGGTGAGTCAAAACTAAACCACAAAGGTTAATTGAATCAATTCTTAATTATTTGAGTAACTTTAGTCTAAACACATTTCCCTACTATGAATAGTGCTTATATATTGCAACCCCTTAAGTCTTTATATTACCATTTTGTGAAACTTAGCTGCCTTTAACCACCTTAAGTGATAGAGAAACAGTATGGTGAGCAATCTTCCTCCAGGCCATCCAAGAGGTCAGTGAAAGAGTACCCTGTCCTTAGGGCGCAATTAAACTCACATATCAGCCAGAAACCTGTGCCTCTGTGTGAATGAAACTAATCTAAACAATATTTACTTCGTAGCTACAGGGTGTCATTGAGTATTCTTGGGCAATCATCTGTTTTGCCCATCATAGAACAATCAGCTCCCTACTCACCTATAGGATCAGGCTCCCCCTATCATAATCTTCTCTCCTGCCTGCTTAACTTGTATTGCTTCTGAGTTCTTTGGTACCAAAAACATAATATGGGATGGAATGCACATTTGGATTACTAACATTTATTAAGACCAAATTACCAAACCTACATTAGATGAATCAAAAGTGGTAGAAGACAATAGAAGGAACACTGGATTAAGAGTCAAAGACAAGCAGCTATGTGACACAGTGGATTCAATGCTGAGACTGGAATCAGGAAGACCTGAGTTCAAATCTGGTCTCAGATACTATCTGAGGAAATCACTTAACCTGTCTACCTCAGTTTCTTCAACTGAAAAATGGAAATGTTAATAACATCTACCTCTCAGGATTGCTGTAAGGATCACATGAGATAATCTCTGTAAAGCATTTAGCACGGTGTTTGGCACGCAGTAGGTACTAAATAAATGATTGTTCCCTCTCTCCCATCATTCTCATCAAAAGAACTGGGTTCAAATTCAAACTCTAAAGCTTTTGTGAAATTAGGGAAATAACTTCTCAGGGCCCATTTCCTTATCTGCAAAATGAGGCAGTTGTATAATATAATCTCCAAGGTCCTTCTACGATTCTACAATCACTGTCAACTTGCCTTGAATTACACTTGCCTCCCTCATAGAAACAGAGAGGCTTTAAACAAGAATTCATTATTTTAGACAAAGGAGTGAGTTTAATTCTTCCCCACTTTCCAGCTTCCTTTATGTATTATCTTTCCCCCATTAGAACGTAAGCCGTGTGAGGGTAAGGGATTGTCTTTCTGCTTGTATTCGCAGGGCTCAACATCTTGTGCCCAACTTGCGGTAGAAACTTCCAAACTTGAAATGGTCTGATCAGCCACAGTTGGACACACTGTACCTTGACCCCAACATAATGATGTCATTTTGGTCCTCTTCCAGAATGGATGGCAACTATCATCTACTTCCCAGGGTTGGTGTGAGGATCAAATAAGTAATATTTGTAGAAGTACTTAGTACAGTGCCTGGCACATAGTAAATGCTTAATAAATGCTTGTTGACTAAGAACACAGGAATTTCTTAAAGAATATTTTCCTTTTTAAAAAACTGTATTTTTCTACAGCCACCACCCCATTTACCTGGAAATGGATTCTTATGATTCTGTCTCCAGTTTCTTTGAATTTTTTTTCCATAGACTATCTAGGAATTCCCCTTTGAAGTTCAGTGCTAAATTTGATTAGAAAGCTAACCCAGCATTAGGTTGTACAAGGAATCACTTTTTTAAAAAAATTAAAAGGAGAGCCAACCCAACCAACACTAAAGTGCTGAAATTTGTTTTTATTTACTACCTCTCTGATGAAAGCAACTTTCTTTAAAGAAGAAAAATTGTATTTTGGAAATTGGTAAAACACAAAACTAGACTATTGGAGATGGGCTTGTATGTTTTTCCCTGTTTTGTTTTACAGAAAGTTATTTTGGTGGGTTAGAGGATAGCAGATCGTGGGGGGAAGAGAAGGTGGTAGAGTTGCTTTAATATAAAAATGGGCAAAATATTCATCACTGCTTGCTTGAACTATAAAAATTAAATACCATTATTTGCTTCTAGACTTTTTCTTGTATCTTAATATCTCCTACCTTAAGTATTTTTACGTCTATTCTCCCCTTTTTGATTGCCATGACTGTTCTTCATCATCTCTAGAAAACCAAGTCCTAAGTATGGAACACATTAGAATAGATAAAAAAAATATCAAAGTCCATCAGGACAAGCCAGTTGCAAATACACAAGTATGGGAACTATTTTCTTTTGGTTTTCCTTGCTAGTGCTTAATTCCAAAAATAAATGGTGACAGTGGATCAGGCAGCTGATTAATTCTGGTGCTAAGAGATCAGAAGCTCAGTTTCATGGCTTTGACACCTACATGGGTTTAGATATCTATACGACTCATGTTGGTTTTTTCTACATTGAAAACCCTGGGTACCTATCATGTACTCCTTAGTCATAAGAAGGTTCAACAAGCAAGCCACTCAAGCTTCATGGCTTAGTGACTTTCGATCAATAGTTTCTCCTTCATCTACAAAGGATATTAGTTTTGAGAACAGCAACAAAAAGTTTTATACAATGTTTTCCTCTCCTAGAGTCCTACTCTAATGTCTCATTGCAGTGTGGAAATCACTGTAGTCTCTCAAAAGAGAAGCAAGTAGCTTTTGTTGAGCTGTTGCAACAATAAATAAGGGTTGAGTGATGGGCTCGGGATCTATCATTTGAGGGCTTAGCTAACTTCAAAGAAATCCATTACTTGAACGATGAGCAACCAGTGAGAAATATTTTGGGGGGGGGGATCCCAAAATTCATTAGGACTATATATTAAGGACATTATACAAGTGAAACAATAAGTCTTTTTAAATGTTAATCTGCTGATCCAGTGGTATACATTTCAGAAAATAAATTACCATGCAAAATCTCCCAGATATACCTATGGCATATATCCTGTGCAATCTTACTTTCCCAGTGTACATCAGGACTGCAGGGATGACTTAAGTAGTTGCTACATCTAGGAGCCAATCTAATAAAATTATATTCACTTTCTTTGCCCTCCTTTGCTACTCTACTCTCTTGTGTTTTAACATTGATATCATGTTAACTAGATGACACTTGGTGATGGAGAACTCCTTGTCATATAATCTCTAATTTTGAAATTAGTTCAGAGATGCAAGAGAATTTTCCACAGGACTCTGTTAAACTCTATGAATGCTTGACTTTCGAGGCAGGCAGCTGCATCAAGCCAGAAAAAGACTTGCAGCTGGCCATGGCAGTGAATTACCCCCAGGCCTATAAAAGAGCATCAGGACATTCTCTTGATGCTGGCATTCAGTGAAGTAAGTGCTACATAAGCCAGCCCCTGGATGTTTGTAACAGACCATATTGTGAGCAGAAAGAGTAGTTAGTTAATTCAAGTATATGCCAGTAGAGTGACAATGAGTCAGTGTGTTATGAATGAGTAGGTGTGTTATTTGGGTGCCAATCCTTGGAAAACTTGAGGATACATTTGGGACTTAAAGTCCAGGTCCCTGGATAGTTTCCAAATATGGAAAAAGTGAGTACTTGGGCCAGGTGAAACACCTTCTTAGTGCTCTGCCCACTGCAATCAAATAAAGGTCACTAATGGTGCAACATCCTCCTTTGGAGGATTGTGATATTGAAGCACTGGCAAATATGATATTATCTGATTCCCCCAGTTCTGAGTCCCAACAGTCTCCACATGGCAAAGAAGTGTGCAGGAATAGTGGCACAGGGAGAAGCCAGTGGACCCAGACCCAGAGCTTGAGCATGCTGATGTTGGTCTGTAACCAGATTACCAGGATACTGCACCAGGCTTTTTAGCCTGGGGGGTAGGAAGGGATGGCAATTCGTTGCAAAGGCCAGGCAGCTGTGACCCTTCTTGTGCTTGGTATAGCTGCTTGCCTCTCAAGTTGAGTATCCTCAAAATTTAACCATTTCTTTTCCAAGAGCTTTATGGTCACTAACGAGTTAATCAATACACCATACAGAAGCAGTAAATCAGGATTATTATCCTTAAAAAAAAGAGGAAACTAGGCCTCAGACACATTGGTTTGCCCAAGGTCAAACAGCAAGTCAGTGAAAGAGCCAAGATTAGAAATCAGACTTCCTGGCTCCTTGTCCTGTGCTCAGGATGAAACAACCATAGCTCATTCAGTTATACTATGAGATATTAGGCACCTTTTGAAACAAGGAACAGATTCCAGACACTCACTATTATTTCATATAGGAACTTAAACTTAGATCTTTCACTGCCACTTAAAACATAATCTTATTGGGACTTATAAGGGGGAAAAGGAAACTGTCCTTTGTGTCAGAAATTTTTAATTTGCCCATACTTATATTTAGTGGTTGGCTAAAGCAAGATCTAGCAGTCCTTTTTTTTTTTCGGTAGTACCAAATAGCATAATCCCATGCCTTAAGTGATATCTCTCAATAAAATGATTTTAATAGCCCAAGCTACATTTGAACAGTTGCGAAGCAGAGAAAGATTGCTCAGCTTCCTTACAAAGTCACTGCACGAGTAGTTTAACACAGTGCTGTGTGAGGTGTTAGAGATCATCAGCATGAAAGAAACAAATTCTATTATAGTGTAATGTGGTGGTCTGTAGTGATTTATTTGGAACCCAGGGGTACAGGTATGGGGAGCACACATTATGATAGTTTGCATATTCTGAGAAACTATTGGGGTGAGGGGTAAAGGGAACATAACAAATCCTATATTGCTATACTTGGGCTGCAAGAGAACTCATTTAGTATGAGATTAGACCAGAAAGCTGGATCTGAAAGGGGGAGGGAGCGGAAGGCTATTGAAAACTATGAGATTCTACTGCTGACTGTGGAGGTCATGTGACCCTGACACATAACTTTTACTGAGTTGACTATATCTCACTTCCTGTAAGTGCCTGTCCCTCATGCTCACTTTCAAGGACTTGGCCAATCTCCTTTTGTAAATAGAACAATGCTTTATATTTCTCTATTACTCTGCAGTGACTATATCAATAATGCAGGAAACGCATCTGTCCGGCACAATGAGAATATTTTTCTGATTTCGGTTGACAGTTATGGTAATAGTTTGGCAAACAATCTACTCCACCATCAATGACCGCAGATTACAGCTGTTTTTAAAAATCTCAGCTGCTCCTGGAAACTTAGAAGATTGATTGTGTGCCCAGAGAGAGACAGAAAGACATGCCACAAGCCTTTACGGTAAAGAAAAAAAAAATGTTAACTCTTTTTTTCTCACTGTAAAAAACTAAGGTAATATTGGGGGAAAGCACACCATGTTGCATATGGAAATAACATGAGGAATACAAGATGGTAAAAATCATTACTCCTTTGCATCTTTAGCAACTATTTTGTCCCAAAGGAGTCTAACATTTCCAGGAGGATTTTTCTAGGAAGCAAGGGGACTCAGAAATCTTTTAGACTTCTTTTTTAACTTGAAAAATTTCCCAAATCAGCCATATCTCATTTTGAAGAAATTTACAACAAAAATGCCAGGAAAATACTTCAATCTCTATATTGTTGCTGTCTATAAATACAACTCAGGTTACTGATAGCAGTACAAGAATTAAAAACACATATATTTGCGTAACTCTACCTCCATATCTCTCCTTCCATCTAACATGCATATATAAATAGATAACATGGATATACATATAGAGACACATACATATACACATACATATGTGTGCATGTAAATGTATATGTACCTATATAAATTCATTAATTCACAGTTTAATTCCATGAATGAAAATGAGTGAAGAACTGGGAGGAAAGCTGTTTTTTGTTGTTGACTTTAAAAAAAAATTAAGGCACTTCAATTCTTAATTGAGGAATTTAATATGTGGGTATTCCCAGAACTGTAGTACAGACATGGTGACCTGAACTTGAAATAATCAGTATTTCAAATTTATTCTCTAGTCCCCCCACCCCCAAGGAATTTTTCTGGCATATCTCTTTTATGAAAATAATAGTGCTGATCTTGCTCATGGCCTGTGACATTGGCACATTGCCAGCCATTGTTATCCAGAAACCAAAAAAAAAAAAGTAATGATGGCTGTAAGTCAGTCAGTAATACTCAAAAGGTGCTAGTTGTATCCCCCCTCTCAGTTATAGGGCAAAACCACTTGAAACAGCAGTAGTAAGGGAAGGTGGTTTGTGCTACTCACAGTCTTCAAATTCAGGTAAGTTCATTTTTCTTGTGAACTCTTCACCTAGGCCCCAATTAGTATCCTATTAACCTCCTTAAATGTGGAATTGCTAAGATCTTAGAATACTCCAAAATGGTCTATTAGCTACCCCATTTCCTGGCTGCATCAGATGAAAATGCCGAAGTAGGTCACTCAACAGAATTACCTTGATTAATTTCAGCTATCTGTACATGGGCCATGATGTCATCCAAGTAAAAGGTGATTTAAATTTGACAGGCAAATTCTGTGAGAGATTAAACAAGGATGTTTGAGCATATACAACTTAAAGTTTAGGATGAGTTTAATGAGATAAATATTCCAAACATTAAAAATTAATTCTGCAAATGGTGACCTTCTTAAAGGTAATATTAAATTCATGTACTCTTCAAAGCCTATAGAAAAAAAAAACCATGCTATCAAATATAAATCTCTGAACTTGTCTGTATGATCGTGGCAAGTTATATCCCCTTTGTGGGCCTCAGTTTCCTTCTCTGCAAAAACGAGTTAAATTATATCTTAAAGGAGTCTTCCAGCTCTAAAATCCTACTATCTTATGACTTATTATCACCACCACCCACCCACCTTCTGACCTGGACACATACACAGAAACAGATACACAGAGCTAAGTTGCTTTTAAAAACACTGGGGCACACTATTGATGTAATATGAAAGCTTCGAAAATGACATTTTCAAAAGAGTATCTTTACTAAGAATATAATATGAGTTTGAATTTGAAAAGTTACACTGCACACTATAATGTCCGTTGCCATATATGTGTAACAGTGATTTAAAAATATGGATTTTAAGAAAAATGTGCCTTCTCATACTTTTTATATATCAACACATAGTATGATTTCTTTAGGATAAGGAGGGGTGAAAAAACTTTTAATTTATGAAGCTTTATCAGGAATCAGAAAGACCTAAATTCAAGGCTTTCCTATCTCTGATGCATACTGATGCAAACAGAGATCAGTCAATTAAATCCACTTAGTCCCAGAAAGGAAAGGGAAGGAAAAAAGAAGGAAAGGGAATGGAAAGGAATGAAAACCAACAGCAATAACAACAGACTTTGTATTATAGCAGACATTGGACTAGCCCTGGAGGAAGGAAGGCAGACATTGGTTCAAATCCTTCTGCCAACACTTACTGACAACTAGCTGATTTGCTCCATAGGCTCATAGGCCCAGAGCTGGAAGGACTTGGCCTTCTAGTCCAAACTCCTAGATTTACAAGTGAGGAAACTGCAACTAGTTAAAAGGAAGGTTAAGTTACTTAATGTCACACAAGGAAAAATCATGAGAGGCAGGGTTAGAGGAAAGAGTTTTCTGCCTTGAGATTCTATCTCAGTAAAATCACATGTGCATCTTGTCTACATTTGGCATAAGAACATCTAAAGAAGAAAGTGTTTCAATTCTTCAAAGATGTAATTTCATTGATAGAATGTAAGCTCCTTGAGAGCAATAGACTGCTTCACTTTAGGTTTTTTGTCCCTAGCACTTAGCACAATGCCTGTCATATAGTAGACGCTAATAAATGCTTATTGATTGACTGATGTGAGTATTCCCCTCCATTCTTTAGTAGGGATAATTTTCATGAATTTCATAGCTAAGCAGCAGCAGCAGCAGTAGCAGCAGCAGCACCACCAGCAGCAGTAGCAGCAGCAGCACCAGCAGCAGCAACACAATCATCCATTTCTCTTCCCAGCTTGATAGACCCTTCTGGAACTCGTACTCTGCTGGCATTCCCTTAAAGAACCCAGACTTATCTATTCCATTGTGGGAAAGAATTTAAAATATTAAATCTGCATATTTGTAATGTATACACAGATATATAACATATACACAGAGATGTGGAATATAGCCTCTAACTGGCATCCATATTGGAATGTGAGATAGTAAATATAAGCCCATATATTGGAATCATTTTTATACACACACTCACACACACACACACAAACAACCCTACCTTTTTTTTCCCGCTACTGTCTTTCAAACATTAAATTTGTTACTTTTTCAATATACAGTTATACTTTACTAGTATCATTTGAATGATGGATCCTGTTTCCAATTCTAATTAGAAGTCAAAGAAATCATGAATGATCTCTGAGCTTTAAAGGTTCTACTTTGCAGATTCAAGGACAATTACTGGCTTCTGGACTATGGCACAGTCTACATAACACATATTTGCTAAATCTGTCTGGGAACTGATTACTACTTCCTTTTAGAATGATTAAACTTTCATTAGACATTAAACAAAAAATAAAGGCCCAGTCAGGGATCTCTCTTGGCTAGAGAAATCAGTGGGAGGATTGCCACCTTTTAGAAAAAAAAATAAAGAAATAACCTGCCACCATTAAAGAGATTGAAAGCTGAGGGTATGTATTTATGCCATTGAGCCAAATTTAATGTTCATAAAGACAATGAAACTTCAGTATCCCAAGCCTTCACTTCCAAGCTCCAGGTCAGAGACAGATGACTTCACTCAGAGATTTATTACTGAGGGGCAAAGCTTTGGAGTCTGTGTCAAGGTGGCCTCATCTGTCACCAGAAAAATTCTGCCATAATATTCTAATGTCAGATCCCACCTACCCTTGATCAATCTATCAGTTGACATACTTAGAAAATTATGAAGAAGTCTAGGTCACTTTATTTCAATATCTGAAAAACAAAGGAATACAGGAACCTAATTTAGGCAGAAATCCCATGCTGGTTTTTTTTTCGTCTTTTCTGTAAATAGATCATGGTGTTGTTGGCCACAAACTATGTCAGCATGTATTTTTGACAGTTTAATATATCTGATCACTACAATCTAAGGTAAAATGAAGTTTAATTTTATAAGAAAAGAAATATAAAAATTTAGAATCAAAGATAAGAGAATGACCTGGGCCTTCCTTGACCTCTTAATTGTCATTTCCCTTCTCTCCCTTGTGTGCTATTTCTGAGATAGCCTACGACTGAGGGTTCAAAAAAAATCGATGTCTCATAATATTTATTTTCCATCATAGGTATGTATCATCACTATCAGCTTTAAGAAAGTAGCAACTAACAGCCCCAACATTAGAAAAGTCAGGTCTAATATTTGTAATTTTATAGTAGAACCATGTTATAACACACCTTCTTCCTACCTCTCTAGCCTTTCAGTTATTTTGTTATTTGTCAGTACTCCTACCTAAGGAACTAAGAAATGGCAGGAAAGAATACAAGCTAAGATACCTGAATTCTTTTCTTGGCTTTGCCACCCACTCATTATGTTTCCTTGGACAAATCACTTAGATTCATACTGCTTGGCCCCAGAGAACAAAATTGGAAGTAAAGGATAAAAATTACAGAAAGATAGATTTTGACCAGATAGAAAGGAAATCAAGACAAAACTAAACAAAACTTCCTAACAGTTTTTTTTTTCAAAAGTGGAATGGGTTATTTCAGGAAGTAATCAGATCCTACTCACTAAAGGTCTTCAAAAAAAAAAAAGACTAGACCATTTTCCAGAGATGTTATAAAAGAAAGGATATTCTGGCTCAGGTTCCAGGATAGATTAGATGGCCCCTGACATTCTGGTATACACAGATACATTCTAATATATACGATCACAACATCATGGGATCATAGATTTACAGCTGAAGGGGCTGGAGAGGCCATGGAGTCCAACCCTATTATCTCACAGATAAGGAAACTGAACCTGTAGAGGTCAGGTGACCTTCTCAGAATCACACAGCTAATAAGTATCTGTGGTTGGACTGGAAGTCTGATTATATTCCCAAAACAGGACATTTAGACTGTAGTCTATGGGTTTTTAGAAACTTTAAATGGTGCACATTAATCTTAGCCAAGTAATTGGTTTCTAACAGACATTCTTTGAATTTTGGAAGAGCAACCAAACTTCAATCATCAAAAAGATTTCCCAATAATATTTTTGTCATCATAAGTAACTTTTTAAATATATTTTTAACATTTCTTATAGTATTTACTTAATTTTATTTCATTCATTCCAACCTTGACATTTGATTTTTTTTTTTGTCCTAGAATATTCCAAGAGAAAGTAGAAGAACAACTAATAGTTAACCAGAAAAGCCTGATTCTTCTGGTCCTAGAGGCAAATTATAACTTTCTCACCCTTTGGCTCCTCAAGTTTGCCCCTCCCACCTTTTAGCTGGCCTTCCCCAGCTTTTCTATTGCCAAGTGTCAGCGCTCACTTCTCACAGGCCAATGCTGCCCAACTTTCCTGTGGAGGCATTAAGAAAGATGAATTTTCTAAAATGAGGCCGACCAGTGAACTGTGATGGCAATGTAATTCCATTACTTTCAAAGGAGTTGAGTCTGTTAGACCCATCCAAGTGTAGCAATGCTATACCTTGAAAAGGAAAAAGATACAGCAGCTTGCAGTGGTAGTTTATTTGTTTCTTCTTTCTTCTCCCTTGTGTCCAGTGCAGAACTTCAAATAATGGAGAGGCTTGAATGTCAATTTAGGAGGAATGACTAGAGGGGCAATGGTATTGGCTGATGAGTATAATTGAAAGGACCCTAAAGCATTTGATAGAATAAAACAAAGAAGTTGACTCAGTTTTTCCCTCTTGCACTTGACTTGGAATAAGGTTAGAACCAATGTATGTCAGTTCATAGCTGAAATATACACAGACATGTAAACGTGTGTGTGTGTGTGTGTGTGTGTGTGTGTGTGTGTGTGTGTGTGTGTACTTTAAGCAGATACTATTGATTGAAAACATAGACTCTGGAGTCAAAGGACCTGGGTCTAAATTCAAATCTCACCTCTGATAATAACTACTTGTGTGATCTTGAGTGAATCAGGTCATTTCCCTGGGCCTCAGTTTCCTCATCTATAAAATGGCCTCTGAGGTTCCCTCTGCTATAGATATATTATCATATGATCCTGTAATAAAACAATGTTTTCTCTAAATTGAAATTTCATAGTCTCCTTAAAGTTAAGATTCATAGGGGAAAGGGTGGAATGGGGCAGGGGGAACAGCCAAAATGAACACTATCAAGAAACTGAAATCTTTTAGAACAAGAGACATAAGAACGTCTTAATTTGATTCAAATCAATTTGATGAACATTTTAAATTACTTATTACGTGCAAGATGGTGCATTAATCACTGGGATATAATACAAAGACAAAAACTGGAACATTCCCTGCCCTCAAGGAACTCATATACTATGAGTGGTAATTTTCCACCTCTTCCCTTCATTTTTATTCTCTTTTGGAAGTTAATAGATATTAAATATGAGCTTGTGGTTGTTGTTTAGTCATTTCAGTTGGGTCTGACTGTGTGACCTCATTAGCGGTGTTCTTGGCAAAGATACTGAAATGATTTGCTGTTTCCTTCTCCAGATCATTTTATAGGTAAGCAACTTAAGGTAAACAGATTTAAGTGACTTGACCATGGGTCACAATTAGTAAGTCTCTGAGGCCAGATTTGAACTCAGGAAGATGAGTCTTCAAGCCTAGCACTCTATCCCCTGCACTACCTGGCTACCCCATTAGGTGTGAGCAGTAGACGGTTAGTTGTGTCCAAATCCCTTATCTGGATTGGTTTATTCTATTTTTTTAAAATGCACTAAACTCCAGGATATGAGCCCTCTAGGGATCATTTTATCGACAGAAGAAATCTCTGATTCTGGTTCAGAAATAATGCTTCATTAAAACTCCTCACACTGGCTCCAAAGGAGAGGAATGAACCAAAGAATTGGTCTCATATTATAGTATATAGCCTTACAATACATATATATATATATATATATATATATATATATACACATATGTAGTATATTACAGTATATAATCTCATACATATGCTATATACACTATACATACATATATATGTGTGTATATATGCATGTGTGTGTATATATATGCATAAATATACATATATAGTCTCATATCATAGTGAAGCCAATATCCAGTTCACCAGTCTAGTCATATTGCACATCCAATTCCCCACAGGAGGCACAACTTCTTCTTCCCCAAAGCCTCTAAGATGTGAATTGGAGGTTCATAGGATCATAGATCCGGAGCTGGAAGGGACCTCAAAGGCTAGCTAGTCTAACCCCCTCATTTTACCAAACGAGGACACGGTAGTAAATACTAGAAGAGGGATCTAAAACCAAGGTCCAGAGCTGGTGCTTCTTCCATGATATTATGTAGCTGATGTAAATTGTTAGCTCTCTGGAGCTCCTTCCTATTCCTAACTTAGCAATAGAAAACTGTCAACTTTTAATTAAAAGTGCAAGAATATCCCATAGCTTAATGTGTAAATAATTACACTGGTATATTTATTTGGCCCCTTTGAAAGGCTAAAAAAAAGAAAGAATTAGAAAATACAACATAAACCTGAACAGAAACTAAGAGGCTACATTTCAAAAAAACAAGGCAAGCCAGGGACATACTCCCAGGGGCATCACTCTGAAATGCCAGCCTTTAATGATTTGGAAAGAAACACATTTCAACACTACGGTGGCATGAGTACATCAGAGTTGTAGTCGGGAGCGTTAGCCAGTTTTTCTCCTAAGTACCTAAGGGGGAGTTTGGAACCACTCAGGCCCACTCCTGAAGCTCCCAAGAGCAGAGTGTTAACAGTGCCGTCACATTGTAGAGGTCAGCTGATACAACATATTACATCATCACAATTGTACCAAGGCAGCTACTGTGGGATTAGGCTAAAGTATCTGACAGCTGCTGGTAGATTATACCGCACTCTTACACTGGAAGTTGAAAATGAATACCAAGTCAAGCATTGTTGCTCTGTGAAACCATTACCTCCATCCCAGGAGGGTGACCTGATGTTTTTTCTTTTACCCATTACCATTTTGGGGGAAGGTTTTTCTTGGGCTTCAGAAATGGTTAGCAAACTTGCAGTTTTCTAAGAAAAACTTGGTTGGTGGTGAGTTTTTTTCTAGAATAGTTTTATTTTATTTTTTCCCCAAAATCAATTGTCCCTTTTTTCTGAGCCTAAATTTTTGTTTGTTTGAGAAAAAATATGTCTAGCCTCATGATGGTTATCATCTTAATATGAATTTGGTTTTGTTTTTACTTTAGTATCTCTTGATCTGCTCTCAGGATGTGACTATCTTCCAGGAGCATGATCAAATGTTCATTAGAAAACTACTTGAATTCAGTGGACATTCTTAGGGGCTACAGAACATTCTTCAAAAAAAGATAATATTGAGTGTGCTTTATGCCTGCCAGATAATGATCCCTCTACTAATCTCTATCTTCTCCCTCCCTATCTTTTCTTCAACCTCTACCTTGCTAATAGTCTAAGTTGATAAAAAGTGACATTATGATGCAAAAATTGGTGTCTATCTGTATGCTTTGCTCCAAAGATAGAAGGGAAAGTTTTATATCTAGGACACAGTGGAGATTGAGACAAACATATGATTGCAAGAGCCATACTCTAATAGATAAAAGTAGTAAAAAAAAAAAGTTTTCAAGAGAACTGCACGCTATTACAACAGCCATGGGAAAGGTTGCTCCGAATTACTGACAATGAGAGAAATGCAAATTAAGACAGTTCTGAGGTTTCACTACTTACCCAGAACATATGCAAAGATGATAAAAACTGAGAAGCCAGTGTTAGAAGCAGCATAAGAAGACAGGAACTGGATATACTGTTGGTGCAGCTGTAAATTGGTCCTAAATATTCTGGAAAATGTTTTAGAATTATTCAAAGAGAGTTACTAAACTATTCATACTCCTTGACCCAGTGGTATGGGTCAATTACCAAGTAGTTACTCCTTCCTAGGTGTATACTAGGTATTATGAGGTATATACTTCCCAAGGGAGTGAATGACAGAAATAAAAGTCTCCTATCCAACAAAATGTTCATAGTGATACTCTTAGTGGTAGCAAAGCACTGAAAATAAAATGGCTGCTCATTGATTAGAGAATAGCTGAGCTAACTATGGTACATGAATGTAAAGGAATACTACTACATAATAAGAATTAAAAACTATAAGAAATTCAGAGAAACAGAAAGTTTTGTATGAAGTAATTCAGAGAGAAGAAGCAAAACCAAGAGAATATTATGCATAATAGCCACAACGATGTAGAATAATGATAGCTAACATTTATATAAAATCTATTGTGTCCCAGACACTATGCTTAAACACTTTGCAATTACTATCACATTTGATCCTCACAACAACTCTGGAAGGCAGGTATTATAATTATCGGCATTTGACAGATGAGGAAACTGAGGTGAATAGAGGTTAAGTGATTTCCCCAGGGTCACATAGTTAATAAATGTCTAAGGGAGGTCTTAATAACTCCAGGTTCAGTCCCTTATCTACTAGGCCACCCAGGTGCCTCTTTAAAAAAAAGACAAATTTTTTAGGAAAAAAGTAAGGTTAATGGTAGGGAGGCAAGATTAAGTATTGTCAAAATGTTTATCAGAATTAATATATACCATATTGATTTTGTTGTGCCCGATGAATTTAGGTTCTAGAGAATGTTATGCTAACTTCTATAAGACAAGGCTCTTACCTTCCCATGGTCTCACTTGGGTGAAAAGATCTCAAAATAAAAACTTCAAGGAACATTATAGCCTAGCCAGGTCAAGGGAAAAATACTGCAAGTGGCCAGAAAGAAACAATTCAAATATGAGGGAGCCACAATCAGGACTGTACAGGATTTAGCAGCTGCAACATTAAAGGAACAGAGATCATGAAACATGATATTCCAAAAGGCATAGGAGCTACTACTACAACCAAGAATCACCAACCTGGTGAAATTAAACATAATACTGTAATATTAATTAAGGTGGGACTTTTTTTTACTGTTTTCTCTTTGAGAATGTTAAGGTAATCAAGTACCTTTGATTAAGTCTTAACTGGGGCTAAGCCCCATTCCCACACCCCATTTGCTGATTAGGTGTGAAGCCTTTGGGCCCTTTGAAGGGTATATAAACTCAGAGCTTGGCCTTTTATTTGGGGCTCTCACTCACTGGAAGAGTGTTGGTGTGGAGGCTCTGGGTAGTTGTTGGAGTCCCCCCCCCGCCAGCCCCGAAGAAAACCCAGATGTTGGAGCTTCTCTTTTTGGTAACTATGTATGTGATGTCTTGATCAGACAAAGCCTATCTGTTGAATTGTGTTATTTGATCTGTTGATATTTTCTGTTTGTATTTGCTCTGAAGTTCAGGGTGCTGGCTTTTCCTCCTGAACTAAGTGAATGATGTATGTATGCTTGATTGAAGTAAGATTGTTAACTCCTTAAAGCTGCTTTCCTTAGAAAAGCAGATCAAAGAACCTGCTAGCAGCTCTTGTTACTGGTCTTGTTGGGTCTTACACCCCCACAGCAGCTGCTATCCATGTTGTTATTATAAGCACTTCAAGGGGGAAAAATGGTCATTCAATGAAATAGAAGGATTTCAAGGTTTCATAAAGAGAAGACCAGAGTTGAACAAAAAATTTTATCTCCAACATCAAGACCCAAGAGAAGTCTCAAAAGGTAAAAAGGGAAAAGAACACATAAGGGGTTTGAATGGAGCTGGACTGCTTCCCATGTAGCTGGACTACATGGGAAGATGATACTTGTAATTCTTAAAAATTGTACCACTAATAGTATGGCTAGAAGGAATATACATAGAGGGTACAGATATAAGGTGAATTTGAGGGAATGACATAAAAACATAATTAGAGCATGAGAAAGAGGAGTATACTAGGTACAGAAAGAAGAGAGAGGTAGAATTGGGATAAATTATTTCATATGAAGAGGCATGAGAAAATTATTAAAGTAGAGGGAAAGATGGGAGGGTGGGTTATGGGCATTGCTTGAACTTTACTCTCACTAGCATTGTTTAAAGAGGAATAATATATACAATCAGTTGAATACAGAAATCTATCTTACCCAACAGGAAAGTAAGAGAGGGGGAGATTAAGGGGAGGGGGATGACAGAAGGAAGGGCCAAAGGGAGGAGGCGGTAGACAGAAGGAAAGCACTGGTGGGGAGGAAAAGGGTGAAAGGAGAGAAAGGACAAAAGGATGGTCAGTAGAGAGGGAAATACACATTAGTAATCATAACTATGAATGTGAAATGGGATGAACTCTACTGTAAAATGGAAGCAGATAGCAGAATGGATCAAAAACCCAGAATCCTATAATATGTTATTTACAAGAAGCACTTGAAGCAGAGAGACACACAGAGTAAAGGTTAGGGGCTGGAGCAGAATCTATTATGCTCCAGCTGAAGTAAAAAAAAAATGCAGGGGTAGCAATGCTGATCTCAGACAAAGCAAAAGCAAAAATAGATCTAATTAAAAGGGATAAGGAAGGAAACTGCATCTTGCTTGTGCCATAGACAATGAAGCAATATCAGTACTAACTATAAATGCACTGAGTGGTATAGCATTCAAATTCTTAAAGGAGAAGTTAAGTGAGTTACGGGTTCATGACCAAACGAGAGATAGAGAGCATTATGAAATGTAAAATAGATAATTTCGATTATATTAAATTAAAAGACTTTTATACAAACAAAACTAATGCAACCAAGATTAGAAGAAAAGCAGAAAACTGAGAAACAATCTTTACAGCAAGTATCTCTGATAAAGGCCTCATTTCTCAAATATATAGAGAACTGAGTCAAATTGGTAAGAATACAAGCCATTCCCCAATTGATAAAATCAAAGGCAGTTTTCAAATGAAGAACTCAAATCTATCCGTAGGTATATGAAGAAGCACGCTAAATCACTTTTGATTAGAGTAATGAAAACAAAACAATTCTGAGATACCGCCTCACACTTATCAGATTGGAAAATATGGCAAAAAAGGAAAATGATAAATATTGGAGAGGATATGGGAAAACTGGGACACTAATGCCCTGTTGGTGGAGTTGTGAACTGATCCAACCATTCTGGAGAGCAATTTTGACTATGCCCAAAGGGCAACCAAATTGTGCATACCCTTTGATCCATCAATACCACTAATAAGTCTGTAACCCAAAGAGATGACGAAAAAAAAGGAAAAGGACCTACATGTGCAAAAATATTTATAGCAGCTGTTTTCATGGTGGCAAAACATTGGAAACTGGGGAATAGCTGAGCAAGTTGCAATATATGAATGTAATGGAATACTATTGTGCAATAAGAAATGATGAACAGGCAGATTTCAGAAAAACCTGGGAAGACTTGTATGAACTGATGCAAAGTGAAATGGGCAGAGCTAGGAAAACATGGTACACAGTGTCAGCAACATTGTATGATGATCAACTAGGAATGACTCAGCTCTACTCAGCAACACAATGATCCAAGACAAATACAAAGGACTCATGAAGGAAAAATGCTGTCTATATCCAGAAAAAGAACTGATGGATTGTAAATGCAGATCAAAGTGTACTTTTTCACTTACTTTATTCTTTTTTGCATGTTTCCCCTTTAATCTGTTCCTTCTTTCACAACTGTGACTAATGTGGAAATATGTTTTACATGATAGCACATGTATAACCTATATCAAATTATACCATTTTAGGAACAGGGGAAGGGAAGGAAAGAGGGAGAGAAGAAAAATTTGGAATTCAAAATCTTTTTAAAATGAATGCTAAAAATTGACTTGACATGTAATTGGGAGGAAAATACTATTTTTGAAAAAACTGGGCAGTGTTGTAAGTCTCCAATAATCGTCAAGCTAGAGTGGGCTTTGATTTGGGAGAGAAATGTATATATTCTATTCTCACATGCCTTCCCCCTCATAACTTATTTTATTCATATTATTTGTTTTCATTCACCAAACTCAATGAGAGTAGGACAATTCAAAGCAAAGATTAAATATGAAATAATCACCTCTCTCCCACCTCTGCTCCCAGAATTAGAGACACTCAATAATGTAGTGTGTCTTCTTATTTCCCAAGGAATGATGATATCTGATAATTTTTAAAAACGTGTACAGGAAAAAAAGAGATCGTCTTCCAAATTGGAAGTACATTATGACAGTTGACATTAATCCATGTGAAAAATTAACTTCTCTAGGATCTTACTGCCTACCTGGTTCCCAGACATTTTCTTTGGGAAATGTGGTGATATGTCGATTCATTCTGAGCTACTAAACATGAACTGAAATTCTATAGAGAGCCTTTTAAAGAGAACATTTAAAAAATTATCTGTAGTTGATTTCCAAAGTAAATACCAAGAGTCAAAAGAGTAGAGATCAAAAAAATGAAAACAGTGATTAGTTGTATTTGACCAAGTTAGTTGCCAGCCAGTACCAAGAATTTACTATCTAACCTCCTAGCCATAATAGCATGCATTTATATAGCTCTCTACAGTTATAAAGTGATTTATATGTAATGCCTCATTTGATCCTCAAAACAACTCTGGGAGTTAGGTGATGAAAGCATTACTATCTTCATTTTATGGAATGAGGAAAGAGGTTCAGAACTACTGGCTTTCTTTATCTTTAAAAATAAGGTGATTGAATTAATCTCTTAGGTACCTTCCAGTTCTAAGTCTGTGATCTCAAAATCAGACGGTGAGTAAGTGGTAGGGCTAAGTCTAACTCCAAGCAAATAATAATAATAATAACAATATGATGATGATGATAATTAGCATTTCCATAGCGCTTTAAGATTTTGGGGGGCAGCTAGGTGGTGCAGTGGATAAAATATAAGGCCTAGGATCAGGAAGACTCATCTTCCTGAGTTCAAATCTGGCCTCAAATACTTACTAGCTCTATGACCCTGAGCAAGTCATCTAACTATGTTTGCCTCAGTTTCCTTATCTGTAAAACAAGCTGGAGAAGGAAATGGTAAACCACTCCTGTGTCTTTGCCAAGGAAATCTCAAATGGAGTCATGAAGAGTCAGATATTACTGAAAAACCACTGAACAGCAACAAGATTTGCAAAGAGGTTTATAAATATCTCATTTTCTCCTCACAATAATGCTAGGAAGTAGATGTTATTATTATACCCATTTTACCAATAAGAAGGCAAACTGAAAGTTAAGTGACTTGCCCAGGGTCACATTGTAGTAAGGGTCCAACATAGATTTGAAATCAGATCTTCTGACTCCAGGTTCATACTCTATCTACTGTGTCACCTTGCTGCCTTTGTTAAAAGCAACCCTAGAGAACCTCCCCCAACCCAACCTCTATCCGGACAAGAATCCTTTCTACAACGATGCAAAAAAAAATGGTCATCCAACATTTTCTGGAAAATGTTCAGGGAGGTGAAATACATTACTTCTTGAAGTAGCCTATCCAACTTGGAATAACTAAAAGAGGGCTTTGAACAACTGTTCTGACTGGTTATAATTGTGAATAGGAAAGTTTATTACTTACATTCCTCTAAGGTCATATCATTGCCTCCAAGAATAAGCAGTACTTAGAGTCTGGTTGGCAATAATTGTTACCCCGAATCCTCCTTTCCTTCAAGATGACTAAGCATTTGGCCATGAGTCAGGGGTTCTTCTCTAATCTCTGCACTGATATCTACCCAGTGTATACTTTAACTGGGGTTTTAACCTGGGATTTGTGAATGATTTTTTTTGGTAATTAACTATTTCAATATAATTGTTTCCTCCGTAATTTTGCATATTTAAGAGTATTACTCTGAGGAGGGGTTCATAATCTTAACTAGACTTGACAAAAGTGTCTACGACCAAAGAAGATTAAGAACTTCAACCTTACAGGAGGACAGCTAAACATTTACTCCACTCATAAAACATGCAAATCAGTATTATTATCTCAGAAGTAATTCATTCCTGAGTGATGAGGCCTTCCCAAATGACAATATTTGTATGTGGGTTCAATTACATATAGAATTCATAACCACGTTTAGATGAGCCTTTGTTTGTGTGAGAAGAGAAAAACGTCTTTATAATGTAAATTAAACAAGGAATAAGAAATGACTAACATTGTAAGTGGTTAGATAATCCATTGCTATCCTTGCCTTGAAGACATCCTGAGATTAAAGTCACAGGAATCAATGCCAAGGCCAGGCTCCTTTCAATTAATAGTGGTAGCATGGATACCTTTCTTCACTATAGCAGTGACAACTGCTTTGTAGAGTCAATTAGCTCCTGTGTTTTAGCACAGCTTCTTCCATGACAGAAATGATCACCACTTCCCATAGACCACTACGCAGCACTCTTGTTCCTTTACACCCATCCCATTTTGATTGTTAGGGCTGAACATCTGGGTTACTGAGGTACACACACACACATCACATGCCCACCCACAAACACGCACCGAACACCAGTCTTTTGCTGATAAATATTTAACAACTAGCTTTCAGAAAGAAAAATTTTTAAAAGTTATGTATAACACACCTTTAAATTCAATATGCATTATTAATATTTTCTTCACTTTATTAAGACTAGAGAATCAACAAAGCAATAAATTAAGTCTTGATTGTAGCATTTACCAATTTCCAAGGTATAAATTCAAATGCCGAAAATTTAACAATAGATTCTCAAGCCACTACAAGCTGGTTCCAGCCCGCTTGCTCCATTTTGTTACAACCAACAACCATAATTCATTCAAAAGAAGTTTAATAAGTGACTATAACATGTAAGGCAGCATGCTGAGTACTAATAGTATAATGACAAAAAATGAAATAGTCCCTGCCCTCAAACAGATTGCATTCAAATCACACTATGTATCTTCCTTAATAGTAACACAAACCAATTCCTTCAATATCAGCCTTTCTGTGTTGTTCACTTTGACTCATGCTTATTACCTAAGAAAGCTTCCTTTAAGAATGGTTCAGGATTCCTGCAGTGAGAGAACATAAATTGATAGATATGTTTCTTGACTTTTCAAAGCGTGGCACCCCATTGGCCACCTGGGTACAATGCATCCTTTTGGGATATACAATGGCATACATAATATAATTCATGGTCAAAGGGAGTACAAGTCTCAATATCTCCATAGACAAAATCTCTCTCCCTAAAAAAAGGACATTTCATTTGGTAACAACCCCTAAGAATATCCAGGATTCCTCCGTCATCACTAATTGTTTTAATTTTTCTTTTCATCAGGAGAGCTTGGCAGGTCTGGTAACATTAGAGTAA
The DNA here is from genome assembly GCA_028646595.1 of Phalanger gymnotis. Classification (NCBI taxonomy): domain Eukaryota; kingdom Metazoa; phylum Chordata; class Mammalia; order Diprotodontia; family Phalangeridae; genus Phalanger; species Phalanger gymnotis. Next base: position 101,238,892 of record CM053624.1, on the reverse strand, counting down.
CATCCTTCCCAATAGGACCTTGCCAATTTCAGCCTTAATTCCATCAGTAAACAGTTTTGACTGTGTTGGGAAAATTCCCTTAATCATTCGTGTTCTGTGAAGAATGGTAGACAACGGAGCTGTCAGCTGTCAGGAGCAACTTCCCATTTGATCTGTAATTAAGAGCTCCATGCCTTGTAGCAGTGGTGAGAAGCAAAGTCCTCATCCAGTTGGAGCCACTAGGATAAGTTGATGGAGATTCATTTACACCAAAATCCCTAATATGAGCTAAAATGAGCTAAAAACTCTTAATATGACATAATTCATTTTAGTTGAGTTCAAATTCAGCCTGAGACACTTCCCAGCTGTAGGACCCTGAACAAGTCACTTAACCCTTGCCTATCTCAGTTTCCTCATCTGTAAAATGTAAAAATGTTAAACTTACCTCCCAGGATTGTTGTAAGGATAAAAGGAGATAATATTCGTGAAGTGCTCTGAAAACTTGAAAGCACTAAATAAATGCTAGTTATTGTTGTTTATAAATTTATTAAACTATATGTTTACTCCCTCCTCAAATATTCCTTAAGTACTTCATCTGGACCTCTCTTTTGTCTCCATCACTCCTCATCTTGTATTAGCCAGCTCTCTATCATCTATACCATATTTCCTCTTCCTAAGTATTAGTGAAGACGTTTAATCTCTTCTCTATGAAACTTATCTGTTGGTAGAGTGGGGCTGAGAGGGGGCAGTTAGGGCAGAGATCTAGCCATATTTAGTCTAAAGAGAGACATCTTAATTTTACTGGATTTTATTTTCTGAGTTGTGTTGTCATCTATTATTAAAATCACCTGATGGTGATTTGACATTTAGAATAGACCCAAAATTCGATCATGATATTAATAGACTGTAGGATGAGAAACATAGAGCCCATCTGAGCTAGGCTTTGTGAGTTAGCCTGTCTAACCCCAGGGGGCCCAAGTAAACTAAATGCTTTTTCCAGAATCACATGGGTACAAGATATAAAATTTGAACCCAGGTCTTTTGACTCCAGAAGCAGAATTCTTTCCACTGTACCACACTGCTTCCCTTTGTTGTAAAGCTGAAGAACTCTAACATATTTCTAAACATCTACACATCATCGATCTCAATATATTTCATGGCCTGGCAATAACATAAAGAGACATTTTCCCCTGACTAACTTTTCAAACCATCTGAAAGTTCATCCCTGAGGTCACAGTGTGGAATCTACTATTTCATCACATGGCACCAAGACTCTGACTCCATTCTTTCTCCACCACTGCTTCTTTTTTGCCTACCCTTCAAAATGCCCAATCTAAATGTCAGATGAAGGTTGACAAAGCTCTGGCTAATTGGTAGGAAAGATTCCATCCAGGTGTAATTCTGAGTACTCTATGTAAATAAAAGATTTAAGAGCCTCACTCACTTATTAAGAACATCATCTCAGAAACATGACCCCATTGTGACATTTAAATGTGACCTTTTCTTAAAACCACAATGTACTCTCTTGCTTACATGATACTGGGCTGGACATTCTTAACCCATTCATCCTTAGACAAATGCCTTACTTGAGAACTCCCAGGCTCTTCTTCAGAGAGAAACAAACAAAAAGGTTAAATGCTTTCATTTTTAGGAGCCCCTCTACATAAAGGAGCCCAGGTGAGATTCTTGGCCCCTTTTTAAGTAAAATGTTGGCTTCTCCAGAAGAAGTGGAAAGGGGGCAAAGGAAAAGACATGGCAGTTAGTAAACACCTTCCCCTTTCTCGAAGTGCCTTAGCAGTCTTCTTTCCATTAAATAGCCTTACTTGTAGCGATCTCTGGGCAGCATTTTTGCTAGATTACACTATCACAGAAAGAAAGAAAACTTCCTACAAGGAAGAATATTAGAATCCAACTGACTTCTAGATCATCTCATTGGAAATGAATACAATTCACAGTTCAAACTGACAAGAAGAAAATATTTCTATGAACGGAACTTCCAAAAAGTAATACTCTGCTCTCCCTTTCCATACACACAAAAGGTATTTATATGAATATATTATATTCCATTATAGAGTTTAAATATTTTAAAGCATTTTCTGTTTTTTTAATGATACCGAAAATGTTCACTGGAAATGCTCAGTTTCCATTTTGCCTGCAGAGATACAAAAAAAGGTCACACAATTAACAAATTGAGGCAATTATGTGTCTCTAACACTACATTTTTGAGTTTGGGCTTCTGTGTGTGTGTGTGTGTGTGTGTGTGTGTGTGTGTGTGTGTGTGTATCTCCCTAAGACCAATATAAAACAGTTCTATGACATTTTAGCTCTAGGGAAAGCTTTTTTGTTTATTCATCTCATACATAAGCTGTGTATTTGATAATGTTTGAGTGTACCTTTTGAAAGTCCTACTTTATAGTTAGGGGGAAAAACAACCTGTTGTTATTAAGGCATTCCAGCTCCCCTCTCAAGCACCTACTCCTCTCCCTCCTACCCCCCTTTTATTAGTAATCTCTATAGAGTATAAGAATAGAAAAGAAGTAATTGAAGGTGGAGTGGGAGACAAGAGAGGAAACATGGTAGGATTTGGAGCCAAAGGGACAGGTTTCACCAGTCCCTTCCCCTAGCTATAATACCAGTCAAAGAGTCTTCACAACAGCTCACAAGACAGCAAGCAATTTCCTTCTGCCACTGGTTTAGCTCTGTCATTCAGTCAAGAAGCATATATTAAGCACCTACTAAGTGCCAGGAACCATGCTAAGCACTGGGATACAAAGAAAGGGAAAAGACAGTCCTACTCAGTTTTAAAGAGGTTGATTTTCTAAAAAGAGAGATTTTTGCATTCCTCTCCCGTTTGAGCTAATAATTTTGAACCAGAGATTTGTATGTCTTGCTTTTGGATTAATTTAATCTGATTATTCAATTTAAAGTGAATTGAATTTTAAACAATCATTACTAATTTTAATAGATCACATAGAAAGAATGTGGTGATTATTTAGTGAGTAATCTATAGGATAGTAGCTACGATTTTGTGGTAGTTGTTTGAAGTTTAAGTTAGAGAAAAGGTTTCAAGGTTTTTATGATCTAGGATTTTATGATTCTATGATCCAATATTTTATGGTTCCGTGATCACAAATGTGAGCCGAACAAACAGTAAGCTAACTTTTATATAGTATTTTAAGGTTTGCAAAGTATTATTGACTCCATATTCTAGATAAGAAAAATGAAACTTTGAGATAGTAAGTAAATTCCTAGCTAGTAAATATGAACCCCTAGCTAGTAAATGTCCAAGGCACAATTCAATTCAACAAACATTTTTAAAATACCTCCTATATGAATATTCTCTTATATATGAATTTCAGATCTCAAGGGATTAACCTTGTATATGAGGTATGTGGGGAGGGGAAGGGAGGATACATACACTTAAGTATCATAAAAAATCAATTGAGGAGAGACAGCACTAACAACCAAGGGGACTGGCTAAGATTTCATTAGGAGCTGACACGTGAGCTGAGCCACCAAGGAAGACAGAAAATCTTGGAGGTAGTGATCGACTCAGTATACTACAGACATGGGAAATGACTTGTGCAAATGTGATCTCCCTTAATGCCAGTGCCTTCCCTCTGTTGATTATCTCCAACTTATCCTGTATCTATCTTGTTTGTAGATAGTAGTTTTCATGTCTCCTCTATTAAACTGTGAAGTCCTTGAGAGCTGGGAGAGTCTTTTGTCATTCTTTGTATCCCTAGCACCTAGCACGATACCTGACATATAATAGCTACTTGATAAACACTTATTGATTGACCAAGGCAGGAGATACAGTGTCAAGTTTAGAAGCAGTTTGTAATTCAAGCTGTAATACAAAATGTGTGAAGAGGAATGTTATGAAATAAAACTGAGGGGGCTTGGTTTGGTTGGATTCTGGAAGAACTGTGGACCTTCTAAAGGTTTTTAAACAGTTTTTAAACAGGTAATGACATGGTCCAACGTGTACTTGTGTAAGAATACAGAGTGTTCCAAAAGCCTTAGTAAAGTTTTAAGCTATCAAAGCTTAAAAACGCATTAAGACTTTTGAGACAATCTGTATTTTGACAGCTATGTGAGGGATGGCTTGGGGGTGGGGTGGTAAAGGATTGACTGGAAGTAAGGAAAACCATAGTCCCTGAATCGTTAATGATATTACTACAGAAAAAGGCTATGGAGACAATAATCAATACAAGTGATCTTCACCAGACTACATTGCCACAATCACATACCTGGCTGAATGGCATAAAGAATACGAGATCCCGCCATATTTGTTGGTTACAATAAAAAAAATCACCCCAGTGGGAAGTGAGGAGAGCCTGAAAATAGGGTGATGAGAGCAGAAAAAAAGGGCTACTGATGTAAAATTCACAGGACTTGACAAACTGATTGCATTTGGGGGGAGGTGTTGGTATGAGGAAAAGGGAAGTCATTGGATCATATAATTAGAGCTGAACCGGACCTTAAAAATCATTTAGTCCAACCCCTTCATTTTGCAGATGAAGAAACCAAGGCCGGATTTGCCCAAGGCCACACATGTAGCAAGTAACAGCACTGAGATTTTTAACTAAGGTATCTGAATCCAGATCCAAAATGCTTCCCAGTGTACTACATTGCCTTCAATATCTTTCAATAGCAATGTTTAATATACCAAAATGTGAGCAGGACTGGGAGTGCAGGTAACGACAGAGGTAAGGGTGGAAGATGCTTGGTTAAGTGCAAGAGGAAGGTTGGTAGAAAGGAAAGTCCATTGAATTTAGAGTTAGAGGACCTAGGTTCAAATCTCAGTTCTGCCACTTATTTCCAGTGACACTCCCAGTGTGACCAAGTTTCTTAACTCCATAAAATGGGAGGGTTAGACTAGATTCTGATGAACAAGGTCCCTTCAGACTTGAAACCTATTTTCATATGACTCCAGGGTAAAAACTTTGAAGGGAAGCAAGTGAGTCCAAAACAAGGGCACCTGACTCAGAGAACAGAAGAGGATGGAGGGGCTGCAGGTTGCATTCAACATGAAGGAAGGGTTTTGGAGGCCTGAATTAGAGGAAGAGGGAGAAAGACAGGGGATTTTGATCACAAAAGTCAATTTCAGAGGTCAAACCAATGATGGTTACAAGTAGAAGAAGGTGTACAACTACAGCCTTGTAAGTGGTTGAGGTAGAGTAAAAAGGTCAGTCATGGGATTTGAGGGGTTTCATGAACTAGGAGGTCAAGGTAATTATTGGTTGTTGTTGTTCTTTACCTGTTCAGTTGTGTCTGAATCTCCCTGACTCCATGGAACATAGCACATCAGGCCTTTCTATCCTCCCTTTCTTTCCTCTTGAGGGCTGTCCAAGTTCATGATTATTGTTTCCATGAAACCATCTCTCTCATCCTCTGCCATCCCCTTTTCCTTTTGCCTTCAATCTTTCCCAACATTAGGATCTTTTCCAATGAGTCCTGTCTTCTTATTATGTAGCCAAAGTATTTAAGCTTCAGCTTCATTTATTGGAAGTATTTGACCTTCCAATGAAGAACCTGAATGAATTTCTTCAAGTATTGACTGATTTGATCACCTTTCTGTCCAAGGGACTCTCATACATCTTCTCCAACACCACAATTTGATTCTGCAGCACTCAGTTTTTGGCATAGTCCTACTCTCACAGGCATGCGTAGCTCTTGGAAAAACCATAGCTTTGACTATACAGACCTTTGTCAACAAGGTAATGTCTCTGTTTTTTAGTGTGTTGTTTAGCTATGCCATAGCTTTCCTTCCAAAGAACAGGTGTCCTTTAATTCTGTGCTGCTATGTGCAGTGGTCTTTGAACCCAAGAATATAAAATCTGATACTCCTGCCATTTCTTCTGCCAGGAAGTAATGAGACCAGTTGCTAAGATCTTAGTTTTTTTTTTTTAATGTTAAACTTCAAGCCAGCTTTTACACTATCCTAACCTACACTATCCTAAGATCTATGATCTTATCATCTCAGTTCAGATACACTCTTATAGGTAGTGGTAAAATTGGAAAGAGGATCCATGGATGAAGGAAATAAAGATTCTTGTTATACCAATTCCCCTAGGACTCCAGTAATGAAGTGCTAATTCAAGCAAGAGTCTCAGAATAATTGGCATTTCCAAAATTAGAAATGAGATGAGTTCATATTCTTTGGTAAAAATTGGAAGCTAAAAGGGAGTCTCTAGAGATCATCTAGTCCTTCTTGATTTACGACTCAAGGAAACTGAGGTTCCAGAGAGGTTGTAAGCTTCTCAAAGCCATACAACTACTTATTGTAAGACTCAGGAGGACAGCTCAGTTCTGCTGACAAATGGTCCTGTGCTCTTTCCTATTCTTGAACTGGAGCTGGAGTTTTAGGAGACATCAGACATTCAATGGAGTTTTATCATCCCTTCCTCTGTATCTGTTTATCTAGCTGTATAGATATGAATGTAATAAATATTATTTTTCCATTAAAAATTAATAAAATAAAGAACTCAGGGAAACAATGTTGCAATGAGAAACAAAGACAATCGATGCTGAGTAAGGAAAGCAGAATCAGGATGAAAACACACACAAATGACTACAATAATGTACATAAAAACAACTCTATGAGACAGTGGAACTCTGATCAGTTTTAAAGATCAATCTTGGCCCTGGACAGCTGAAAAAGAAACATAATGAAACATTAAATAGAAGACTTCAAGACAGAATATGACATATGCATTCAGGTATGACCATAGAATCAGTCAATTTTGCTCAACACAGTGTTTTTTCTTTGTTAAACAAATCAAGAAACATTTATCATGCACCTACTATATGCCAGGAACTGTATTTGATTACGAAAAATATTTTGCTACAAGCTCACCGGTAATAGTGTTAGTGGTGGGGTGAGAGTATAGGTTTCCAATGTAAGTTAAAATGAAATAGTGTAAAAACATAGTGAAAAAAACAAAAGTCAACAAGAAAAAATCAAATCAAACAGCAGTTTATCTATGCTGGTATAAGATGCAGGCTTTTGTTTTGACACCTGTGGCCTAGAGCACTGAAAAGTTAATTGATTTGCTCTGGGTGACATAACTAGTATATGTCAGAGGGAGGATTTGAACCCAGGTCCTCCTGACACACCATGTTTTATATTAGGACAAATAGCACTATTTAAACTCTAAGACAAGGGCAGAATTCCTACTGTTCTCAAAGACACCTGTGATTTCATTGAAGAAGAAGGAAGAAAGGAACCCATAGACCTTAGAAATCCAACCAATGGATCATTAACCTATAAAAAGCCAATATTTGGGTTCCAGCTACAATGGAAAATAATAATGCCTTCTATTTATACAGCATTTTGCTATTTTCAAAATTATTTCACATCTCAGTTGATCCTTGTAATCACTCTGAAATTGATACAGCAAGTTTTATGTTTGTCTTAAAGATGAATAACGCTCGTCCCAGTATTATCCTCAAGTGGCATCACCGAGTCCACAAAGGAAACTAGCATCAGGGCCAGAGAGCAAGAGAAAGTCTGCCCAAATTCTAATTCCCTTTTGACTGTATGGAAAGGAGTGTACCTGGCTGTTATAAAAAGCGAACTATTTCACTAGTGGGAAAAAAATCACCACGCTGGGACCCTCTGAATTGGCTTTGGACACTGCAAAGGTTTCCAAACAAACCTCATGAGGGTAGCTGTCTCTGAACCACGCTCTGCCATCAGCAATACAGACGGATGTTTCGTTGGAGATGCTACACTTTGATCAAGATACAACACGTGTAGTAGGTTTAGAGAAGTGATTTTGGAGTCCAGAAGCCTACATCTAGGAAATTAAGTTATTTATAAAGTGCTCTGAAATCTTATGCACAAGGGGAGTACAAAGTAGAGTGTATTATAATGTACATATATTGAAAACATATGTTAGGATACAGACCTGGACACCTCAAGCACTAGAATTATGTACAACACAGCATTTCATTTCCTGGTAGAAAAGATTCCCATTATTTTTCTCCTTCCTCTCAGTTCTAATCTAAGTTAAAAATATATATGTATAGAATAAACAACATCTTCTGAGACACAAATAAAATAGAGATGGCCAAATCCATTATTTCAGATTGCTTTGAATCCCAGTATACATAAATATACCAGCCTGGAAGATAGCTATGATCCTCATTCAATGTGCCTCAATGGTTAATGTTATTTTCTGACAGCCAGAAGAGATCCATACTGTGGGTGGAACATGAAATAGTTTTAAAATAAACTTGGGTAACATGTTACTGTTTTGTTCTTTGACATATGCTTCCTAGGATAAAAATTACACTCTGATGTTAATTTGTCTTTTTTTTTAAGTTGTGAAATATGTGTGCCCAATAGATAGCCCCAGAGCAGACTCCTTCATTCATAGCTGAAGTTAAACTTTACATAACTATCAAGAAAAATAGCTTTTCATTAATTTTGAACATTTTCCCCCATAAAACAAACAGCTCTGATCTTGAGATGTTCTAATCATTTGATGTTAAAACATCGAAATCTTGTATTACGTATTTTCCCCCCAGCAAAAATAATTGTTGGTTGTTTTTTTTTTTTTCCCCCGTGGTGCCAGGACATTTACAATTATAAAATCAGTTATCACTAGTATATAAACTAAGACTGTACTATCTGGTAAATAACAATTCTTTATTATTCAAGAGATCCAAGCCCTAGACTTGGCCCAACGACTAATTTTCTTCATGGACTTAGGGACGCCACTGAAATTCTCAGGGCCTACAGTTATTCCCCTTTAAAACAGACATAAAATTTAGCTTACCTATCCCACAGGATGATTATAAAGATCAACTGAGATGTGAAATGATTTTGAAAATGACAAAGTATTATACAAATAGAAGGCATTATTATTTTCCATTGTAGGTGTAGCTCAAATATTGGTTATCCAGGGGCTGATGATCCATTGGTTGAATTCTCAAGGTCTGTTGGGTTCCTTTCTTCCCTCTTCCCTCTTCTTCTTCAATGATATCACAGATCCCTTTGAGTATTGAGTATTTAAGGGCAGGGACATGTGGCAGCTACCCACAAGTCACTCTTGCTATCTCCCCAACACATACAAACAGAAGAAACCAAATCTATTGGTATAAAGCATGATTTGTATACTCTAAAAAAATTTGCCAGTGTAAATCAGGTCCTGTTGCCAGAGAATAAATGTTGGGAAGAAGAGTGGGAATAGCCGATCAGAAGAAGGAAAATGGCAGAGTATACAGGTAGGCTCTTCCTACCAATGGCTAGAGTGACATAAATAAAGGGATCAGCTACTAACGGCAGACCTTGGCCAACTGTTAAAATTAAATTTGGGGTAATGTAACGGTCTAACACTATCATACCAAATAAAAATTGTCTCTAATAGGAAAAATAGATATAAACTGTGTACTTTTCAAAACCCCACAAACCATCAATGTCTCACATAGCTACTTATTCTAGGATTTTGTTTGGAAAAAAATAGAATATACTTAATGGACTCTTACTGTTCAATAGAAAAATATCATCACAGTTAAAATGGCAGGAGGATATGGCACTCACTCATATCCGTGCATCTTGTCTTACTACCCAGGTGACTTTGGGCAAGCACCTTAACCTCCCTGTGCTTCAGATTCTTTATCTGTAAAATAAAAGAACTGAAGTAAAGCTGGCCTCTATGGTCTCTTCCAGCTCTTGTTCTATTATTTAGTTCAGGCTTTTGCCCATGCAAAACATAACCATGGTGATTCCTAAACATGGATTTGGATAAGGAGAAATTCCTACTATGAGTAAAAATCCCCCAAGGCCTTCCAGTGCCAATTGCCTTATACTGTGGGAATGATAAGGAACAATTTCCTGATTATTTAGAAGATAGGGCACTGGAGATTCTCCAAAGCAGGCTAACTTTTTCTATTTCTTTACAGAAATGTTTTCAAAGTAGACCAGTTTTAATTCAGAGCAGATCTAGTTTTCAGTCCAGTCAAATTCAATGTTTGTTGAATTGAAAAGAGCCCATTTTCGGAATGGAAAGAGGAAATAAAAATAAATCACTAATTTTCTAAGAGGCAAGAATTATGTTATTTTTGCTACAAAAAAATCTGTGTTTTCTGATGGAAATACTTTCTTGGATCAAATTCATGCATTTGTGCATGTGTTTGTTTTCACACACAAATGTTTGCCACGTGAAAAGTAGCAGTTTCACAGGAAGCTATTGAAAAGAATATCCATAGGAATAAGTGTTTTAAGGATTAGCTCCTCTTCCCCAAGCTTTGGAGTTCTATGCCCCAGGACTCCGCTGCTGTTGCCTCCTTCCATACTTCATTTCTGTCCAACCACCCTTTTGAATTTGGCTGATTGGTCAATTCCTGAATGTGCTTAACCCTAAGTAACTGAAATACTTCCTGTTTAATAGCTCACAGTGGGTGGAGTTTCAGAGACCTGTGGCCCAAGTTTGATTCCTAAGGTGATGCAGACAGCTAAAATAATCATAGCCCCTATCAGAATGTTGCTCTGATTAAGCTAGAAGTCACAGTGATCCCTTTTTTACATTGTTGAATATTTTAAAATAAATATTAGACATAGTTGAGAAATTTTTACAGAATTGCATTGTTGAGTAATGCACAGAACTACAGAGCTATGTAAATTACATATTCATGGATTCCAGTAGATGTAGAATCTCATGGGTTCTCCCTCTAATGATGCAAATAGTCCATCCATGTTTGTTCATCTTGTGCAACTCTTGTCCGTGTCCTCTGGTAAATATACCATAGGATGTCTACTCAAACTGCCAGGCTCCTTCTCATTCGCATGACATTGTAAGGATACAAATGGAGAGTGCAAGCTGTCCATTTAGAAGGAAAGGTATTTGAGATACTCCAGAGAATGCTAACTTTCTATTTCTTCACAAAACATTTTCAAAGCAGACCAGTTTTAACTCAGAGTAGAACTTTCACTCTTGCTGTGTGACCAGCCCAACTTTTTTCCTGAGCACACATCACTCTGATGATAGCCTTTATGCTAATCTTCCTATGTCATTCTTCACTTATAAGATATTGTAGCCTGTACATCTCTGCCATATATATCTCCATTGCCCTTTGGGTGATGTTCAACTCCAATTCTCCAGAAACGGTTACATCCCATGCAGCTATATGATATCGCCAGAAGAATATTGTTATAAGGAAGTTGAGGTCATTAAATACATTAGTTTCCTACAGGCAATCCATCAGGTTCAATTCTGGACCCAACTCATTATCAATCTTAATTTTATGTATTTCACCCAGCTTTAATACTCAACAATTCCCATCACCTGTACCTTTATTTTAGTTGCTTTGTTCATCCTTGGGAAACCTAAAGGACACTATTATACTTTGAGTCCCACCCCACCTCCCTTTACTCCCATATTCAGGGCCTGATTTTTACTGGCAACAGAAGTAATTACTTACACTATACAATTTTAGGTCTGAAAGTCCCACATATAATGAAATGGGAAGGGAAGATAGAGAATTAATAGGCTGCTACTATATGACAAAAGTATAGACACAGACTATTATGAAACCTGGAAAGCACCTAGATCAGGAGTGGGGAACCTGTGGCCTGGAGGCCACATGTGGCCTCCAGGCCACAGGTTCCCCACCCCTGATCTAGATCTTAGAGAAAACATTTGCTTCATACAATATCAGACATCCATTGAAAAGCCTGTGCCTAAGGAGCCTCCAAAGCAGTTTATACATAAGATTTAAGTTTCTTTGCTTGAGCCAAAGATAAGGTTTATAGTAATGGCCTGCAGGGTGGGAAAGCAGGAGAGAAATTCCATTTAAAGTCTTGGCGCGCAAATAAATCAATAAGTATTTATTATGTACCATGTACCAGGCATATACTTAGATGAGAAGTAAGGCACATGGGCATTCCAAATTTTGGGTTATCATTAGCTTGTTTAGGATCCTGGGCAAGGCCAGGACAATATCTATATCCTTATTTAAGATCTAAGGGCTACCCTTTTTTCTTGCCCTTACAGCTATCCCTTCTCCCCTTATGCATATAGTCCTTCCTATATTCTCCATATATTGTTGTTTTCTACTATTTTTCTCCAAATCCTTACTCTACATTTTCTGTTCTTGAGATTTTGCCTCTACATAAAAATCATGAGGAAAAAAACTCAAAATCATTAGACCCTATTTTGACATTCATGTGTGTGTTTTACTTACAGATCTGATTTCACAGGATATAAGGGGAAAGTTCAATGGAAGGAAACTAGCATTCATTCAGTGGTAGCTAGGCTTTGCCCTAGGGCCTTGGAATTTAAAGGACACTCCAACCTCATTGTCTGTGGTCCTTTGGCAGCCTAGAAACAACTGAACTTAGAATCTACCTAGGAATGGGGAGAGGGTTTGGCCTACGATTTTATTAATTCGGGGAACTCCTTTTACAAATAGAGGCCATCAGCTTTTCTGCTACTTAAGTCTCTGAGAGCCGCCTAGAGCTCTGAGTTTAGATAATATGCCTGGAATCCCCTCAGTTAATATGTTTCAGAGCTAGGTCTGGAGCCTATGCAATCCTGGCTCAAAGGTTAGCCCTATATTTCCCATGCCATGCTGTGTCTTAGAATATGAAGTTACCAAATGGCATCTGCATCCTCTCTCAAGGTGAGCGCTTTTCTAACCCACCGTATGATCACACTTCCCCAACAATGCTGATGATGCATTTCTTGCTACTTGCCTCATGGGCAAAAATTGCTGGTCACAGATCGGCCAGAACATCAGAGGCCATTTGAGGCAAAATTATTCAGCTGAAGTTCAGTTTACACGGATTAACAAAATCATGTTAGGAAGTCAGGCCTATAGGTCAATTTCTATAGGATATCCTGTTCTTAATAGCTTCTCTACCTTCTAAGTAAGACATATAATCATTCCCCACATTTCAAATCAATCAATAACCATAGACAAAGGAAGGGATATAAACAAAGGATGCCTCATGAAATTAGTGACAGGTAAGAAATTCAGCTACAATCCATTGTTTAACTCTCTGATCATCTTGGATTCCCCAGAGCAGATGAAAACCACTGTCTCCCCTCTCCTACCCTGACATATATAGCTGGAGAGGTAGAAATTCCCAATCCTGGCAATTTGAAACATGGGAAGCTTTTTTCTTTTATTCTTTCAGGCTTTTTTTTTTCCTTCTCCCATTTTACTATAGCTATATTTAAATTGGGGGCAGCCAGCTGGTGCAGTAGATAGAATGCCTGGTCTGGGAAGACTCATTTTCCCGAGTTCAAATCTGGTCTCAGATACTAGCTGTGTGACCCTGGTCAAGTCACTTAACTCCATTTGCCTCAGTTTCCTCATCTGTAAAATGAGCTGGATAAGGAAATGGCAACCATTCTAGTATGTTTGCCAAGAAAATTCCAAATGGGGTCACAAAAGTCAGGCATGACTAAAACGACTGAACAAAATATTTAACAACAACAACAAAATACTGTTCCAAATGTGTTGGAAGTTGAGTTTTTACTTTGTTTTATTTTGTTGTATTTATTTCATTTTGAGAGAGGGTTGACATTTGCCTTCTCAAAGAAATACAAAACTTTCAGCCAAGTTGTAATTTCAATGGCATTCCCACCATTCTAAACTGACGCCAGTGTAATGTGAGAAAGAGGAAAAAAATACAGAATGAGACACTACAGAAAAACCTCTCTTACTTTATTATGTTATTCAGGCCTGGCTCTGACTATATTCTCAAGGTTCATGATGCTGCACAGGTGTCAGTGATAAAGGAAGTCAAGGGATCTGAAATGTTCCACCTGAAGAGGTTTTGTTGAGTGGTATGTGCTTGTGGTCAAATTAACATTGCCCTTCCCTAGATAACATCATGGGCATTTTTTTTTGCACTTTTCTTTCATGTTTGGGTTGAATAAACCTCAATTAGTCAAACTAATTATGCATTTTAAATAGACTCCCATTTAGGGTTAAGCAGAAAGATTTCCCACTTTCTTCACCCAAATGAAAATTAGTCATCTTGTCGGAACCTAACCAAAAAGTAATTACGGGTCCTTATTTCCCTGTAAATACTATACCTCTGAAGAGTTCATGCTTGAAAACATGAAAGCTAGAATTATGATAGATTCAAATGAAAATGCTTCCTGAAGATTAAGGCTACTTTTACTTCAAACCCATTCTGGTCCTTAGTTGGTTCTCAAAAGAAAAATCAATTTATATTAACTGTCCTCTTTTTAAAGGGGGCAGGGCATATTCAAGGTCAAAAAAAGGCATCTGATATAGTTTAACATGGGTGACTATACAGATGAACAGATTTGGCATATTTAAATAAAACACTCTAATAGCATGTTCTGGCCTTGGAGGCCCCAGGCAGCATACGTTGTATTTGTTAGACACCATGGCTTAATTACTCTCATAAATGAATTATACCAGTTTCAATTTAAAACCATAAGTGTTGCAGTTGAACTAGGGTCAAATTAGACTTTCTGTCAATTATGCAGATTACTTAAGCAATTATGTAAATTGTTAATAAATTCTTAAATGATGTGGAATTTTTCTTGCAAAAATATATATTTTATGTTATAGGACTCTTTGAGGGCATAAATGCATGAGGGTCAGCGAAGGAAGGTAGATTTAAATATCCATTGTCAGACTCATCTTTTAGGCCCAGCACTTCCAGGATCATAGAATTAGAGCTGGAAAGGTCTTCAGAGGTCATTTAGTCCATTCTCTTCATTTCACAGATGAGGAAACTGAGGCCCATTGAGACTAAGTGACTTGTTTAAGGTCAGATTGTTAGTTAATAGCTGAACTAAGATTTGAACAAAAACCCAGAACCCTCTTCACTACCACAGCCTTATACTAAAAAGGCTTAGTAACCACTTGTAGCTTTAAAGGAACAATGCATGTTAGGCTGAGAACTAGTGAGAATTAGTGAGGTACTTGGGAATCATGTAGATGATAGGGTAATGGTATGCCTTAGTAATGAGATCTGGGGCCAAATACGACTGTGTGTCGTATTTTTTATATATGTTAAATTTTTTTTCTTTCCTACTGAGTTTCTTTAGACAAATTATTTTCTTTTTTGCCCTGAACCTTTGGGACCATTCAAATTTGTATGACTGTCTTAAATCTAATCCAATCATCTTTGAGTTACAATATTTTACTAGTGAAGGACGGCCTTTAACAGAAATAACTAAATCTCTCCCTTGATATATTAGGTGGTTCTCAGATTTCAGCACTTTTAAAGTAAAGCCACCATCTTGTTTTGCCAGTATTGACAATTCTGAAGGCTCTAACCTCTATTTCATTTCCCTATTTAAATCAGTGTCTTTTCATCATTCTACGCATTAGCACAGAAAGAAGGTCCCCCCAAAACATTATTTTTTTACTGGTTGCTTTCCATGTAAAGTTGAAAGCTATTTTTAACAAGAAGCCTCTTTTTGAAGTACAAACTAGGAAGAGCTTCATAAGATGGAAAGGAAAAGAACTGCCTAAAAGAGCACCCTGGGTTGACCTGTTAATCATCCATTCCTTTCTGAGTTGCTCATCAGAATCATCCATGAATCCAACATTTGATGTGGTTTGATACTGCTCTCCTTGCCATTCATGCAAATTGCTCCTGTGCAGGTGAGATGTTGGGGGAAAGCTTTCAAGTCCCATCATGGAAAGCAGAAAACAAACTTGAACTTGGAATAGGACACTTCTTGTTTTGCAACCCAATCCCCAGCAACTACAGTTGGTGAACCCAGCTGGGGTGTTCCTGAGTTCACCTGCTACTAATTGAAGCCTTAATAAAGGCAAAACCTTTGACCCCCATCCTCCAGGCCACTTACCTTGTGCAAATTAACATTTTAACATCAATTTTTAAACGTGCTACATCCCTGAAAAAGAAAGCATCTGATGCAATGAAATATGCATATCAAAGCTTAAAAAGCAATGGGAGAATTCAATGAATGCTAAATTATGGGTCTACAGAGGGCTGCCTTTGTTAAAATCTACATGCCAGTGTCTGTAAACTCCAGAGTATTCAACCAAAGGCAGAGGGGCAAGTGTACCTGGCAACCCTTTACTTTTTTTTTCCTTCTCTCTCTCCCTCTTTTTTTTTTATTCTTTGTGACACAGAGGGAAGATTTTCTAAAATATTAGATGAAAGCCCCCTTTCAAAACTCCGTTTGCTTTGTAGTGGCTTTCTAGCTGTTCTGCATACTTAAAAGTCATCACCACCTTGAGTAGATTACATGCTTTTAAAAATACATTGTACCTCTCAGAGCTCCTAATACAGAGCCGTCCAACCTGCATTCTAAAAATGTCTCATTGTCATCCTCACAAGGATTTCTGTGAAAGAAAGCAAAGCTAAACAAATCTTTTTTAAAAAGCGACAACAATGCTTTGTTGAAGCCATCTTCAGCCCCACTTCCAGCAACACCCAGGACTGTAGACAGAAAGCTATTTAGAGCATTGAAAACAGCCTTATTACCCTGCCATTTTTGCACTTTTTTTTTCGTGACATTAGAGAGTCCGAAGTGACATACATTTTTTATAGCTTCATAAAGTCGTCTCCTGACCGGGTCACCCTTCTCATAACTAGGGAGCAGAACGCTTGAAAAAAGCCATTCATCAACGTGAAAGGAGCCACTGTCTACTGGCTCCAATATGCACACAGTCTGGCAAGATTCAGCTCGGTGCAAATGCTAACTTACTCCTTTGCTAATGCCAAATGACCCGCTCACTTCTATTAGCACACAGAAGGGGACAAGAAGGGCATGGTTGCTGTCCGTGTCTGCATAAATGCTTTTCAAGATATAGCCCAGGATCAACACTTCTTGCTAAATGTACTGAACACATAAAAAAATTAGCTTTATATTTATACTAATTAAATATTCAATTAAACAAAGATAAAATTATGGGAAGAAAATTTGTTCTTGCTTAATGGACTATATCCCGTTTATTACTTTTCCGCACATATACCATTAAAGTTCCAGTGGAAAGCGGCAGGAATTGTTACCCTGATTTTTATTTCTTCAACCTCTCTTCCTTGCTTGTTTTGTTCAGATGTTCCAATTCGGAAGTGTCCATCCTGTGGGGAAAACAACCAACCCTGAGTACATACTGCCCCCAAAGGCTTTTTGTCCAGTTGAAACAGGCAGCCTTAGGGGTGTCAGTCCATCCAAGGAGGACTTTTCCTTGGAATTTAGTGGCCTAGCTCAGGGAATCGTAGGTCTGTGTGATCTGAACACTCCGTGCTTGAGCTGGGTTTCTAACTTAGCTCTGACTGAGGTCTTGTGACAGATGCAGCCATGCTTCTGATTGAAAGAAGCAGGCTGCCCTAGACATATGGCATAATGGGTTAGTTCACCATGCTTTTTGCTTTTGAAGCCTGGGTTCAAATCATAGTTCAGGTTACAAATGAAACAGAATTGGGCTAACCTCACACTGTTAGTGTATATTTTTTGTTTGGCAGTCCTACTTTCTTAGCTCAAAAAGGAGATCAGTAGGGCAAGGGCAGATTTTGAGTAGAAAATATCTGGGTGTAAATACATGTGTATGTGTGTGTTTATATTTTATATATATACATGTATATACATACATATGGAGCTGACAGTGTAAAAACTGGAATAACTGTTTATTTCAATAACCACAATTATATTCCTATTATATAATTTGCAGTATTTTAAAAATTGTAACCATAACCATAACACTCAGACCAAGGGAGAATGCTATTGGCTTTTTTTGTGTGTATTTAAGAAAGATGTCAGATTGACAGCTGAAGAAAATGTGTTTCTGTGTTTTTTTTAAGCTAGACCAGCACCAGCCACTCTGTGTGTCTGCTGTGAGATTCTCTCATCACCACTGTCTGCCAAATGTGTAGATACTAACACCCAAAGGGGTCACCTCCAAGAAAAAAAAAATGGCCATTTAGTTTCTCTCCACTGTGCAGAGATGGCCTCTCTGTTATATACTCTTACCTTTTGAGGCCAAAGACTGACCTTGGAGGATTGTTGACCTTCCACTTTCTGAAAACTAAATCCACATGCATTTCAAAAGGGAAAAAGAGATCTCCAGAAAGGTATATTTTCAGAAATACCACAAGGTATTGGGGAAGTTGGGGGCTGAGGTGGATGGGGAGGAAACAGCAACCTACCATTTATTTATTCTATACTATAGGAGTAGAGCTGCTTGAAATTTCTGCAGTTACATTTCTAATTTCTATTCCCAATGAAAAAAACAGTATAAAAGTTCTGTACAAAAAACTTTGCAACTCTAAAAGGATTAATCTAAGTGGCCATCTCCAAATTCTGAGTTTTCCTCTTTGTTTGTTTTTTTAAAAAAAACAACAGATGGTGATGCAATGACATCTCATTTGATTTTAAAGCCCAATTATAAATTTAAGTATAAAATAAAGTATTGGGATTAATAAAGATCACATCTGCAAACATCTTCAGCAATAAATATGGACTATGTAGTCCCTAAGGTCTGGATCTTTCTTCCCTTGCCCACATCATCCTAAAACTCATAATTTCTTATTTCCTTTAGACAATTACTCATTAGAAAATCAAGTTCCAAATTTGGTTGAGCAAAATGCGCATTGCAAACAGTGCCTGCTAAGGTCTAACCACTATAATCTGATTCTCAAGCTGATTTAGTCTGACCTCTAATCTGATAGAAAAATTAATCAGAATCCCATTTTAAATAACTATTGCCTAGTAATCTAAGTGGTGCAATGTGTTGAACATTGTAGATTCAGGAAGACCTGAGCTCAAATCTTGCCTGACACTTACTATGGGATCCTAGGCAAGTGACTTCCCTTCTGTTTGCTTCAGTTTCCTTACCTGTAAAATTGGGATAATAATAGCACCTACCTCCCAGATTTGTAGTAGGACAAAGGTGATAATATTTGTAAAGCACTTGGGGACTTTGAAGTGTAACATAAATGCTGTATATAACTATTATCTCTCTGTTTAACAAAGTATAAAACAAAACAAAACTGGTTGCTTATAGACTAACTGAGGAAGCAGTTTGATAACCAAAACTGAAAATATCAGTACTTTTCTTTAAAAAAAAATAGCAATAGATGCTTATAATTTGAACATAATGTAAAGTGGTCAGAAAGCAAAACTTTTAAGAATGTGACCAAAAGTAGATATGTATGATAATTGAAAAGAGTAGGTTGAGAAAATCATTCTTGATGGTTAATTAAATTTTTATTTTCTTTTTATTCAATTCATTTCATATTAAACCAATGTGAAAGGGTTTTCTTCTTCATATACAACTTCAGATAAAATTTAATATATTTGTAACATTGATTACTTGGACAAATAGGTTTGCTCTAAGGATTATATTTAATCTGCACACTTGGTTCTTTACTTCCCAGAGAAAAGAATTACTTTTATGTATTATTTTCTTGTTTCTAGTTTTGCAAAGTTATGGCTTGGAATGTGGAATAACTATAAGATGATATATTTTGACCTTACCTAAGAGTCTGCTAAATCCCATCCTAAATCTTATTTAAGGTCTTGAGTTTTTCCAAAACCCCACTATTACCAAGAGATGGCACCTCATTTCCTTTGACTTTTCTGATTATTGTTCACTCTGCCATGAGTCTGTATCCAAAAATGATGGGTAAATCTCCTTTTGTTCTTAAATCTACAGAGAATTGAAGACAAGATCTTGGGAGATTATAGATTAAACACTAGAAGGTGCCTTTTAGATCATCTGATCATATCCCCTAATTTTACACGGGAGGAAATTGAGTCAGAGAAATTAAGTGAATTACCCAAGATCACAGAGGTAATGAGTACAAGAGTAAGAATTTGAACCTAGTTCTTTTGATTCCAAATCCAACAAGCTTACCTCTGTATTAAGCTGCCTCCCAGTGGGGAAAGGAGAAATGGATTATATAATTGTCCTTTTAAATTAATCACTGATATTTATGTAGCATTTAAAGGTTTGCAGAGCAATTCCTATGTAGTTTCTTATGTATGTATGTATTTTCATATGAATATGTATGTCTATTTTCCCAAAATAATTCAGGAAGCTAATAATATCTTTTAAAGATGACGGATGAAGAATCGGAAGCCAATAGCATTCAAGTGACTTGGTCATGCTCGCATAGTGAATACATTTTAGAGGCAAGATTTGAACACAGGTCTCTCCTCACTCTAAGCCTAACACTCCTTCCCCTGTCCCACGCTATTTTTCCTTAATGGCACTGTTATGGCACTGTCTCTCCCCAAAATCTGTACTTTGTGACAAATAATTTAGAAATTTTTCTAAGTCTAAACCAAAATGAAGCCCAAGATGACGTACTTAATCAGGATCCAAAAGAAGGCTCTGGATTAAACTTCATGGGAATTTTGACAAACAGCATTTACAACAAAGCAAAATTACGCTACAATGGGTCCATTTTCAGATCCCAAATAGAAAGCTATAGCTCACCTTGTCACAAAATGCTAGCCAGGGGATTCTTGACCATGTGTGGTTTAGACTCAACAGCCTCTGAGGTTCTCTGATACAGCCTAGATCCTGGGGACCCCATTCCTACCTCCTGAAGTTCCCGATTATTTGGATTCATTGTCTACGCTGGCTGGGTTCATGCAGTAATTGCTAACTGAATTTGGGACACCTATATAAAACCTCTATGCTTCCTAGGAGACAAGGTTTCCTTTCTGTGAAGAAACATTTTTGTGTGTATGAATAAGGAACATATTCTTTAACAGAAAACTAAGTGAAAAAAGTGGCTGGAGGATTCATCGTATTTATATTAGCTGACCTTTACTACTTTATTGTTACCTTGATTAGGAACCTAAAACTAGAAATAGATGAAAAATCTAGGAGGGAAAATAAAAAGGTCATTTTTCAACCCTGAAGATCTTAGTTTTAACCATTTTAAATAAAAGAAAAAGAGTCTTATCATGCCTATCATATTCAATACAGTTGAACATGAAATGTTCTCTAGATCATTGCATAGCTAGTTTACCCCAAAACCTGAAAGAGCTAAGAAAACATGTTCCTGAGATCCTCAGTCTAGTTCAGTATCTAGGATATCTAGTGCTTTAAGGTTTTCCAAATGCTTTCCTCTCAAAACAAAGTCATGGTTTGAACTCCCTTGGTGAAACTGAGTTTTCCTTTCTTCTCATAACCTGAAAATCAAAAATATTTTCCTTATCCTATATTTATGGATTTAGCATTTTTCTATGCAAACAGCCATTTCTAAGATTCATTTTTACATATTCATCTTCTCAGTAAAGCTTTTAATCAGCTGCTGCCTCAGGCTCTTGTTATGTATCCTCCTTTTTTTTTTCCTAAGTGGATTGATGGGGACAGAAAGAGGTCAAGTGATTCACTCAAGGTCGCACAATGGAGTCAACAGCCCCACCAGGATTAGCCTTCCGGGTCCTGGGACTAGCTGCACTCTGGGGCCAACAAGATCACAACTGCTGCCATAAAGGCATTTTCTTACAAGCACTCAGGGACAGCAGCAGCCGAAGGCTCACACTTAGCTGAGTGTGAAGGGAAGCCAGATTTTCCCAATGATAAAGAAAAATAGGTTTTTGAAACTCTGCTATTACTGATCAAGGGAATGAAGGAAGCATAAGATATATCTGCCTACTGTCAGAGATTAATAATTTCTCTTTTGCCCAAATTCATATGAGGAAATAGAAGAATTCTGAGGGCTTTACATATCAATTGTTATAATGTAATTAACATGGTATTTGCCTCTCTGTATAAATTGCAAACATTTAAAAATAAGAAAAAAATTAAAAACAGTTGTAATAATGATGTAATAATGCTTTATGATTTTTAAGGCCCTTTTACAGGGCTTTTATTTCATTTTACCCCACCCCACTCCCCCACAACAGGGTGGAGAGGCTTGATGGACATTATTATGCCTATTTTACAAATAAGTGAATGACACCCAGAGAGACTGTGCCACAGCTAGGGAGTGGTAAAGCCAGGCTGTGGCTGCCTCATTCTCCCTCTGCCCTGATCAGTGCTCTCTCTAAGCTTTCATCCACATAAGCCAAAGAATGTTTGGGATGGGGAGGGGAGAGGGCAGAAGAAGGAAACTGTGCAGGAAGACTCAAAAACCTCTATATGGAACCAGACACTCATAGACCATTAGAGGAAGAAGATCATAGAGGTCAAATTGAAAGCCCTCAATTTACAGATGAGGAAGCTAAAACCTAGAGTTTGAAGACTTAGTCCCCTGAATTCTAGATTCAGTGCTTTCTCTACGAGGACAGTGGAGCCAGTCAATTCTATAATTTCTTCGTACCAACATGATACTCCAACCTTCATAGAACCATACTTTGCAATCCTGGTAATCTAGTTTTACCACCTGACATGTGAACTTCATAACTATACCACCCTTTCCTGAACCTCAGTCAACTTTCCTCCTACCCAGATGTACTCCTGACCCATCCATCCTTGTGCTAACTTACACTATTTTTAGCCTTCGGAACCTCCACTTCATTACCAACAAACGCCTTTACTTTTCTTCCCTCTTTCCTTCTCACCCCACTTTCCCCCAACCAACCTCACCCCCAACACCAGTTTGAACCAGAGTCGTTGTGAATGATGTTCCTTCTACCTCCTCATTTGAACTGAAATCTGCATCCTCCAGTGAGTAAGTATGTCTCCTGCAACCTTCTCTGCCTATTTTCCCACATCTACTCCCATTGACTGCCAGGGCCAACAAAGGCTAGTATACTCTTTCCCAAATGCTACTGCTAAGCATTCCTCTATCACTATCTTTCCATAACATTTGTTCCTTTCAAAGTTCATGTAATTACTTTATATTGTACGCTCCCCCCATCCTTGTTGCCATTTCTGACTGACCTCCAGGGCCCTACCAACTCTCCCATCTTTCTGAAGCAAGGTGGTGCAAGTGGATAGAATACTGGGCCTGGAGTCAGGAAGACTCGAATTCAAATCTAGCCTCGGACATTTATTAGCTGTGTGACCCTGGGCAAATCACTTAACCTCTGTTTGCTTCAGTTTCCTTATCTGTAAAATAGGTATATTGTTGTAAGGATCAAATGAGATAACTGTAAAGCACTTCCTGAGGTTCGGTCCTTAGCTCACATCACTTCTTTTTGGCATGTGCTTTCCCCTGGCAATCACACTGGCTCCCTTGTCTTTGACAATTACCTTCCCACACGTGATTTTCAGATCTCTGTTGCTAGCTGTGACTTCTCTCTTGACTTCTAGACCTGCTGCCTACTGGATGTCCTTTGTTGCTGTTCCATCATTTCAGTCAAGATTGTGACCCCATTGGGGGTTTTCTTGGCAAACATACTGGAGTGGTTTGCCATTTTCTTTTCCAGCTCATCTTATAGATGAGGAAACTGAGGCAAACAGTGTTAAGTGACTTGCCCAGGTTCACACAGCCAGCAAGTATGTAAGGTCAAATTTGAACTCAGGCCCAGTGCTCTACCAACTTCACCAGCTAGTTGCCCTACTGGTCGTTCTAACAGCACCTAAAACTCAGCATGTCTTTAAATGAACTTTTTAATCTTTCCCCAGAAATTTGTTCTTCCATCTGAATTCACTTTTCCTCTAAATGGCGCAGCATTTATTCACCTAGTCTCCCATGTTTGAAGACTTTTTCCTTTAGTTTTAAGATGTATATATCCAGCCACTTACCAAGTTATCTTGGTCCTTCTGAATTACTTCCCATCCATTCCCTCCACATTATTCCTATTACGGCCACCCTAGTACGGGAAGTTATCTGCACTGGCCTGGACTATTACAATAGATCGGCAAGGGCCCATAGTGTTCTAAGTGCTGCTTTCCTGCTTAAAATTTGCAGTTTACCAACCCTAAAGAGGGAAAAAGAAAGGTCAAATATATGTACTTCAAATAGCTACTATTTATCAAAAAAAAGCTTACTAGCCTCTGATGAAAATAAATTTAAAAGCTACAAAATTTGTCCAAAAGTACATTGTCATAGTTTATATGAGATCAAGGATTTGTTTTTCTACTTGGAAAAAGAGTATAGATGACTAGGCCTTCCCTCTTGCCCTTCTCAATTTAAACCAAATTCGAACTTTGTGTGCAGTCTCAAAAATGTTTCTCATGAAGTGCCTTTGCATCGCCTAATTCTTCTAAACATGACTGCATGGAGGATTATGGATTGCAGAAATGGAAGTACCATGTAGAATAGGAAGTATCCTAGTATTTTTGCTTTTCTGAGCCAGGAACTACAGGAAACCTCATAAGATTTCCTGACCAGTCTCATAATTGAAACAATTCAAATAAGAATTTGACTTTTAGAGGATTGCTAGAACCAAACATGAGAACTACTCCATATTCATCTATTCCATGATTTCCACGAACATGCTGATTTAGGACCCCGATGGTCTGATTCAAGATGGCCCAGTGTTAAGAACACTGGATGTGGAGTTAGAGGAACCGGGTTTGAATCCTAATTTTGAACACTTACTACCCAAGTGACCTGAAGCAAGGCTTAAGTTTCAATTCCATTAACTGTCAAATGAGGAAGTTGGATTAGGTTGACCTCAAAGGCCCCCTTCATCTCTAAATCTATGTTGCTCTGATTTCTCCAGAAAGTGTATGAGGAACAAATATACTCTGATATTTAGTAAAAACCAGTGCACCTAACTAATATGTACTTTTTTGAAGAACATAAAAGATGATCAGAAACTAAAGAATTGTGAATTTTTATTGCCCCAAAACAATTTTTCCATCATAGAAGAAGTGGTTTCTCCTGAGTTGAAGGATTTGTGTTTCATTTCCCCCTCTTTGCTCAAAGGTTTTATCTTTGGCGTTGAAATCAAAGGCAGTTATCCTAAAATAGGAAGAAAAATAATCTGCCAAAACCAAGAGGGAAAACTTTCTTAATGGAACATGGTTTTATCTTGTCCTGTATCTAACATAGACTTTCCTTGGGAAAATACCAACTAAAAGTTTCCCTTAACTGTCAGCCTGGGAGTAAGACTGTCTGGACAAAAAAAAGTAGAGGGAATTCTTGGGTTCGTTGGCTTGAAGCAGAAAGCCAATGTAGATAATTCAGGCCAAGGAAAAAAAAGCACATTTGGACTAAGGTCACACACAGCCATTTATTTGCTAAATTCAAGAATACCACATCTATGCAGCAGTGTCCAGATGGGCTGTCTACTTTGATGAAATGAACTCGAGATTTCCTTCTGCTTTTTTTGACATAAAAAGACAGTGGTTGGGTAGTAGAATGGCATTCAGTATTTTTACTTCTGCTAGCACGACCTTGGTAAAATTAGACACAAGGTTTAAATCCCCACTTGCCTCTTTCCTATTTAGACCCAAATTGGAGAAATGAATTCATGATTCTGAATCCACCTGTGAAGGGATGGCTTAGATGGGAAGCTGTAAAATTCAATTAATTATTATGATGAGCCAAAGTTTGCAGATAATTAAGATTTTTAAGTTTGTGTCTACATTTGTTCATTTGATGGACCAATTTGTCAATCAAGCACAACCTAAGAAATTATATTCTGAGTTGGTGAAAAATCATGCTCCTAAAATGCAAGGAAAATATCTTAGAAGTCGTCTAGTCCAAATTCTTCATTTGACACACAAAAGAACAGAGGCCTGGAGAGGTCAGAGCCCAAACTAGAGTCCAGTATGCTTGATTCCCAGTGCAGTGCTCTTCCCAAAATACTGCATTTCCTCTCTGTAATCTGGCTCTGTGGGTCTAAAAAGGTGACCTGGGCTTCAGTTTTGGCTCAGGGTGCCATGAATTATATAGAATTGAACTTTGAATCACATGAATCTCTTAACTCTCCCATAGTGCGTTGCATTTCTTCAAAGAAGCTAAGAATACTACTGTTCCAGGAGCAAAAAAGTCTGAGAACCACTAGTTTAGGTACCTTCAAAAGTATAGTGTAATTAATTTGAGTAATGATAAAGTTCTTTTTTTCCCCTGAGGCAAAATTCAACTGGGTCAGCTCTAATAAGTACATATGACAATACATCCCTTCACTGCATCATAGGTGCATGCTTTACTGATGAAGACCATGAATTCTCCATGCTTTAGAGGACAGTTTCATGAATCAACCTGAAAACAAATCTTTGACTGAGGACTGTCCTTCTGGTGATGAACCTCTATGAAGACAAGCTAGGCTTTTCTGACAGACATATGATATATTTTTTTTTACTCTGTATTGGATGTCTTTTCCAACTTGGTAGGGCTTGAAGCAATGTTTCTTTTGCTGGCATAGCCTCTGAGAATCACCTTCACACCACGATGAGAATCAGAGTAAGATTTTAGTGGAGAATAGCTGACCATAGTTAGTATTTATATAAATATATATATACATACACACATACATATATATGTATATATATATACATATCTACACACATATATACATATCTACACACATATGTAAATACCTGAGGCAGTATGTATAATGGACAATATGCTAGCTGTCTAATTAGAGGACTGGCTTTTGTCACTGGTTTACAATCTATGTAATGGCAAACCACTCCAGTATCTCTGCCAAGAAAAACCCAAATGGGGTCAAGAAGAGCTGGACATGACTGAAACAACTTAACAACAACAATCCAAGGCAAATCATTTAACCTTTTTTAGTATCAGTGCCCTCATCTGTAAAATTAGGGAATTGCACTAGATAGCATCTAAGGCCCTTTCTACCTCTAAGTCTACGATCTTTAAAAGACTGATTAGCAGAATTATTTGTATAGCATTTTGTATGGTTTGCATATACAGAATTATTTGTAAGATATAGCATTGAACTAGGAATTAGGAAGATGGGGTTTCAAGTCCCAGCTCAGACGCTAGATGAATGCCCTTTAATTAAAATCGTTTAATCTCTCTAAGACTTAGTTTTCTCATCTGGAAGCTGGGTGGTTCAGTGGTTAGAGGGCTGAACTTAGATTCACAAAGAACTTAGTGCAAGTATAACTTCAGATTCTTACTATCTCTGTCCATGGACAAATCACTTAATATCTCAGCAGTTCATTCATTTGCCTAAAAGACTATTTTACTGAGAACTCACGCAAAGAAGGCACTCATATGGTGGTCAGAAGAAGTGATACAAGGACGCTCTGAAGGTCTCTCTGAAGAACTTTGGAACTGATTGTGTGACATGGGAGACACTGGCAAAGGACAGCCCAACATGGTGTGCCCACATCAGAGAAGTTGCGCTCTATGAACAAAGCAGAATTGAAACAGCTCAAAAGAAATGTGAGATGTGCAGATTTAGAGAATCCACCCCAAATGGTCACATGGACTATTTGTGCCTGACCTGTAGAAGAACACTCCAAGCTCATATTGAGCTGATCAGCCATAGTCAGACATACCGTGACTTGCCTCTAATGTAGTGATGTCATTTTGGTTCTGGAGAATGAAGGACAAAAACCACCCAAAAATGGGGATAGTAACAGCACCTCTCTCACAAGGCTGGTGTGATGATCAAATGATATAATAGATGTAAAGTACTTTGCTCATCTTCATATATCATAAAAAGGTGAGACGGCATCAATAGAATTATTAGTTATAACGTATGCAAACAGTATTTTGTACCTCTTGCACTTACTGAATAGTTATGTGTGATCATTATCTCTTCCTTATTTGATTTTAAACTCTTTCAGTGAAGGACTTATTTATATTTGCACCTTCTTCAATTTCTAGCAGCTATAATAGGTACTTCATAAATGTTTTTAATTGAATTAGCCTGGATAATGTCCTTAAAATTAAGATGTTCCCTTATGTAAGGTAAATATGACCCCTATAATGCAATATTTTTTATGCTACCCATTCATTTAGCTAACTTTTTTCAATGATAAATTGTAGTTCAGCCCCAAATGAAATTACAACAAATTTTAAATTAGTGGACTCCAAATAGATGAGGTTGTAGTCATATATAATGTATGACATTATACATAATAGTCAGCATTTATATAGGGCAATTTTTGCAAAGTGCTTTACATATATTATCTCATTTGATCCTGACAACAACCCTGTGAGGTACGCATTTCTATTTTCCCCATTTTACAGATGAGGAAAATGAAGGTGAGAAAAGTTAAATGACTTCCCCAGGGTCACACAGCTAGGAAGTACTTCAAGAAAGACAAGAACTATGGTCTTCCTGATTCCACATCCAATACTCTATCCAAGACGTAGCCAATTCTAGTAACTGTTTCACAGACATCTTTGTATGTTTATTTGTTTTAAGAAAAACCAAACTAATTAGCTCAGTCATTATTGCAATCATGCAAGATTTCTCCAATTGTTCTATCTTACAAAGCACTATAAATTACTCTAAGTCATTTTAATACTACATGATACATCACTCTTCACTTCAAAGATGGGGAAACTGAGGCAATTGATTTAATGGTTAAGAAGGAAAAACAAACATACCCTAAAACACTTTTGTCTGAATGATTCAAATATTTCAGACAAAAAGATTTTGCACCAGGATTATCTGGTTAATTACCCCAATTGTACAATTTCCTTTTATGTAAAGATTTATACTAGGAGATTAACGTTAGCGGAGAGTGAAGCTGGTAATTCTGATTCTAGACATTAAAAAAACCACTGCTATTTCGTCTGAAGCCATTATACACAGAAGCAGACCAGATATTATAGATACTGTGATTAATGATCGAATTTATCTGTAGGTAACAGGGGCCTGGCAGATGAGGGCCCAGCGCCTTAAGCAAACACAATCTGCTCTTTCTAGTTACAACTTATATGGGTCCTTGGGGAGCCTTCTTCTGAAAAAGCATATTGGTGGGCTCAACCTTCTACTTTCGAGCACGCACAGGTATTCTATGACTGTTTCATGGCATTACTCTGTGATGACAGAAAGCCTTCTAACCAGCAACAATGCCAGCCCCTCGTATACACTGAAAAGATATGAACAGGATGGATCTCTCTTTCCTGATGGCCATTAAGGGAAGGAATTCTTTGGATAGGGAGAGACCTCACCATTTTTCTCCCCACTAAGTTCTCTTTATGGCCTGTGAACACCTGCCCCTGTTCTTTCCTCTGTCCCTGTTACCCTTTCCAGATCTTCAGAAAAAAAAAATATTGAAGGAATGACCTTGTGAGCTTCAAAAGTTTGGGAGAGAACCAGGTGAACAACAACTTGCTCGACCTAACCTAGTAGTGGATAGATCTGGCAACCATGTCCTGAAAAGAAGGGAGTAAGTAACTCATCCATTTGTTAGGCCAAGTCCTGGGATCTTGATCTCGGGAAAAATGTTTATGGATACCGCTTTTAAGTTTGAGATCACTCTCCCAAGGACTGAAGTGTAGAGGAGAGAATATGCATGCCCTGGTTCAGGGGGCTAATTTTTCTACTTTGTTGCTAATCTTTTCAGTAACTCTCCTTTTATAAAAGCTAATTGATGTTAATTGATTGATAATAAAGAGGAAGTAACTGGTAAATAATTTGGGGGCAGTAATCACTAGTGACTGATGTGGGAGGAATGCTGGAATGGGGGTTTGAGCCAATAGCTAAAGAACCCCACTGCCTCTAAGGGCTGGCATACTCCTTGCACGTTCAAGTGGAGGTATAGGCAGTTGAACTCTGGGGACTCAATCTGCTAGTAGTTATACTACTAGTATATACCAGCCAGGATATACTACGTGTGTGTGTGAAACATACACTAGCAGGTAAGTATATAAGTATACATACGTGCATACATACGTGCACATATATGGATTAGGAAAGTTATTATCTTTCTAGAGTCCTATTATCTTTCTAAGAGCCCTTCTCTGATGCCTTATTGTGGTGTGGAGGTGACCCTGTATTCTTGAAGACAACACCAGAGTAGCCTAGCACACCAAAGACATCAAGTATGGAACTGGAAATAGCATGTATATTTGTCATTTGAGCACCATTCCAGCCAACTTTTAAAAAAAAAAGGTTTATCCAGAGGGTTGACCAGTAGTGATATTTTTTGTTTGACTCTAGTAACTCATGAAACAATATACAATGGCTTGGAGACTTTAAAGTTTTGAAATATAGTATGTCAGTTAAGCTGATGTTCATTTAGGAATCAGAAAAAATTGACACAAATCCTATCAGGAAACATGAGAGGCATGAAAATGAACAACAATACAGCAACATTAAGAGAGGCATCAGGGAATAGTGAAGAGAGAGCTGGCCTTGAAATCAGGATGCCCTGGGTTCAAGGCATGCCTCAGACACATCCTGGCTTTGTGACCCTTGGCAATTCCTTTATCTTCACAGTGCATTAAGCAACTCTCAACTCTCTAAGACTCCAAGTTGCCTAGAAGATGCCCATCTTTTTTGCCAGAGGGAGCTTCCTCATCCAGGAGTTCCCTATATTGATGAAATCACAGGTCCCACCCTATCCCCTATACCTAGTCTATCCATAGTTCCAATATATAGCATGGAATATCACAGGGCAATTGATACTTTCTTTTTAAAGTCTTAGGAGACACTGAAAATGCCTAAAGTTCAGTTAGTACAGCTGTCTTATTTCCTTTCCAAAAATCTCTTCATGTAAATGTCCCACAGAAACAGATAACCACAATACCCAAATACCAGAACAAAACTTAAACAGTAAAGGCTCAACTTCTCATCTGTCAATTATTTTTTTTTCCCAAATAAATAGGGGCTTTAGCAGCAATCACAATTTCGAATGCTGATTACACTTTCTCAAACTCCCCCTATGTGGATACCTGAAATTAGAAAGAGGTATAGAATAAGACAATTTCAATGGAACTCTTAAATGAAATCCTTAAAAATTAAAATCTTGTTATAGGTCTCTGGAACACGAGTGCACGGTATAAAAGCTTTGGGGTGTTTTCTCGTGTCACTCAGCCCTTTTGATTATATCACGCACTTTGTTTCACTTGCCACATTAGGCAGACATGAATGTTTCTTGCTGTGAATCAATTCTACCTGAAACAGGTAAATACAATCGTCACCCTCCCTATGGAACTTACCTGTGTGATGGATCTGAAGGCTGGCAGTAGTGTGGGGCAGAGGGAGGGTGTTACCAAGAATGTCAACTACGCAGGAATTTACTGAATTCTCTAGGTATGATACCTTCCCCCTCCGCCCCCACTTCCTCCACCTCTTCTCAGTATACTTGAACTTTAAGAGGCCCAGGAGAAAGAAGAAATAAGACTTTAAATAATTTATTTGGAGAAACAGTCAGTGAAGAGGAACAAATAATGTTTCGCTAAAAGAACTGGGACCTTTGACACTCCCCTTTTCGCTCGGGTACCTGGAGCCCTAGCCGGATTGCATTAGTGAAATTTTCTTTTGATGGCATTTTAATATTCTGCCTTGATGACTTTTTAGCAACATTTACTTTCAGAGGTCTCGAGTGTTCCCTCGGAGGAAATGAAACATGTCAAAGCCCATTACAAAAATCAAAATTTAAATACCTCGGCCACGTTAGGGCTTCCACACAATCCCATCAGCGCTTAAACTGCAGCGCACAAGTACTCATTCCCTTGCTCAGTCAGTAATGAGTACATTTGATGAAGCATTCCGGGGTCAGGGAACATACGGGAGTGATCTAACTTAACCCATTGATTACCTATACTCAAAGGACCAGGGTGGCATTTTATGAAAATAAAATGTTAGCATAATTTCCTCCAACAGTTAAGGGAACTGATTTTCTTTCCTCTTTTGGAATAATTACAGCGCTGAACTGACATTATTTATTAATAGTTATCAATATAACATTAATCAACATTAATAATAAATATTGATATTGATATGTATTAATAATTAAATATAAAATGTCTCAATAATAAATATTTATTAAGTATAATATTTATTACCAGCAGGCAGGTTCTGGCAAAGAAAGGGTTAAGCCCAAGTTTAACTACTCTTTGGGAAGATCTGGCTAAATATTCCCTATGAAACAAATCTGTTAGGCTTTCCTTCACCTGAAGTTCGTAGGCAATCGTCTGTTTAGTGTTACACCATTTTAAAGAGCTCTTGCCTTCTGAGACCGAAAAAAAGTAAATACTAGCTTGCTGAAGCAGAGGAAGACTTTTTTTTTTTTCCTATCCTTTCTCCTTACCATCCAGAAACTTCAACATTCTCTTTGCTTTACAGTATTCATCTTCGGCCAGACTGATTATCAGAGAAACCAAAGCTCCGTCTCCAGCTTGTGATCTGACTCTCTGCAGCATATTACATTCCATGCAGCATCTTGAAGCTGGCCCCCTGAGTCCCCTGGACATTGATCTTGCATGCAAAAGCAATGCAAGCCACACATGTTGCTATTTGACATCAAAGTGGAAGCTGTAAAAATCCAATTCAGCCCACAGATTGCTATTCTTTCATTTGGTAGCCCGTTGCTTCTCCCTCTCTCTCCCTCTCCCTGTCTCTCTTTTTCTATTGCTCCCTCTCACTCTCCATTCTGAGCATTTTAGATTTATATTCAAGTTGGGAAATTACCATGTGCCACGATCCTCCAAATAATAAAGTACTTTGGAAATAAAAGTAAGCTATAGACAACAGGTTATTGTTGATTTTTCAGCTGTATTTCTCAAAGGCCTGTCCTCTAAAGTGTGGCTCTAGGAAGAAACCACTGAGTCTAGTCTGAGATCCACCCTACTGAGAAAACTGAAGACTTTCCCCAGAAATCTCTGAGCAATAAGAGATAGTTTAGGTGGCAATTTGGTGGAGCACAGGGAGAACTGGATTTGGAGTGGCTCTGACACTTGCTACCTCTGTAGCCTTGGGCAAGGCTCTGTACCTACTGTGTCTGTGAAATGAGGGAATTGTACCAGGTAACCTCTACAATCTAGATCTATGATTCTACGAAGGTGGTTTGGTACAAAAACAGCAGAATATACTTGTCGAATATGAAATGGGTTTTTTTCAAGCCCTCTGAAATGAAGTTTCCAATCCTTCCATTGGGGACTAAAAAGATAGAACAGCCATTCTCTCTCTTAAAGATTTCCAAAGAATCTACACATTCCCTTCCCTACTGTGGCAAAAATGCAAAAGCTTAGTGAGATTCTGAACAAAATTAATCCACTTTTTGGAACTTCTGAATCAATTCCATTTGAATTTTGAGCAAAAGTGTTCATGGAGAGGTCATGTTAAATCGATTCAAACTTAGATTCTTCTTTCTAATTAAAATCCCCAGACCAACTACACTTGGATTCTGGTTGACAAACCCTATCGGTTGAGGCTTAATTCTCTGCAGCACATATTCCATTTAGGCTTACACTGGAGAAGTGAACTTTTCAATTTTTGCCCTTTAGGCCCTCAGACAAAGACTGCTATTATCGTGATTCCACTCACTGAAAACTAATACAAAGTTCAAGTTAAATATTTCAACATGAGAAAAGGTAGGAAACTCTCCACTGATGGCTGGTGTTCCACCACTAACTTGAAATTCCTTTCAGTCTCTATTCAATCTCTACTCAGCTTCATGGATTTATTAACCCTCTCTCTGTCACTGCCATTCTTCTATGGGCCTAGAAAAATACAGAGGGAAAGAATTGATATGGTATGAAAACAAGGCTTAGTCATCTTCAGAAGTATGAATGAAAATAAGGAAGCAGGGTTAAGGAAAGGGCAGACACTTTGACTAAGAATGTCATCCTTCCCCCCTCCCCCACTTTTTGTTTCTCGAATAATGGCACAGCTAGCTATTATCCAGAATGAAGCTGATTGTCTCCAGCTCAGTAGCGGCTTGGTAGAGTTGAAAGGCCGCTGGACATGGGATCACATGACTTGAATTTTAGCCCCACCCCCATCACTTGCTTGCTCAGTGTCCTTGAATAGGTCACTTCATTTCTCATTTCCTCGTTTGTAAAATAATGTAGTTTCAGATTCCCTACAAGTAAAATAGAAATAGTGTTTGCACTACCTTCCCAAAGTTATTGTAAGGAAAATTTTGTTCAATATAAACTCTGCCACTTGAATGGACATGTGACCAAATTGAGTACTATTTATGACAATGCAGATCATAACCCATGCCGTCTTGTTCTGTGTGACTGTTTTCCATGTCCTCCTGGTAGGTTCACCTGACCACATATCATTGTGGCTACAATACAAACATTGTATAAACGTGATCTGTTATTATTCCTGGCAATATTGTTGCTGCTTCCCGAAGATTTTAGTAGACTCATACTTCTTTTCCTGTCCCACTAATAAAACCTGTTCTCAGGAGCATTCTACTGTGGTGCAATTGTTAATAACACAAACAATTGTTAAATACCTCACTAAAAGGGATAAAGCCCTTAGAGTTGAATTTCAGATATCATTCGGCAACATATGTATAACTTGAGGGAGGTTAACAACCTTTTTGGTTCACCTGAAATCATACAGTCTAGGAAGTCTACAGGAAGTTACCTGTAACCTTGAGCATATCCTTTAGCTTATTTGATCTATACATCCCTCATATGCAAAATAAGACATTTGCTTTATTTGATTCAGGAGGCTTCCTTTAACTTTAGCCATATGATCCCACTTAACCCATATTTAGGGTTTGTCCTTAGTGACTATACAAATGGCAGTGTTGTCTAATAGAAAGAACTGGATTCTAGTCATTTATAAGCTTTATGAACCTGGAATACTTGGGACTCAGTTTGTTTTTGTTTTTGTTTTTTTTTTGTCTGTAGAATGGGTAAAGAGGAAATTTAATGATCTATAAGGACCTTTGCAATTCTAAGAGTCTTTATTCCTGTAACTTCCAGATTTCTATCCTACATCCTCTTGTACAATTGTCGTTGTTGAGTTGTTTTTCAGTAGTCTCCAGCTCCTCTTGACCCAATTTGGGGTTTTCTTGGCAAAGATATTAGAGCAGTTTGTGATTTCACAGGTAAGGAAACTGAGGCAAACAGGGTTAAGTGAATTGTCCAGAGTTACACAGCTAGTTACACAGCTAAGTATGTTAAGCCAGATTTGAATTCAAAAAGATGTCTTTCTGACTCCAGGCCCAGCTTCTCTATCCACTGCACTACCTAACTGCCCCATTTTATAGTTAAAAAGCACCCAAACTCAGTGATGTACTGTATTTAGGTTTCTGTTGCTGTTTAATCTTTGAAATGAAGGAGCACGTTATTAAACATACTATAAAGTTGTGTCCTCCGTTAAAAAAAGAAAAACAGATGAACATTCTGGAAATTTTCCAAAATGGTTTATAACTATTGAGATTATAGTGGTTCCATCTTAAACAACAAAAGTCCAATACTGTCTTAAAAGAGCAAGGATTATAGAAAAGAATGGATACAGAGGGAAACCATTGACCATAAGTGTAGAATCTTTTTCTCTGACCAGTGCAGTAACTTTGCTTATTTTCTAAAGTGTTCTCTCTCCTCCAGATCTATAAATAACTTTCATACTTATATTTCCCAAAGAGAGTTTTATCAAGTCAAACACTTCAAGATGACATGTAAACAACAAAAACACGTAATCTGAACCACACAACAGTTATTCTTTGAAGGAATTATTGGAAAGGCAAAGGATGTATTTGAAACAGGGAGAGGGTTTGTTTGATTCTTCTTGATGAAAGGCAAAGACATAGAAATTTTAAATTTTCCTGAAAAAAAATTAGATACTTGCAATATGCTGCCAAATTGCCACACCTAACATTTCAGCTATGGAATTTTTAAGAATAAAAAGGAGAAATATTGAAATTTACTTTGGTTTTTAGAATTTTTGAGGTGACTGGGTTTCCCAGGAAAGTTGGATAAATGCCATCCCTACCCCTGCCCTAAATCCTCTGAAGAAAATTCGCCATTAATACAGTAGATCCTGTAAATTCAGAACATTCAGCCCGCAGCAGTTGAAAGCATGCTGGGGATATTTTCCCAACTGAGCCCACAGAAAAATGTGGCCAGATTATCCTGTTCTATGTCTCTCCATCTGACATGTCAATGAAATAAAGTCTCTCAGTGACAATACCACCATTCGGAAATGATATGGTTATAATTTGCTGTGGATATGTCAACCTGACCCAGGACCTGTGTATGGAGTCTCTGACCCACTTCTGTCTAATTTCGATGCCCATCCTGCCCCCCACATATATTATAAATCCACAGAGTGGTATGCTGTGCTGCTCTTCTGTAACATGAATTTATGCTAATAGCTGTCTGCATATGCTTATATCACATATCTATATTAAACTTAATAGTCTGTTACATTGCTTCTTAACCCTGTGTCCACACATGATTAACTTTTCTGATTTCTTTCAAAACCGTTATTAACACAGTGTAGCATTTCACTCAACATGTCACTAAGTTTCTCTGCCTAGTATGGGAGTTTGGAGTAATTATACAGCTATGCGGCTTTTACAAGTAAAACTACATACACGAGGAATTACAACCATATTAAAAAGCAACCTTTTATTTTCTTGTTTATTTGCACAGCCATTTTAGGCATGTTGGCAAAAACCTACAGATGATCTCAAAGGCAGGCTATGACTGAGCAGACCTTTAACTTTGTTGATGTGTGTTAAGAAGAAAAAATTTAAAGAAAAAACACAATTTAAAAAATTACTAAGATATAGAAAGATGAGATATTATAGAGATAGAATAGACTTTTTTTTTAACCTTGTAGGTATTCTCCTTCGTTGAGAAAAACCAAGGTAAGTATGAATTTGGAAGTAATTGGATATGTTCCACCAACCCTGATAGTTGATGACAAGCAAATGAATCTCTAACATTCAGAACTTCAGTTTCTATTACTATAGGGTTGGGAAAAAATGTAGGAGGATATCCCAGCTGTTTGAAACTCTCTGGGAAAGAAAGCTTTGAAGTGGTTGTCAAGGGGTCGGTCTCCTTTTGAACATGCCCTCTTTATCCATACAAGTTGGCAGGAGCTCACACTGGAGCACAGCAAATCTTGAATTGGAAACAGGATGCCAATTTTACAGCACCGTAGTCCTCAAATCAGCCAGTAAATAGGTTTTAAAGAGATAACAGCTTTGCAAGATTCCTTCTGCATCATGCAGCCAGTGGGCCATGTCTCAGACCTAAAGGGCCTTTATCAAGCAAGTGGAGTTTTAAACACACTTATTGGAGAATCTTTGGCCCATGATCTGCGGAAGCCAATAAGCAGCTTAATCTTTGTATATGATTGTGACAGATAAAATGTCACCATTTTGTGCCTGAAGGTAATTTTGTGTGTGCTTGTGAGTTACTGTAGTATTTTGCTTCCGAAGTCCCTAGGGCCTATAGATACCAATATAAAAAACTTAAAGTGTTAATATTTATATTTTTCAATTAATTATGCACATTTTTTTCATTGTGAGGGGATCATCTATATATGAAATTCCTGTCATGGACACACTCTTCACTGATGCAGATCAGTAGTGACTTACTAATAATTTTCTTACAGACTTAAAGAAATGATTGGGATCAATGTGAGTTTTGGTGACTTGCTTGCCAATGGTCACACAGCTAGTGTGTATAAGAAACACAATTTGAGCCCAGGAATTCCCATTTCTTAGGCTAGTACTCTATCCATGATGGAATAATATGCACATAACACAAGGTAGCCCCAAAAGTCAAAGCTACTTAAAGCTACCTAAAGCTTTAAATAGCTTTAAAATGCACCAAGACTTTTGGGTTCACCTCATGAACCCAAACCGTGTGTATGTATGTGTGTATACATATACACACATACATACATACATATTCAGATAAGTACATAATTTGATC
Organism: Phalanger gymnotis; assembly: GCA_028646595.1. Taxonomy (NCBI): domain Eukaryota; kingdom Metazoa; phylum Chordata; class Mammalia; order Diprotodontia; family Phalangeridae; genus Phalanger; species Phalanger gymnotis. The sequence goes on along the minus strand of CM053624.1, from coordinate 101,201,289 downwards.
ACACCAAACATCAAACAAATATATCATGACTATTTTAAAATATTGCCCCTCTAATTATAAAATGCATTTTTAGATGATCCACACGGTGACAAAAACTTAGCAGTCCTCATTGTTCTTGTGATGGTTTGTTCAACAAGTCATGCAAAGGTCACGTTATTTTTCAGGTAGATTCTGTGATAGTTGTTTGTCTCTAAGTAATGTGCTATATAAATAATAAGTTAGTTGTGAGTTTGGGGGAAGATGTTAAATTTCATCAATGCTTCTCAGTTCTGCTGAGCCCCTCGGTGTCCTTTATCAGCTTATCTAGTCATTCAAAAGTTCACAGCAACTTAAGAGATGGAATATTTTCCCATGGTCACTTTAAGAGCTAACCTTAGGGATAGTCAGCTTCTGTCCATCTGGAGATCTGCATAGAATCCCTTCTTGGAGAGACAGAAACCAGGGAAGATCTTACTTCATTATAACAATGCTAGGAATGAAAGATGAAAAGGTGGAGGGAAGGGATTGCTAAGAAAGAGATCAGAAATCCATATGGGCACATCCGCAGAGGTATGGGACAAACTGCCTAAACTAAGTGGATGCAGGATTGTATTAAACTTACCTATAGTCTAGATTTACCTTTCAATAAAAAACAAGAATAAAAATTTTGCTTGCTATAATAATACCTGCATGTTCTCCTCATCCTACCTTTCAATTTTCTTGGTTGATTTGTCCTCTTGTGACTCATTGCATTTACTCCCTCAATGACTGTACCTCCTCCCTATCAGTGCATTCAGGTTAGATCAGGTCCTTTTTTTTAAATTACATTTCAATGAAAAAAAAACTATAAATCTGTGGAAACTTTAATGGATAGGGCTTTGGCAGGAATCTGGGATAACATACTTCAAAATGCAAAATAGCTGACATTTAAGGGAGAAGGAATAAACATTTATGTAGCACCTACTATGTGCCAGGCACTTTGCTAAGCACTTTACAGACATTATCTCATTTGATCTTCATGAGGTTGGTGTTCTTATTATCTCTATTTTAAAGTTAAGGAAACTGAAGCTTTAAGATTCTATAGCCTTCTGAGTGACTTCTGGAATACTGTAATCCGCAGAGATAATCATCAAAATTGAAGAAAATTGGCAAACGTTTTGATATATAGTCAGAATACATATGTTATTTGTAATATTTGATGTATATATTTGTTATCAGTATAGTCATCTTCTGGCAAGGAATTTCCTCTAATAATAAAATCAGGAACTTCTCTGAAATTTATAATCTTAGTTTTTCATTCATTCATTTATAGTATTCTTTTTTTTTTTAAATTTTGAATTCCAACTTCTTCTCTTCCCTCTAGCCCTCTATCCCCTTCTCTTCCCTCTAAGTCACTGAAAAGGCGAGCAATAGGATATCCATTATATATGTGAAGTCAATATAAAACATATTTCCATATTGGCAATCTTTTAAAAAAGCAAGAAAAAGTGAAAAAATATGCTTCAATCTGCACTCAGAGTTCATTAGTTCCCTCTCTCTGGAAATGGGTAGCTCTTTTCATTGAATCTTTTGGAACTGTCTTGGATCATTGTATTGATCAGAGTAGCTAAGTCTTTCACCGCTGATCATCATTACAATATTGGTGTTACTGTGGACAATGTTTTCCTGGTTCTGCTCATTTCATTTTGCATCCTTTAATATCAATCTTCCCAGGTTTTTCTGAAACTGTCATTTCTTAAATACGATAGTATTCCATCAAAATTATGTACCACGACTTGTTCAATCATTCCCCAATTGATGGTCATCCCTTCAATTGTCAACTTTTTGCCACCACAAAAAGAGCCACTATAAATATTCTCTCTGTGTGTATGTATACATATTACATATATGTATATATATATACATATACATATGATGTCATTTTCCCTTTTTTTGTTTTATTTCTTTGGGATACAGACCCAGTTGTAGTATTGCTGGGTCAAAGTGTATACACAGTTATATGGCCCTTTGGGCATAGTTCTTAATTGTTCTCTAGAATGATTGGACTAGTTCACAACTCCAACAAAACAATACATTAGTACCTGTATTTTTCCGCATCCCATCCAGCATCAGTCATTTTAGTTTTCTGTCATATTAGCCAATCTAATAGGTGTGAGGTGGTACTTCAGAGTTGTTTTAATTTGTATTTCTCTAATCATTAGTGATTTAGAGCATTTTTAAATGACTCCCATTAGTTCTTATTTCTTCTTCTGAAAATTGTCTTTTCATATCTTTTGACCATTTATCAGTTAGGAATAGCTCTTATTTTTATAAAGAAAAAGCCAAAAGAATAAAAAAAATAGAAAAAATGCCATTTATATTATGAGAGAACTGTCTGATGCACTAAGAAGTTAAGTAATTTTCGCAGGGCCACATAGTACATGTCAGAGGCAAGACTAGAATCCAAATCTTCCTGACTGTGAGACCAGTTCTCTATCTAATACATGATAATATCTCTCTTAAAAAGCTATTGTTATACATATTTAATTTTTATAACTTATTTAAGGGTATTTTATTTCATTGGTATAATGATCCCTTTATCATGGCAGATTGAAACCTCTGCACAGCTTAGACTGTTGTTTTGGCAGAGAACTACAGAACAGAATATCATATTGACATACACTCTGTCACATGGGGTCATTCTATTGATGACTTTCCATTTCGATGGGCCTGCCAAGCTGGTGTTCCACTTGCCAGGTGGTGATGAATAATCCAACATTACTTTCCTGCTATGATATTAGAAGATTTCAGTGAAGGATATGTGGGTCATGGTTTGTCAGTGCTACATGTCTGTGTATTTTGTATAAATCTGAATGTTATGTTACTGAATAAAAAAAAAGCTATTTTATTTATATCCACATCCTTTAACCAGGGGTTCCTGATGATCATGTAACAGAAGAATCAGTGGACTAAGAAATAAGACATCTGGATTGTAGGCCCAACTTTGCTTTTGAACTAGGTTCTGAACTAGTGTGACTTTGAGCAACTTGCTTAACTTTCCTTATCTATAAAATGGGAAGGTGATGATGGAAAAGGTCTTTTCATCTCTGATATTCTAGGACTTCTATTTAACCAGATTCCATATCATTGGTGGTTTGGAAGGGCGGGGAAGGGTGGATAGATAGCTGCAGTCTGCTTTTAGACAACTAATGGAAAAGGTCAAAGATCTCATGACCACTAAATTTTCCCAACAAGTTAAGATATTAAAAAAACAAGCTGCTTTCCCTGGTGTTAATTGTGACGCAGAATACAAAACTAAAACTACTCCATGTGTATGGCATGATTTAATTTGGTCTGTTTGTGTTTAAATAGTTTGAGGGTTTCTAATGGTATAACACAATGCATGATGACATATATTAGCCAGTTGGGCACTACTTATTTCAGTATGCGTTACTATTTATATGACCTGAACACATGTAATACATATGCCAGATAAATAAGAGGAAAATATGTTTCTCATCAGAGTGGAAATAACCCTGTAACGAACAAGTTTTCATTAGAATATGAAGTGCTTTAAACTTTAGATCTGATGCAAAGAATCTATAATAGACATAGTCCTTGAGTCCTAGGACTTCCCATCCTGACTGGGTTATCCACGTGACTTGGGTAGGTTTCAATCCCTACTTCTTTATCATTGCAAAAGTCATATAATTTCACACACAACAGAATGTTCTGGAGAGTTTTGGTTTTTTATAAACTATCTTCCATTAGCAGAGTCACAACAGTTTCAGTTTGTTTTGTTTACCAAGTTTTCAAATGACTACCTGCTTATACCAAATTGGCTGTTTTGGGGTTGTTGTTTTTTTTTTCTTATTTAAAAGCTGATGACTCAATTATAGATCATACAGAATACATTCTCTCACCATTACGGTAAGAATAAGGACCATAGATAGGCCAATGCTAGACTCTTATTTCTACAGATATTTGGAAAATTCCTCCTATGGCTAATTAGTTTATACATATGGAAATATTTATAAGACAATGAATATGTCATTTGTTATGTACCATCTAGAATGAATTTCTAACTCAAGAAAACTTTCTTGTCTTTTGCTTATATCTTTAATTTTATTAACTAAATTATTTGAATTAAATTTAAGTATGAAAGAAATATCTGAGATGAATATTTCATGAAATATTAAATATCACTTCACTGATAGAAGTAGAGTATAAAGAACAGATACTAGCACCAGAAAAATGCTGTCCATCATATATGAATATTATCCTATTAAAATACATTCTAAATTGTGAGCACCTGTAAGTTAATAGGTCATTAAGAGCAGCTCCATTTCATTTTTCATCTCTGTATCCTTCGTACCCAGCACGGTTGTTTTTTTTTTAACATAAATATTTGTCAGGTTATTGAATTCAATTCTGTTTTTCCAGTAAGGGTAAGGCACTGCATCGAGCTGTCCATATTTTGTCATTCAGTCTCCTTTGGGATCTACAACATTTGCTTCAAGTGGCCAGATGGAGTCCTTCTATAGAGTATGAACCATTCAGGGCCATTCATAATAGGCTTCAGCTAGAACACACTTGGAAAGAGGGCTGATAATAATGCAAATGTCAAGTTGCCTCTAACTTAAGACTAATAGAATAAACATACAGTGATTTTATGATTGTGGTACATATTTTTCACCCCTATACTTGTTATTTGTGGGAATACTTACAGTTTATTTTTCAAGGAGGAGTAGCAAAGGCCAAAGATCCTATGACCTTTACATTTTTTAAAATGGGAAGGTATTAAACAAGCTACATTCTTAACACATATTACATGTACAGTACTGCAAAATGAAAAATGTTTTGTACCTGTGTGTAATGACATAATATGGATATAATACAACAAAAAAACATCAATTTTGTGGTTATCTAATGGCACAAAACAACCTATAATGACACAAATGGCATTAAATTAGGCACTTGGGCACATTACGAGATTCTTTTGAGACATGCAGGTTTTAAGAATTAGCTATGATGACTCTGAAAAACATTTGGACAGAATGTATATGATTATTCCAAAATAAGCATGTCCATGACAGACTAGGCAAACTTTTAAAACTATCTGTATGTGTGTATACTGTACATGCATATGTATTTACACACCTATATGTGTATTATATGTGTCTATGTATTGCATAATATATATGTACACATATTGATCACCTCCCTTTGATGAATGAAAGATATATGCAAAATTGTCACCAACAAGAACAGTGCCCATGAGATAGTTTAACATATTCCAATTTGGCCATATTTCTTTCCTTATAGAATCAGGGTGGAGCTTGGTGTTTTTCCCATGTTAGAAAGACTCTGAAAGTTCTTCTCAATTTACCAACTAATTTTGCATAAACAAAATGGTGCTTATAGAATTTTCTGACAAGATAGTTCAGGCCTGTGTTCAGAAAATATAAGTGCGTTGGAGAGCATTTCATTAAATGGTTTTAGGTTTCTTTTTTTGGCTGACCACTGAGCTATTTAATGTAAATAATAATGCCTTTCTTGGCAGATAGAAAAAATGATATATACTCAAACATTTTGTTTCATGTGGCCTGGTATAAAGTCACATTTGACTGGTATAAATAACATTTGACTAGAATGTTACTAGTCTTAGTTGACTAGAACCAAGCCAAAAGGTAATTCAAGTGGTAAAGGCCTACATTTGAAAATCTATTCCTTTTGTTAGATATATTATTTAACTGGTGACTATGATGCTACACATTTATTACAAATAAAAGAGGAAATCTATTTTCATCTTGCTTTGATACAGATTTAACCATCAGAAGAAAAACGTTACCATTCAAACACGAAATAGGTAGAAGACAAAACTGGATTAGCCCTTTTATTGGCCATTCTCTGGGGTAAGAGGAGTATCGGTGATGAAACCAGATAGGTGCTAGGGGAGTCAAATACAGTGGAATGCTAGACTGCTCTAGGGAGCAGGTGAATTACATAGAAGAATAAAAAATGGGAAAGGAAATGAGACTTTTCACTAGTGGAAAAAAATGACTTGGCAACTCTGGGACGTGTTACAACAAGCACCTGAATAAAATAAATAGGAAGTGTTTTTCAGGCTGTGGGGGTTGAATGAATGCAATCAATCTTCTTTGTGCCAGAACTGAATCACTCCTACCCACAAGCTCCCTCTAGTGAATTAAAATCTCATGGCAACTCAAGCCATAAACAAGAGTCAGGCTTGAGCAATGGCCATTCAACGATGACATTATACCACAAATAATAAGTAAGCCCCCAGATGATGCCATATTTTGATTTGACAGCCCCATTCTCTAAGAGACCAAAACCCTACTTCGGTCTCACTTTCGCTCTTGCTTTACATTAATCACTTCGAGTTTATGTCCATAATCACCTTGCTTTCAGATAAAAAATAGTATGAGTGTGTTTAAATGCTAACGTATGAGCAGTTCACAATCTTACAATTTTCTAGTATACAAAGTTTTAAAGCAAAGATCCTTATTGGTTAGGAGATTATTATAATAATGAATGTGGTAAAGGAATTTATTAATTAGACCTCATTACAGAGAATGACTAGCTGACTAGACTCTTCTGGCTCTAGTTGCCAATTCTGTTGAAACTGCATTAAAAATGGCCATAATGGAATTCAGCTTGGACAAGAGTCTTTCTATATTAGACCTTGATACGTAGAAGTATCGAAATCTAAATGTTCCATAACTCAATATAGACACCTAAGCAAGAGGGTATGCTTTCTTAAGACAGGTAGCAGAAAATCTAATAGACAGAGGACTCACAAGATATGCGGGTGGTCTGAATCTGGAGGCTTCATCTGAAGAGGTGGAATCAAATTAACTTACTGCTGTAGTCAGGATATAGTCAGAGGATATATCCACTAGGAAGGAAATAAGGAAGAAAAGGGTTAAAAAGAAGATTTAGGCTTTCACTTGGTAAAACAGGCAGAAAATAAATCAATGATCCAGTACAGGCTTAAGTCAGGGCCTTTTCAGGACCCAGGTAAATAATGATAATCAAACAGAAAATCTCAATTCTTTCCTAGTTGGTCCCTCCCTTGGTGTGGGAATCTCTGGGCCTGAAAAGGTCTAATCAGACCATGATCATTGGGAATGAAGGAAGCTTCCTCATCTACTAAATAATCTTTGGTCATGTTCAATGTTTAGATCACATCCAGGTCAGGTTTGAGGTCAGTGGGTTGAGGAAAGAGCCATGTCTCTTACGAGCTTGAAATGCATTTATTCTTTAAGGAGGCTTAGGCTCCATTTTATCAGTCATCCTCCATGATAAAGCCTTTTCCTGGAGCAGAGTAGACTGGATTTGATGGACTTTGTCATCAGATAATAATCACTTAATGTGGACCAGTTTAGTAGGAATTGAGACAAAGCCAAGTAAAAAAATTAAGACCTCCTAGCCCAACAGTTAGTCTGACAGATTCCTTATTTCTTCTCATCCTGCTGCTGACTTGCTTTAGCAACTCCCTTAACCCTTCTGGGCCTCACCATCTCCATCTGCAGGGTAGAAATAATAGCATATGTTTTCTGTCTGCATTATGAAGATGATACAGTGATTCATAAGACAGATTTTTGTAGCATTAAAGTTCTGTCAATGGAAAGGTATTTGTTCACTAGAAAGAATATATAAATAGTGCCCTAGGATCTTAAGATTAATAGCTGGAAAATATCTTAGGAATCAGCTAGTCTAAACCTCCATTCTACAGATAAGGAAACTGAGGCCCATACAAGAGAAGTGACTGGCTTGAGGTCATGCAGACAGTAACTGGCAGAGTTGGGATTTGAACTATTATTGTATTTATCCCTAGAGAGTGAACAGAAGATACATTAAAAAGGCTTAAACATGGAGGCAAGCTGAACATTGCTTTTGTTTGCTGCTATCTTATTGGATGAATATTAAAGGAGTTTCAAGAATGAGGATGAGGGGGGTGGGGAGGTGGGGAGAATAGAGACTGGAGACAGTAGGGGTTCAGTAGCAGATTTTGCAGCCAAAGGGCTGGCAAAGATCATTAGCCTCAATGGCTATGATCATTCGACATTTCTGTCAAAAGATTCCTTGACTTGCCCCCTACCTTCCCCTTCCCTTTCCCCTCCCTTCTCATCCTCTTCCCCTTTTCTATGTGAATAGTGAGAAAATGACTGGAGACAATGTGCCAGTTTACCACACTTTACACTGAGGCCCTTTTCTCTTTGCCTCTGACTTGTGAATGACTGAGAGTTGTTTTATTATAAAAAGTTTCTCAGAGAAAAGGACTTTTATTTTACCCAATAACACAAGAATGGGCAGCAGGCGAACAGTCAGTGCCTTGTTTCCAGCTGCCACTCAGGGTTGCAGACTTTGGAATTGTTAATGGGGTCTCTATTTTGCTGAGCTGGTCCCTCTTCTCCAGCTCTTCCCCCATTGGCTATGGATCTGTGAGGTTCAAACACTTCAGAGATAAGCCTTTTGGTTCTGTTTAATTCCACCTTTAATTTGTCAAGCAAAATATCAGGGGTTTTTAGCATCAAAATGAGAAGCTTCTGAAAGCTGAATTCCCAGTGGGATTGGAATAGAGGGGAAAAAGAAAATGTCCCAGCAATTTGTCCCTCTACATAATGAAGTGCTGGGATGTAAGAAAGAGGAGGAAGGGAGAGCTACCAGGGGGTGTTGATGTTTAAAAAAAAAAAGCAGACACTGAAACTCATTTGCACTAATACTTTAGCTGCTGATTCATACTTGATATCTAAATGTCAGCCATTTACAACTTAATCAGGTCTTTTTAACTCTTTATTGACAAAAGAAGCATTAAGAGAAGAAATTGAGTAAAAATGGAATTTCAGAATGAGTAACTAGGTTGGCAACAATTAAAAAACCAATAAGGATTTTTTAAAAAGAAGAAAATGTAAAAAATGTTCTGCCAAAGGCTGTACTAATATTTGACTTCGTCAGCACTCAAGTGGAAAAATTTTCCCTAGAGGTTTTGCTCGCTTGTAAAGAAAGAAGGATGGATTCCCCTTTTAGGTCCATCTTCACAAATACAGTTTGTCTAATATAAAATGAAGTGAAAATGCCATTTTCTGTTTGAAGGTTGCATGTAATGTGCTTTTTTTTTCTTTTTTAAAGATGATCAAATAGCAAATATGTCAGGCTTAATAAGGCACATTCATGATGATAAAGTAAACTTCTAAAATTCCATCTAAAACTTTAAAATGGCCACAATTTCATTATTGCAGAAGTCTTAGAAGATAAGTTATGAGTCCTACCACTAAATGAAAGGATTCATTTTATGCTATCTTAAAAGTTACTTATTTAAGTACATAGTGCCTTAGAATCTTAAGATTAAGGGCTAGATTAGGAGTCAGCTAGTCTAACCCTTCATTTTATAGATGGGGAAACTGAGATCCACACAAGGAAAGTGACTTGATTGAAGTCACATAAATAGTGATTTGAGAGCTGGGATTTGAACTACTGTGTGCACCCCCAAAGAGTTAACAGAAAATACTTATTCAGTTAATAACTAAGCTTTCACATAAAAAATGACTACTTACTCGCTCTTCTGAAAAGGAAAGGAAGAACTATATCAATGTGATTGACAAAATTGTTGTGTACTAGATAATGTGCTAACTTCAGCACTAATGTCTAAACTCTAAATTTTTTTTCAGTAATACACACAAATGTACACTTATACCCCAAAGAATAGAGGTGGAACTGATAGACCCATAAAACATAGAGTTCATTGCTGGTCAAACATAAGTGATCAATAGCAAACTTTAAACCTTTTTGTGTTTTAACATAAAGAGTGGTTACACTTAAAATGTTTCTATTTTCTTCTTACCCAGTTCTGCTGAGTTCTATCATGGAACTCAAATTTGATTTGAGAGTTTAAAAGCTCAGCTTGGTAGAAGATTTGCAAAAATTTAAAAATGCATTTTGTTGCTATAGAAATCACAAGAATGCTTAATATTTAAAGATGGCTATAGGATCTAAGGAGATATAGTGATAATTTCTAGTGTGATTGAACTGCTTTTTAAAAAATCATTTTATCAGATCAAAGCTTCAAGCTTCCCTTCCCTGTTTCAAAAATGCATGCTCCTTAACAAATACGATTTGAATCAATTCAACATTTACCAAATACCTACTATGTTCAAGGCCCTATGCTAGATACTGAACATACAAAGATAACATGAAACAATCAAGGAACTTACATACTACTATGGAGATACAATATGTATAAAGGTAAATAAGTAAGATTATACTAGATAAATACAAAATCTCAGGAGGGAAAAACTGGAAGCATCAGGAAAGGTACAATTTAGGAAGTAGGTCCTGAGCTAAGCTTTGAAGGAAGCTATGGAATCAAAGAGGAAGAGGCAAAGGAGTTTTAGTATGTTCTAGTCATAACTGCAAAGACATGGAAGGAAGAGATGGTATATCCTGTACCAGGAATGGTAACTTGTTTAAAATGTGGAGAGTGCAAAGATTAACAATTTCGGAAAGGCAGGATGGCACCATGATTGTCAAGCTTTTAATTTTGTGAAGCAGAAGAATTTGTATTGCAACCTAGCAGTAATAGGGAGCCACTAATAATTATTAATCAGGGGAATAAAATGGCCACCTATGCCTTAGGAAGATTATTTTGTTAACTGTGTGGAAGATGAATTTGAGATGGAAGAGACTGGAAACTGAGAGTCCAGATGGTTGTTGCTATCAGGCTGCTATCAGGTGAAAAATGAATAATCCCCACTTGCAATAAATTTGACTTTAATGAGGAAATCAACAAATATATATATATGTGTGTGTATATATGTACATGTGTGTGTATATACATACATATACATATATACAGATACATATATATGTGTGTGTATATATATGTAGTTTCATGAACTGGAAGACCAGGGCTTTTGAGAGGCCATCAACAAACTTTAATATTAAAGACACTAAGTATAAAAGCAGGGGTGAGAATGGAAACAAAGTTAGGAATAGAACCAAAGCATATTCTAGGACTAACAACATGAAAGTGAAGTTAATTGGAGACTAAACTTTTGTAAGGAATATGAAAATAATTCTTTTCCCTTCCACATTCAGAGGATGCTTTTTTGTCCATTGCAATTACCTTTATTTAGTTTTTAGTTCTTGTCTGGCCATGATCTGCAAACAGTCATTAGATCATGATGCAAGAGGAAGTCTATAAAAAGACTTCATGACCTTCATTTCCAAGATCCTCTTTGTCTCTGGAGGGCTATATTTAAAGTTGCTATCAAGACCTGGCTTTGACTCACTAACTATCCTGTCTTAATTCCTAGATTCTTTGTCATCCTTAGCTCCTGAATGCTTGCCTAGGTTTTCACTTAGTACAATGTCTTAACCCCCAGCTTTTGCACACCACAGAGATCCAGTTTCCTTTGACTTGTTTCTTGAAACACATTATGAAATGTAGAAACTCGTGCCTTAATTACTATAATAGCCTGCTGGTGGTCTGCCCACCTAAAGTCTCTCCCCTCCAATCCATCCTCCACCCAGTCTCTAAAGTGATTTTCCTAGAAGGCCATTCTGATCATGTTAACTCCCTACTCAATAATCTTCAGTGGCTTCCTGTTGCCTCCAGGAACAAATGTAAAATGCTCTGCTTGGCATTTAAAGCCTGTCATAACCTAGCCCCCTGTAGTAGGAAGGCCGAATTTATAATCTCAAATGTAATCATGTATATGTTTGAATGGTTCGAAATCACAAGGTATGAGAGATTCTCTAAGGAGAAAACA
>CM053624.1:101167955-101189036 GCA_028646595.1 Phalanger gymnotis | reverse complement strand
ACTATAAGCTCCTTGAGGTCAGGGACTGTCTTTGTCTTTTTTTGTATCCTTAGTGCTTAGCACAGTGCCTGGTACATAGTAGGCACTTAACAAATGTTTATTGATTGATTGATTGCTCTTCCATTTCTATTCAATAACCCAATTTCCTTGATCCAGCATTGCTCATAGTCTAATTTGAATAATATTATTTTGTGCTCCAGAGAAAATATATTCCAGAAACAATAACTGTAGGGAATAAGTGAAGTAAGCACTGCCAATGCATTTGGCCTCATTCTGCAGGTAAAATAAATTCACCAGTACATTTTTTTTCTTCTATTTTTTCACTGTGATCCTTCCCCTATTACTATGATCATTTCCATAGAGAGCTCTTAGTTAACTATTGCTGAGATTGGAATCTCAAAAGCAATTCTGACTGAGAGAGCAACATTTCAATTAAACGAATAATCAAATTCAAAATCTTATTTGAATAATTTGAGTTCTTAAATTAAACACACATTTTTTTTGCAAGTAGGCTATAAATTACATTTTCCGCTACATTGGCAGTAAACGGGTAATTAATATCTCAACTTTTCCTTCTCAATGTTGATTTAAAAAATAAAATTAAATAAGCACAGAACATAAATCAGCTCTGCTGTCCCAGATTAGATGTGATTGCCCATCTCTTGTTCATCCCAGTTCCTCCAAAGTGGTTGTCTTCTGTTTGACATGCAATATTGCACATGAAAAAGGGAGTCGGAATCATAGAGTTAGCTCTAGACCAAACCTTAGAGATCATCTAGATAAACTCAATGTTACAGAATAGGAAACAGATCTACACAGAGTGAAAGACTTGTCCAAGATTCCAGAGCTAGTTAATGACATAGCTGCAGTTAGAAGCCAGATTTCCTGATTCACTATGCAGTGTCTTCTCTTTTAAACTACAAGTTACATATGTGGATAAAATTTAGGAATAGCCAAGGTGTGATTCAAGGAATAATAAGCAAAGCTTTAGGAAGTGTACAATTTCTAATTAATCAGATTTCAAAAATTTAAAATCCAATAGTCATTCCCCCTCCCCTCATATAATCAAGGTACTCCAAAAGTCTTAGAGTGGTTTTAAGTTATTAATTATCTAAAACCACACTAAGACTTTTGGGACACACTGCATAGAGACATATTTAATACATTATTTCCAACTGAATCAGCCTAATACTTAGTTTATAGTGAACACAATTTTTATAGTAAAAGAGCTATAAAATGATGGAATAGCTTATGGTGAACACAGAAGTTATATTTTTATAGTTAAAATATATGAATTTTTAAATTTTTTTCACCAGATTGAAAGTTATTGTTATAATCTACAAAGCATAACCAGAAATAAATTCGAATTAAAAAAAATATAAAATGAGGAGTTAAGCTAGATGGCCCTGAAGTTCTTTCCAGTTCCAAATCTACAATCCGATTATATACATGTTTTTGGGTCTATCTGTGATTTAATCTATGAGTGTGCTTCCTCCCCCGGCATGCAAATCATCCATGACTTCTTATCCTACAGTATACCATTTCTATTTCTCTCATTCCCAAAGAGTGTCCACCAACTATGTCAGAGATCTTCCTCTAGTTCTTTTAATAGCAAATATACCAATGCAACACTAAGGCTATTCATCTATTATCTCTCATTCTCACTTTATGACTAATGAGTTTCTTTTTCCAATCATATATATCCTTAATGTCTTTTATACTACCTTCAATATGTAACACAGCATGGGTAAAATATTACAGCAAGGTATAATACCACAACTAAGTTATACCCACCCTGCCCCTTTCTTTTGCATATATATACATACAAATGTGTGTATACTTATACACACCATAAATCTTTCTTTTGCATATACACACACTTTTGAGTATGTGTGTGTGTGTATGCAAAAGAAAGAAACATGGTTGGCACAGAAACAATGACTGTAGTAATATATGTATTACAATGTGTGTGTATATATATCACACACACATATATAAACAATGTGTGTGTATATATATCACACATATATATACATACATACATATATACATATATATTCATATATATACATACACATAGATATGTGTGTATGTATATATATATATACACATATAAGCACACCTAAGTTAAAGAACAGTTGCAAAAATGCAGTGGTATAGGACATTTTCTCACTGGAATTTTTCACCTTCAATGAAACTACAGGTTCAGTCAAAATTATATATCTACACAATTCTGTTTAAGATGGTGTTGGGGCAGACCTAATGCCAGAAATCTTGTTAATTCAGGTTTGATTGAGGGACAAAAAGGGGTACTTACAAACCATTAAACAGTTAATTAAAGGTTGAATTTGTCCTGACACAGGAAGGACATGCAACAAGGATACAATGGTACTTAGATTCTCTGTATGCAGAGTCCCTTGTCCCCTTATAGAAATGTGTCTGGTCAACAGAGCATTCTAGGGTTACTTGTGAAAAATTCAGATATCTGACAAGTTGGAAGGGCATCAAACCCACTTGTGTAGGAAAGTTTATGCCCTTAAGTGATAAGAAAGTTGTGTCAAGAGAGAGGCCTGTGCCAATCTTATTTGTCTTTTATGGAAAACTAAATCCTTGTTGCAGTGCTAGGGTGGCATGAAGTAAGACTGATAGCCAGGACATGGGATCTGAAGGCTTTAGATGCTCTGAGCAGAGATATCAAGGAGGTCTGAAGTGGGTCCAGTGTCCTTGGAAACAATGTCTGAAGCCAGCAGGATCTTAGCCTTGTCCCGTGGGAGTTATGGTGGGGAATGAAGCCAGGCCCCAGGAGATGACTATGGAGGGAGATGGGACTGCACTCCTCATGGATGCCTTGATGTAGAAGCCAAAGATGAGACTTGGTCTGAGCCACACCCTCCAAGGAGAACAGCAGTAACAGGATCCAGATTACAGGGTCAAGTAAGATCTGCCTAACCCATCCTAGAGTTTATGAGGGGGAGGAGCCTGGCCCAGATACAAAGTCCCAGGCCAGGAATTCGGACTGGAGATTAAATAAACAACAAAATTCCAAATACAGCGAAGAAATATTAAGAACTAAGAGAAGGCTGAGGAATACATCCAAAAGAACAGAGTAATTCCATAATAAGTAGAAGACAAGTCTCAGAGAAAAGAATAACTCAGATACTAGGACTCCAAGAGAGGATGGAAGAAATTAAGTAAGAAATAATAAATGAAGTTAGAGCTTTTGAGGAAGAACATTTGAAGAAGAATAAATAGCTTAGAACAGAAAATGGAAAGCATTACCCGAGTAGTGGATCATCTGAAAAGAAGAATGGAAGAAATGGAAGTTGATGATTCAATGAGACAGTAAGAAATATTGGAACAAAGTTAAAAGACTAAATTAGAAGTACATTTAAGTTATCTACCATCAAAAACAACTAAACAGACTTCCAGCGGACAGAGCCAAGATGACAGAGCAGAGGAAGCATTAGAGCTGAACTCTCCCAACAACTTTAAAATAATGCCTCAAATTGAATTCTGGAATGGAATAGCTGTGAGACGTTCTCCTGGCCCAAAAACAACTTAAGAGGTCAGAAAGAATGATCTGTGACATGGGGGTGAAGACTAGCAAAGTACCCACGTGGATAAAATGCCAGAGGTGGGATTTGGTGGTGGTGACAGCAGCAGCAACAGCTTCAGGAGTTCTCAAGCCAGAGACCTAAGGGGATTGGGCAACTGGTCAGAAAGAGATTATAGGGGATCCTTGTGCTAGTACTGGGCATAGGACTAGACACTGTTTGGCAACTCTATATTGCCCATACACCGCTTCTGGGTCTCATAGTTCGAGGGCAAAAAGGAGCACTTTGGGTCATGAGGGAACATAGGCTTTGAGGAAAAGTATTGCTTATTATCCCAAGGGAACAGAAACTCCAAGGATTAGTGTTGATTGCAATCAATTGATTGTAATTGCAAGAGATCGGGCACCTTTCCTAGGTAAGGACCAGAGCACAGACTAGGAGACACCTCTCATGGGAATCACACTATCTTGGAAACTCCAAAAACTTCCAAAACCCTAGAGCTAGCTCTGAAATTAGCACTGCAAAAACTCCAGAGGTTTAGGGCACTGCCCCTCACACACCCCAATGCCAGGAACACAGCCTAACTTTAACTGAAAGTTCAAATTCAAGAAAAAGGCTGGAAGAATGAGCAAACAATAACAGCAAAACTAACCTGACCATAAAAAGGTACTGTGCTAGCAGGGAAGATCAAGATGCAAACTCAGAAGGCAATGCCAAAATAGCTCTATGCAAAGCCTCAAAGGGGGAAAAGTATATTGGACTCAAACCCAAGAATTCCTGGAAGAGATAAAAAAAATCATATATGACTGGTAGAGAAAAAAATGGAAAAAGAAATGAGAATAAGGGAAGAAAATTATGAAAAGACAATCAATGGCTTCGTAAAAGAGGCACACAAAGAAATACTGAAGAAAATAAATCTTTCCAAAGGAGAATCGGCCAGATGGAGAAAGAGATACAAGAGTTCACTGAAGAAAACAGTTCCTTAAAAATTAGAATTGGGCAAGTAGAAGCTAATAATTTCATGAGACATTAAGAAACAATAAAACAAAGTAAAAAGAATTTTAAAAATAGAAGAAAATATGAAATATTTCATTAGAAAAAAAACTGACCTGGAAAAGAGATCAAGAAGAGATAATTTAAGAATTACTGGACTCCCTGAAAGCCAAGACCAAAAAAAGAGCCTAAACATATTTTAAGAAATTATCAAAGAGAACTGCCCCAATATCCTAGAACCAGAGGTTGAAATGGAAATTGACAAAAAATCTTCAATCACCATATGAAAGAGAATCCAAAATGGAAACTCCCAGGAATATTTTAGTCTAATTCCAAAGCTCCCAGATCAAAGAGAAAATATTTCAAGCAACAAGAAAGAAACCATTATAGTGAAGCAACAGTCAGGATCACACATATTTAGCAGCTACCACATTAAAGGAACAGTGAATTTGGAGTAAGATATTCTAGAAGGCAAAAGAGCTAGAATTACAACCAAGAATAATTTATCCAGAAAAACTGAGTATAATTCTTCAAGGGGAGAAAAACATGGATATTTAATGAAATAGAGGACTTTCAAGAATTCCTCACGAAAAAACCAGAACTGAATAGAAACCCTGACTCTCAAATACAATACTCAAGAAAAGCACAAAAAGGTAAACATGAAAGAGAAATCACGAGACTTAAGATTAAATTATTTATATTTCTATTTGGGAAGAAAATATATATAACTTTGAAGAACTTTATCATTATTAATTCAGTTAGAAGAATTCCATATAGACAGAGAACATGGGAGTTAGTCAGCTATGTTGGGATTATGTAAAAAAAAAAATGAATTGATGAGAGAGAGGAATGCCCTGAAAGAAGGTGAAAGGGAGAGGAAGAATGGGGAAAATTATCTCACATAAAAGAGTTAAGCAAGGAAGAGCTCTTACAGTGTACAGGAGGAAATAGTTGGGAGGGGGTGGGCAGCACTTGAATCTCACTCTCATCTAAATTGGTTCAAAGAGGGAAAATATACACTCACACTATATTGGGTATAAAAATCTACCTTACCCAATGGGGAAGTAGGAGAAGATAAGAGAAAAGGAAGGGAGTAATAAAAAGGAGGGTATAAATTAGGGTTCTTTAAGTATACCATGATATCATCTGCAAAAAATGATAGTTTTATTTCCTCATTGCCTATTTTTATTCCTTTAGTTCCTTTTGTCTTTTTTGTTTGTTTGTTTGTTTTTGGCAGGGCAATTGGGGTTAAGTGTCTTGTCCAAGGTCACACAACGTGTCAAGTGTCTGAGGTCGTATTTGAACTCAGATCCTCCTGACTCCAGGGCTGGTGCTCTACTCACTGCACCACCTAGCTGCCCCTAGCATTTCTAATACAATATTAAACAATAGCAGTAATAGTGGACATTCTTGTTTCACCCCTGATCTTACTGGACAGGCTTCAGGTTTATCCCTATTACAGATAATTCTTGCTCTTGGTTTTAGATCTTCTTATCATTTTAAGAAAGGCTCTATTGATTCCTATGCTTTGTAGTATTTTTAATAGAAACAGATATTATATTTTGTATTGTATTTTGTCAAAAAGCTTTTTCTATACCTATTAATAAAATTATGATATTTTTGTTGACTTTGTTATAGATATGGTTAATTTTCCATATAATTTTCCTAATATCAAACTAGACCTGCATTCCTGGTATAAATTCCACCAGGTATATGGTATGATAATTTGTGATATATTGCTATAACCTATTTGCTAGTGTTTTTTTCTACATTTTTGCATCAATATTAACTAGAGAAAAAGTTCTATAATTTTCTTTCTCTGTTTATGCTCTCCCTGGTTTAACTCTTAACACCATATTTGTGTCATAACAGGAATTTAGTAGGACTCCTTTACCTACTTTTTTCAAATAGTTTATATAGTATTGGGATTAATTGTTCATCAAATATTTGGTAGAATTCACTTGGAAATCCATCTGGTCCTGAGAATTTTTTCCTGGGGAGATCATTTATGACTTGTTCAATTTCTTTTTCTAAGACAGGGCTTTTTTTTTTTTTAAAGTATTTCCCCTTCTGTTAATTTGGCCAATTTATATTTTTGTAAATATTCATCCATTTCACTTAGATTGTCAGTTTTACTGGCATATAATTGGGTAAAAATAACTTAACGATTGCTTTAATTTCATCTCCATTGATAGTGCATTGACCCTTTTCATTTTTGATACTGGTAATTGGGTTTTCTCACTCTACAGTTTTTCAATCGCCCTCACTCTCTGAACTCATTATAACATAATATTTTAGATGTTGTCTGAAAGCTGACCTGTTCTGCACATTATGCCTTTTATTGATGTCATTTCAACTTGCATTTTTTTGGAAGCTGTAAGTGGCATATTACCAGCACTGGACCTCCAATCATAAACACCTGAGTTCAAATCCAACCTTAGACAATTATTAGCTGTGTGAGTTTGGGCAAGTCACTTAATCTCTGTATGCTTCAATTTTCTCATCTGCAAAATGGGGATCAATGATAACATCGACTTCCCAGGGTTGCTGTGAGAATAAAATGCTACATAAATGCTAGTAATCATGATGATGATGGTGGTAGTGGTGGTGGTGGTATCGCTTAACATTTCTGGTTCATATTAAGATTGCATTCAACTAAAAGATCTGATTTTTTTAAACCTAATAATCTGCTTAGGGAGTTGTTTCCACCCATCTTGTTTTGTTCAACTGGTTTTTCAACCCAAGTGCAAGATTTATACTTATTGAGAAAATTTTGTATATTTTACCTAATAAAGCAATTATAAATTCATTTTTGACTGTCATAGGAGAAGTCACTTATTTCAATATGATGAGTCTTTGGATGATGCATCCATAGCTTCTGGGTACATTGAAAAGATGTAATAAGAAGTACATTGAAGAGAATTATTTATTATGTATGGGTAAAAGCCAACAAGCTTATTTGCCTTTTGCCTCACAGTGACAGTTTGTTTCAGGATGGACATAATTACATATTTTAGAGTTAGTATCTGTCCTCCAAAGAACCCAATACTTCCTGATTTCTCACTTTGATCTGTTAGGCTGCCCTACTTAGACTTTTGCATCAAAAATTTCATGATGCTTCCTAATTAAAATACACTGAATAACATTCAGAGATATTTAGGAGGGATTCTGATCATGCCCTAGCCACAGCAAGTCATGAATACTGTCTGCTGAGGCACAGAAGGATAAAAATGTGCACCAGTGAAGGGAATGCCAACACTAGTGAAATCAGATTCTTAACATATTGAAGAAAATATTAATATCTAACATATTTTTATTTTATTTTATACAGTTAGTTGGCTTTTCATCTGGCATGCACTTTTAAAGATTACTTTTTTTATTCTTACTATGTTAGAACATTTCTTCCCAGGAATTCAAAGTAATTCATAAATGCCTGTAAACCACTTAGTAGGCCAGAGGGTATGGGGATGCTTTCTGCAAGGGTAAAGAAAAATGACAAAAGATAATAAAAAATAGACACCCCTTTTGAGGTCCATGATAAAGAATCCCTCATTATCTTATTCAGTCTCACATCTTCTCTTTGAGGTGGGTGACATTATTTTCATTTTGTAGAATGGAAAACTGTGGCACTGAGAGAGCCAAGTTGAAGACAAAGGTGAGGTACTTTGTTAGACTTTGAGGAAACTAACAACACCATTTTTGCATAAGATAAAATGCCTTGCATTATATGTGGTCAGATGTCCAGCTCTTATTGAAGGAAATAAGGCAGAGTGTTGGATATGAAGGATCATAACCCCATAAGAGAAATGAAAACCTCCTTCTCTGATTCCTAATATCGCTGAATTTTCCCAATTCCATTTTGGAAAATGGGCTAAGGAATGAAGGATATCATCACTTGTTATTGGCAATTCTTCTCCTTGACCTGAAATTAATGAGTATGATTTGTATATTGAACTAGGCTCCCCACTTGTACCATTTTGCTAATGAAAGAGAAATCCAATATGTGTGTGTGTGTGTGTGCATGTGTGTATGCGTGTGTGTAAAACCTCATGTAGTAGATTGGCTTATCTTTTTTGAAAAACTGGTGCTGTTATCAGTAGAGTTGCTCTTTTTTTTTGATTCATAACTAAAGAATGTTGAATGAACTTCTACAAAATATATAAACATCAGGGAATAGGAAAAAAAAGTTACCTTCATAGAGTGAAAGATTGTAAATCATAGTGGTAAAATCATATTCAGAAAATGTGATTATGCAAAAAAATGATGCTGTTTTCACATTTGGGGGTATCAGGTATTACTATCTTTAATATCAATCCAACTAGATTTGTGCTTATGTAGCACAAAGTGAAGGAATAGCCTTTGTATAATTAATTTTACCAATTTGTACATAATTATAGAGCAGAGTGATGGTAGTTTTGAGACAATAATATCTGGTATGGTATATAACTCGATCAAAGTAATCAGATAATTGCCAAGTCTCCACTCTGAACTGTGAAGTCTATGTGCAGGAATGTTATATATTTTAGGCTCCAGAAATATGCATGGGGCACAACAGTGTCACTGCCAGCTGAGCTGTCAAAGCAGTTGTCAGTTCTGCTAATTATTTTAATTGGTTGTTTGACTATTACTGACTGGCCTAACAATGACTGACAGCTAAGCCAGCCAGTAAAAGGAAAGGGACTTAGAAACACTAAGGGATGATGGACATCTCTTCCTCCTTATAATAGCCACTAATGGAACCCAATTAGAAGATCCTAGAATGGTATAGGTCACAGGGGTGGGGAACCTTCGGCCTTGAGGCCACACGCGACCCTCTAGGTTCTCAAGTATGGCCCTTTGACTGAATCCAAACTTCACAGAACGAATCCCCTTAATAAAAGGATTTATTCTGTAAAACTTCAACTCGATTTGAAGGCCACAACCAAGGACCTAGAAGCCTACGTGTGGTCTCAAGGCTGCAGGTTCCCCACCCCTAGAGTAGGATGATACAACACATATAATGCTATTCCAGAGAAAAAATAAACACTGAATTCTTATACTGCTATTTGCAAGCAGTTGGGGGAGGGTGGGACAGGTAATCTTCAGTTGGAGGCCTGAGTGTCTCTAAATAAGGTAATACCTACATATTCACCAGTGTGGTTAAGCGTTAGCACAAGATTAGAGGCCACCTAAAGCCAAAAAAAATATTCAGAAGGATCTTCTGGCTTATGAAATATCTGTATGAGGAAAATAGTTATCATTAGTATATAACCCTGCAATACCAAATCCCAACTGGCTTTCCCTGAATAGATGATCTTTAAATAAACAGTCCATTGAGCTAAGTTAGATCCATTCATATCATAGAAATGTGGACATTATTAGAACTGGGAGTGTGGGTAAAAGAAACAAGAGTATATTTCATATTTTTCCATATTTTGAAATTTGAATAATCATAGACTTATCATTTTAAAGAATATTATTATAGTTAAATATTATAAATGCCAAGTTTTCTAAGTAGGAATCTGTTAAAATCCATACACTGTACTAAAATCCAAGTGAGGTGGCAATAAGAATCTAGCTGTCATCAGCTGACCCCTTTCCCCACTAGAGATTTATTCCTGGGACTTCCATTTTGTAATGGGCCCCTGGCCAGCCTTCATTCTTTTCCTAGCTCTGTTCTTGGCTTCCAGGCTTCAAAACCTTTCCTTTTCCACTGTTTCAGCCAAGAACTTCTCTCCTCACTTCAGGCTCTCTTGTCCTGGAACATTTAATCACTCCTGATGCCTTCTCAACATGGAATATCCCTCTGTAAGGCCCACACCCTTCTCCCATTGGTGAACTCCTCTTTGAGGCCTTCATTTTGTGAAGCCCTTCCAGGCCTGTTTCTGGCTTCCAGACTTCAAAACCATGACTCTTTCACATAAACCCCCTCCTGACTTTTCACCTCCCTTTTATGTGTTAAAAAGCAAGTTCTTTGAGGCCAGGGATTCATTCTTTTTACTTGTATTTATGTCTCCAGTGCATAACACAGTGCCTGGCATGCAGTAAGTGCTTAATAAATGCTTATTTCCCTCCTTCCTTCTTTCCAACAATGAGTTCACCAAATGCTGATATAATTTTCAGTTATGAAGTTGGAACAACTCTCTATGATCTTTGAAAAATCATAAAGAAAATGAAGGTTGTCACAGGACTGGAGGCAGGAAAATACAATCCTGATTTTCAAAAGGGCAATTAGAAGGATTCTTCAAACCGTAGGCTAATCAGCTTAACTCTGAGGCTTCTTAAAATTCTAGAGCACATTTAAATTATGGTTTGTAAGCATTTAGGACATTGGTGAAAACTGTGGTTGAACAACATGGTTCCCTACTGTTGAACAGAGCAGGGAGTCATAGAGAAAAAAGTCATGTGAGGCCAACTTAGTTTTCCTTTTTAAAAAACTTAATACAGGTTGAAAAGAATATTTTAGGTATGATATGCCTTGATTTCAGCAAAGCATATGACAAAATCTTTTATAAATTTATGTGAGTGGATAATAAAACACTTAGGCAAATTCAAAATCGGTTGACTGACCTGCTCATCCTTGAGGGAAATCTCTTTTGCATGACAACTAGTCATGCCCTTGGCTCTGTTCTACACAAAATTTTATTTTTAAAATTTTTTCAATTGAAGACCTAGATGATATGTTTTATAAATTTTCATAATATGTGAAGCTGGGAAACTCAGTCAATTTATTAATTACAGAATCAGTATCCAACAAGATCTTGATGGCCCTAGAGCTGACTAATAAAACAAATTGTTTTAAGAATAAATGAAAAGTGCGATGTTTAATTTTTTTTAATTGTACAATTCCAAAGTGAGATGATTTGGCTAAATGATGGTATGTATGATAAAGAGCTTAATTTTTTCTAGTGGATTGTAATCAAGTGTAAAGTGGTAGCCATAATACTTAATTGCATTAATAGGTTAATAAGAGCCTACTATCTAGAATAAGAGATGTATCAGTACTGATTTTTTTAGGCCTCTTTAGGCCAATATTAGAAATTTCTGTTTGGTTGGGTTTCACAAACTCCACAACACTTAGAGTGATTAGAGTGCTTAGAATTATTCCATAAAAGGAAAGATTGAAGAAAATAGACCTTTTTATTTTTTAACCTGGAGAAGAAAAAAAAAAGATTTAGTAGTGACAAGATCACTGCCTTTGAGTATTTAAAGGGCTGTCATGTGGAAAAAGGATTAGACTTGATTTGATCTACTCCATACTCCAGAACTAAGGGCAAGAGTTGAAAGCAGGAGAGAGAGAGATTTCAAATTTATATAAGGAAAATTCCCTAATTATAAGTGAACTGAATTGAATGCCTTTGGAAGTAAGTATTTGCCTGTCACTGGAGACCTTCAGTTGGAGGCTAAATCATTTGACAAAGCTTGTTTCAGTGGAAGGAACACTAGATTTGGAATAAATACTGCATGGACCTAACCCTAATACTGTCTCAGCCTAAGTGAATAACTCTAGTACTTTGCTCGATTTTATGCAAGATCATGCCAACCAACCTTTCTTCTGCTGGTGTGCTGAAGCTGGCTTGCATTGGCTGGCTCAGGAGAGCCTGTTATTAAATTTTCCACACAAGCACTTACACTTTGGAAATCAGCAAGTGTTATAAATCAGGGCTTGATATATTGCCTTGTTGGTTGGGTAGACTTTAAAAAGTGGAAAAGTGTTAATAATGTAAATCAAATTTAAAAATATGTCATAAGTACATTCCCCTCTCCCCCCAGCCTGTTGTTAAACACCAGCCTATCCCTGGACTATCATCCAAGGCTCCGAACTAGGCCCTTTTCTCTTATTCCTTTATACCTCCTTACTTGGTGATCTCATCTGTTCCCTTGGGTTCAATGATCTCTATGCAGAAATTCCCAAATCTATATATCCAGTCCTCACATCTCTCCTGAGTTCTAGTACAAACTTACCAAGGGCCTTATGGACATCTTAAACTGTGACCACAGATATTTCAAAATCACCATATTCAAAGAAGAATTCATTTTATTTTTCCCCAAACCCTTACCTCCTCCTAACTTTCCCACCACTGTCAAGAGCACCACAATCCTCCTAGTCACATAGGTTTGCAACCTGACGTGTCATCCTTATTTCTTCATTCCTATTAACCCCATATCCAATCCATTGTCAAGACTTGCCATTTCTACCTTTGAAACATGTCTCGCATACATTCCTTTCATTCTTTTCACACAGCCTCTTGGTGAAGGCACTTATCACCTCATGCCTAGACTATTATAAAAACCTTCTTGTGATTGATTTCCCTGCCTCAAGGATCTCCCTACTTCCATAAAACCTCTACTCAATTGCCAAAGTACTCTTCCTGAAGTGCAGGTCTATGCCACCCTCATCATCAACAAACTTCAATGGTTCCCTATTAGTTCCTGGATCAAATATAAAAATCCTCCGGCATTTAAATCTCTTTACACCTTAGGCCCTTTCTACCTTTCCAGGCTTTTACATATTATTTCCCTCTAGCAACACTGGTGTTCTTGCTGTTCTTTATGCATACCATTCCATCTCTCAACCTTGTCCATTTGCTCTGGTTATCCCTCATTCTTACAATGCTCTCCCTTTTCACATCTGCTTCTTGGCTTCCTAGAGGCTTCCTTTAAGACCCAGCTCAGATTCCCCTCTCACCTTGCGCAGAATCCCTTTCCTGATTTATCCTCTACTTTGAATTTCTTCTTTGCCCAATGCTTTGTGATTACCTCCACTTAAATGGAATATGTCTTGTATACACAGAGATGTTCGAATGTTGTCCCCTCCATTAAAATGTAAATGAAAAATGTTTACACTAAAAAGTAAACCCCTTACACAAAAGCACTGTTGGTATAGTTGTGAACTAGTCCAACCATTCTGGAGAAGAATTTGGAACTACTCCCAAAGGGATATAAAATCATGCATACCCTTTGACCCAGAAATTCCAGAGATCAAAGAAAAGGGAAAGTACTTATATTAGCAGGCAGCTTGGTGGTACAGTAGATAAAATGCCGGGATTGGAATCAGGAAGACTCCTCTTCCTGAGTTTGAATCTGGCCTCAGACAAGTACTAGCTGTGTGACCCTGGAGAAGTCACTTAACCTTGTTTGCCTCAGTTTCCTTATCTGTAAAATGAACTGAAGAAAATGGCAAACCACTCCAGTATCTTTGTCAAGAAAAACCTGAATTGGGTCATAAAGAAACAGAAACAACTGAAAAATGACTGAACAACTGAAACTTATAGTAGCTCTTTTTGTGGTGGCAAAGAATTGGAAATCAACAGGATGTCCACCAACTGGGAAATGACTGAACAAACTGTGGTATACAATTGTGATAGAATATTATTGTGCCTTAAGAAATGGTAAAGGGATGATTTTAGAAAAACTTGGTAAGACATATATGAACTAATGCAAAGTGAAGTGAGCTGAACCAGGAGTCTACCGTATATAGTAACAGCAGTATTATAAGAACAATCCACTGTGAAAGACTTAGCTACTCTGATCAAGATAATTCCAAAGGACCTATAATGAAAAATGCTGTCTACTTTTAGAGAGATGACTTCATCACTTTAAGTGCAGATTGACACACACTTTTTAAACTATTTCTTTTCCTTGTTTTGCGTGTGTTTTCTTGTGTAACATGACTAATATAGAAGTATGCTTTGCTTGACTTCACATGTATAATCAATATAATATTGCTTGTCTTCTCAAGGGATGAAGGAGGGGTGAAAGTGAGAGAATTTGGAACTTAAAATTTTAAAAAATGAATGTTAATTTTTTACATGCATTTGGAAAATATTTAGCAAAATGAATAATAATATATTGAAAAAATTGTGAACCTCTTGAAATTATGGATCATGTCTTTGCCTTTCTCTGTATTCACAAAATGTAGAACAGTGGCTGGCACACGGTAAACATTTAATGAATGCTTGTTGTTGTTATTGATGCTATGTACTTCTTAGGTAACCTTGGGCAACTCACTTTCCTTCCCTAGGTCTCTCAGGCCCCTTCTAGCTTTAAATCTGTATCTACCAGTGCAGTAGCAATTTAGATTTGAAGATCTTTCCCACTCATTAATAGGCCATGTGACCTGCTTACACCACAGGAAGCCTAAGACACAGGTGGTGGGAGGAGCTTCCTCACAGGAAATGCATAGAGAGTGAGAGAGCAATTATGGCTGCTAATGGCCACCCTCATGATAGTTAGAACTGAACAGACTGACTTAGCTGTACTGTGAGTTTGTTTTGGGGAAGATCCCACAGCAGGGATGGCGAGGCTCCATGTTGTGATATTCTGTATTGAATGCTTTACTGCTGTGATAGATTGGATTAATGGCTTGTGGGATATGGTTCTCTAGTGTCTGAATAAATAGTTTACTTCTACCTTCTATGTGGAGAGTCTTGTATACTTTGTGATACAGACCTACATAGGCATTTTGACAATTATCATCTACACTGTTATTATTGCCTTACTATTACAGCCAGCAAGAAGGATATTTATCTTCAGGGAAAGGGTTGCATTAGATCATCCACAGTCCCTGGTAAATTCAGAATTCCACCATTTGGGATTTTTATTGAGAAAAAAATTCAAAATGAGTTAATTTTGAGTTACATTCCACTCTTGTAGATTATTGCTGGTATTAGCAATGTCCATTATATTTGACTTAAGGTTTCTGTTATTCTTGTTATATTCATTATTTACTTTATATGCACTGTATAAGTAATTATTTTGGCTTGGTTTTCTTCATTCTGAATAAATTCATGGAAATCCCAATTTTCTTGAAATTCTTCATATTCATCATTCTTTATGGCACAATAATAATCCATTACATTAATATTACCTGATTTGTTCAACTTTTCTCCAATTGTTTGGCACATAATTTATCACCAGCTTGTCTTGCTATTACAAATAATACTTTTATGAACATTTTCTTACATATTGTTCTCTTCCGGCTGTCAATAACCACATCAACCAATCATTTACTTTCCAAATTTGCCTTTATCTTCTCAAGTCCTTGCCTTTGATCAGTATCAATGACAAAAATAACAACTTCTCTTCTAAGTTCTCCAGTCTCTTGCCTAAAACTTCATCATCACTAGAGCTGAGTAGTAGCTATCAGTTTTGACAAATGATGAAGGGTTTTCTGTCATATCTTACATGTATGCCCTGAAAAGACTGTAGATCCCTCTATACTTTTTTTTATCCTAAGCCATATTTTCCTACCTTTTAACATGTTGGGATTCTTCCCTGACCCTAAAGATCATTTTCATTTTGTACATCAAAACTCTTCTTCTCTTTTGCGTTGTTATATTAAGGAATACTTCATAGGAGAATGAAGAGGTATTCATGAGTTCCTTTACCTCATCTGTAGGCAGAGGAACAACCTGCACTTTAAGACTGAATAATAAGTACTGGGATATGGCAGAAAGTCAAGCATATGTTCCAGGCAAGTCACTACAAAATGTTGCTGTGCTTCTTACCTTCTGGAAGGAGTGTCCTCAGTCCTTTGTTGTTTCTGCTTGTATCTCTTAGTATTATATTTCTTTTTAAAACTCCCCACAATGTAGTCTCCCCCCTTTCATTCCGAAGTTGAGAGTGATTCTATTGATGTCCTTCAATTTAGAATTGAAACAATACAGTGTGAGGGTCTAACTTGCAAAGGAGAAGATCTGGTCCTATATACTTGAAACAATCCCAAGCTGTCGGTTATTTTGGATCAAAAAGAAACTGAAGAATAACAAGGGTATTCAGGGTTCAGCCAGTGGTTGTTCCATCCTCAGAGGATGTGAGGTGTGTTCTGCCCACATGGAAGAGGCTAGCCATTCCTGCATCCAGAAAGTTACGGCAAATTCAGAAATTAACTTGGTGGGGCAAACACTATGTAGAAATTCCTTTATGTTTAAACCCACTCAACTCCAGGATTGATGTGGCATGGCATAAGGGACAGTATGCCCTCCCCAAGTGTTGGGGGAGATGCTTTGCAACTATTGTTTTTGCTATATATTTGTAGAAAATATCCCTTTGTAAAAGCTAAGTGATGTTAATTTTAATGAAAGCAGAGTACTAATCACTGGTGATTAACATTGGGAAGAACACACTGGGGATGCAAATAAGAAAAAAAAATGGGGCTCATCCCTTTCTTAGCATTAAAGAATAACTCCAGCTCCTCAGAAATACTGCTAAAACCTTAAAGGGGTTGGTATCCTTCCTCTGAGGAATCTGATTCATTAGTGTAAGTGGGATTCCAAAACAATATAAAAGCAACAAAAGGAATCCCAAGCATACCTAATGAATCAGATTAAAGTTTAACAGAGAATTGAAATGTACTCGTCTTAATAGTCAGGCCTGGTTGAGCCAAAAGTCAAACAATAAACAAACAAAATACAATTTTCCCAAATTCATGTTCTAGAATTGTAATTCCAAGAAATTTAGTTTACTAGTTAGAATCAATTTCATACAACCACAGAATTCTACAATGTTAAAATTGCAAGATAACTCAGAAAATAGTGATAATTAGAAGTGATAAGAAATCACTTCTAATCTTGGCTATATTTCTTTTTAATTGAACCAGCTGTATAACCTTCAGCAGGAAATTTATCCACTCTGGATCCCAGCTTTTTTTTTCCTGTTAAAATGAGTGAGCTGTACCTAATTCAGCTCTTCAAAATCATCTAGATGTGCCCCCTACATTTTCCGGATAAGGAAACGGGCCCAAAGAACTTGCCCAAAATTACAGAGCTAGTTAGTTAGTGGCACAGTTAACACTAGAACTCAGTTCTCTTGACTTCTCTTATGCTTTGTTTCACTCACTCATGTGACTCAATGAATCAAGAATGAATTTCCCAAGTGGCATCACATTAACGCTTTATGACTACATATTTCTGATATGGAAGAATCCCTCCCAAAACTTCTGTCTTCTGCATTCTGGGTCAGTTATTTCACTTGCCACTAGTCATCCTCCATTCAACAAAGGCAACTTTTTTTCTCCCAACTGCATCTCTGACAGGCTTCCTATACATCTGAACATGACCAAAGACTTAGCAATTCAACCAGGAGGTGTGATGTGACTTTAGAATTGGACTGAAGGTAAAAATCTTGTGATCATCGTATCTAGCTATGCGTTCACATTATCATTTCATAAGGCAAAACAGAAGGTGACATAAGCCCACTGCCATCCCTTAGTTTTTGACGGAACATATTCATCAAAAAAGCATGCAGTCCCCTGAGCTTGCAGCCATATGCTACGGGAAAATGTCACCAGTTAAAGATGTATTCATTTGCTGTTTTGAAAACTCTGTTTGATATTCATGCATTCCAAGTGTTTTGACCTAGATTTCTGTAGAGGCATTAGATCCAGTACTGTGCAGGAAGCTAGACAGCTGTTGCTTGTGTAGTCAAAGGAAGAATCTAAAGTAAAAAAAAAAAAAGAATAAAAAAATGAAAACATTTATTAATGGGTGCCAACATTTTGCACAGCCAATATGTTTAATACTAGATTAACTAATATAAGCATATGGGGATGCATTTGTTGCAAAGCTTTAAAGAAAAGAACAAAGAAAAAAGTTGGAAGTATCTAAAGTTCACAGGGAATAGAATTTGCACTTTCTCCTATAAATGAAAGCTTGGTGAAATGGCAACATACTTTAATTATAAGCAAGTGGCTAATGTCATAGCATTTGGTTTTTTTTCAGGGGAGATATGTGATGTTCCACTCTCTGCACACATCTTGGCTAACACCAAGGCATATAGATGACGGCAGATCTTTGTGGACATCAACTCACCTTATAATCTAAATAATATATTCTTTTGAATCTTATCCAGTTTGTTTATTCAGTTGTGAATTATCATACTCATGATCATACTAATCATTATTATTGTTAATAATTATAATAGATTCAAATCTTAGAAATCATTGATCTTTCATTTCCAAATTTGACCAAATTATGTCAAAAAATGTAAGAGTTGGAAGAGACCTCTTAGTCCAACCTGTTCATATTATAGATGAAGAAACTGAGTCCCCAGGAGATAGAATAATCTGACTAAGTCACTTATATAGTAGCAAAGCAAAATTACATAGTACTAGGAGCAGGAGCAGTAAGAAGGCACCACTAAAAAAAAAAAGATCGACATTCATATAATGCTTTAACATTTGCAAACATCTTTATGCACATAATCTCACAGGCTCTTCACAACTCTGCAGTCTTTCACCCATTAATAAAATGGTACCTATCTGGCATCCATCAATAATATAGTGCCCAATAAGCAAACTTTTTTCATTTGTTTGCTTATTTCCCTACAGTTATAACTATCCTCATTTTGCAGATGATAAAGCTGAGACTTGAAGAGTTTAAGTAGGATCCAAGCTCAAGTGTTTGCAGACACCATGTCCAATTCTCTTTCTACTATAGTACATAAACTCACAACATTTCTGTTTCCTGGTCAGGGTTTCACTACATAACCCTACCTGAGTTATTGGTTCTGACATTAACTAGTTTTATAACCTTGGAAAAGTCATAACTCCATTTTCTCATCTGTACAATGAGAGGGTTGTACAATGTGACTTGGAGTAAGGAGGAAAACCAACTCTGTGAAGCCCAATATGAGTGTGTTTGAAAACAAAAACCTTATGGTTTTGAGTTGATGGGTAACTAGAGAAAGACAAGGAAGAGATGGTACCAGACTCTCATAAACTCTAAGAATGGAAATTTATTTTTCCCCAAGTGATTCTCATAATGGAATACCAACATTGATAGTAATTTTTTTTTTCATCAAGATGATCAGTTTCAGGTTACTTATTGGAAGTCCCATGACAGCTGACCTTCTTATATAGTATCAGAGATCAAACCTTTGCCTAGAAAATGATGGATATCTGAAACTGTCCCCAAACCATGGAAAACTTGGATAAACTGATATAGGGTAAAAGAGGAGTGGAAGAACAATTTATGACAACAATATAAAAACAAACAATTTTGAAAGCAGTTTAAGAATGCCAAACAATACAAAGACCGAACATGATTTCAAAGGAATGATGATGAAGCATGCTACCCAACACCTGACAGTGAAGTGATGGACTAACTATGAAAAATAGCAAATACATTTTGGGACATGGACAATGTGAGAATTTTGCTTGACCATAAATATTTATTATGAAGTAAGTGGATGTGGAAGGTATAGAAAATAAATATTTGTTAATTAAAAAATAGTAGTTTGGTTTGTAATCTACAGAATGAAGAGGCTAGACTTGACCTCTAAACTCAAGATCCAGTGATATTTGATATTATAAGAAATTGTTAAATATGCATAATATTTTAGATGTTTATTCATATAACCTATTGACCTTGTTATAAAAGGAATCAAAATAATGATTATGAAGATTTGCTGCTGCTGCTGATAAATGGAATTTATATGGAATAATAAAAATAAATTATATTTGAATGGTACTTTAAGGTTTGCATGTTTTATCTCCTTTGGTCCTCAAAACCCTGTGAAATAATTGCTATTAAAAATCTGGAAAGACTTACATGAACTGATGCATTGTGAAGAGTGACTAGAACCAGGAAAATGTTGTACATGGTAACAGCAACTTTGTTCAATGAAGAATTGTGAATGGCTTAAGCTATTCTCAGCATTACAAAGATCCAAGACAATTCCAATGGATTAACGATGAAAGTACTATCTGCCTCCAGAGAAAGAACTGATGTTGATTGAATGAATATAGACTGAAGCAGGCTATTTTTTTTTTACTTTTTTCTTTCATTTTTTTTCCTTTTACTTGAGTCTTTTTGTGCAACATGACTAATATGGAAATGTTTTACATTGTACATTACAAGTATAACCTGTATCTGATTGTATACTGTTTAAAGGAGGGGGGCAGAGGAGGGAGGGATAGAATTTGGAACTCAAAACTTTAAGTAAAAATGTTTTCAAATTTTTAAATGAAATGGAAAACAAACCAAAAAAAAGCAATAATCGGCTATTATTATCTCCATTTTATAGATGAAGAAAGTGAGGCTGAGAGAAAGATTAAGTGACTTGCGCATGGTCACAAAGCTAAGAAGTGCCTTCAAGGCAGGTCAGACACTTCAAGGCTTCCAGACTCCAAGTCCAGTGCTCTATCCACTGTACTGCCTAGGGTTCAAATTTCGTTTCTGACCATTACTGGCTGTATAACTTTGGGCAATTCACAACCTCAGGAGATGTAGACCTAAGGACCTCAAAGGGACCACTTAGTCCAAACCTCTCATTTTACAGATGAAGAAATTGAGGCCCAGGGAGGTTAAATGATTTGCCCAAGGTCACACAGTAAAATATGCATCAGAGTTAAGACTTGAATACAAGTTCTCTGACTTCAATATGTGCTCTTTTCACTGGATCACACTGCTACCCCTTGGGCCTCAGCTTCCTCATCTGTAAAAAAACATGGTATTGGACTAAGATGACCTCTGATGTCACTTCTAGCTTTAGATCTCTAATCCTATGATGCTACAATAAATTTTACATATATATGGATAGATAGACAGACAGA
>CM053624.1:101119819-101167455 GCA_028646595.1 Phalanger gymnotis | reverse complement strand
CTTGAATACAAGTTCTCTGACTTCAATATGTGCTCTTTTCACTGGATCACACTGCTACCCCTTGGGCCTCAGCTTCCTCATCTGTAAAAAAACATGGTATTGGACTAAGATGACCTCTGATGTCACTTCTAGCTTTAGATCTCTAATCCTATGATGCTACAATAAATTTTACATATATATGGATAGATAGACAGACAGACAGACAGACAGACAGACAGATAGATAGATAGATAGATAGATAGATAGATAGATAGATAGATAGTAGGTGTAGCTTAGCATGTTGAAAAAGTGTTTAAGGGAATTGCTGAAAATTTACCAGAATGCATGTTTATTTATGTTGTGGAAAAATGTCTTAGGATTGCTAAGGTAATAGAAATTGCCAATAGGGAGCCATCACAGAGTCCAAAAGGTCAGAAACATCTTTTAAGCCAGAGAAAACTCCATATCCAACAAGTACCTAAATTACTGCTAAGAAGTTCTTTATTGGTTAGTTTTCCTATTTTATATGCATTATTGACTAACTATGTTGATAACATGGAGGTCCTGATGTGTTTATCATGGGGCTCTTTGTATATAACAAGGTGACAGGTTCGGTGTGTAAATGTGGTTGAAAAGATTGAATATTCAAATTAACAGCACCAATTCTTTCATGAATATCAAATGGGACGTTTAGTGCTTCTTGGAATACCTAGAAGAAAGTCAGGAAAAAACAAGTACTATGTCTGATAATAACTGCATGCCTCGCACATATAAACTCTAAAGTAAACAAGGCTCAGACTTGAGGAAGAAGTTGCAATGTAAGGTAAAGGTGTGAAACTGACAGATGGACATAGGATTTTGACTATTATGTAGCTGAAAATTTACTCTACTTACCCTGCTTACAGTAGGGACAATACAGAGCAGTTTTTAGCATAACTACCAAGACAATCAGTATGAGCTGCCAGAACATTAGTTTAATTCTAAGGATTAGAGAATACCAAATATTTTTGTTTCACTAGAATTATTTGGATTACTTTCTTGATGTGGTTATGGAAGAAAACCAAATCTTAAAAATATGGAGGGAAATCAAGGATTTATAGTACTTCCTAATATGGAACTCAAATGGTAACAGCCTGAATTCCAAATGAATATAAGCTCTTTGAGGGTAGGGGCTATTTCTTTTTTTTTTTTTTGATGTATTTGCAAAACCTCATATGGCTCCTTCCTTGTATATAGTAGGTACTTAAATATTTTCAATTACATTACAATTACAATTACAATAAATTCAATTATATTGTGCTTGAGAATTTTGAGGACCAAGTGGTTGTTTTAATCATTTACCTGGGGCCTGGGAACAGAACTTTTAGAGAACAGTTGTTCTGTTTATTTTACCAATCTAAATAGCTAGGCCAATAGAGTTAACAAGATTTTTTTTTGTCATTTAGTCCAACTCTCTCATTTTACAAATGAAGAAACAGAGGTCCAGTGTGGTTAAGTCATTTGCCCAAGGTCACACAGTAAGTATGCATCAAGGAAAGGATTTAAATACGGATTCTCTGACTTGAATTAGTGTTCTTTCCACTATACCACACTGCTGCCTTGGGCTTCAGTTTCCCCATCTGTAAAACCAAGGCATTGGACTAGATGGCTTCTGAAGTCCTTTCCATCACCTAATCTGTAATATCATATGGCCCAATCCATTCCAGTTTGAAATTAATGCAGTTAGCTGTAGAGCAGCCAGTTTGAACAGATGGATTCAGAAAACGCAGAGTCAAATATATTCCTTCATACAAGTTGGCTTAAGTCACTCATGTTACTAGTATGAAGAGAACTGAATTAGTAAAGCTAAACTGTCATGGACTTATTCTTTTGTAAAGCCATGTAATGGGGTACCCTTCCTTATCTCCCCTTCTATCTATCATTAGAAAAAAGAGAAGAGATTCCCAAGAACCTGGGTACGCTCTCCAGGAGCTGTTTCTTTTTCATTTTTTTTAAGCCTGAGTGTACTTGTATTGTGTTCTGATTTGGCACTAAGGAAAAGCTGACTATAGGGTCACCGAGTATGTGGGTTATGTTGGTTAGGTTGCTAAATATTTTTCTTGCCTTTCACTCATTCTAAATGTTTGGGTATTTTAAAAAAGACATACCAAGCATAGGAGAGGATAAATACAAGAAAACTGACAAGGACTAATGACAACTCAGTGCCCATGGGATGATGGCAACTGAAGTGAGTAAAGTATCTAGATTTAGAACCAAGGTGCATTCAACTGGATTATAAATGAGGTCAGAAGCCATATTTTCTATTTTTTATATGGCCTTCATTCTGCCCAGTCCAGTTTAGCACATAGAATGTGTCCACTGTCCATGACTTCCTTGACTTCTTCCCATGCTTTCAAGGTATTTCTTTCATTTTCAGTTGCAGGAGGGGTGGCTGGACTAGAAAGGAACTTCTTCAGCGAAGCTCAAGGAAGGTACTAGCGTTGGTATCATGGTTGTACATACTCTATAGTTTTCCAAATGTGTACTGGAATAGCCAATGCAAACCAAATATGACTTGTTCTTCTTCCTTAATCTGTTTGCCTCAGGTGAGTGTTCCACCATTGTCATCTATATGTAACCTGAACCCCAATGCCATTTAGTATGAGACTCTCTTTATTGGGGAAGGTTAATTCCCATGCCTGTGTGGTTATATGTGGGAATGGTATGGGGACATGACTGAGTTGGCAAGAACAAGATAGAAGAAAGATTGGGTTCTCCTAGTTTCCAGCTTTGAGAGAGAAAATGAATGCCAACTTCTCTTCAGAATGCTAAAGGGTGAGGAAGACTGAGAAGAAGGCAACGTGAGAGGAGCTGGCAAGTCTCTTTGCCATACTAGAGACCAGGAAATTTCTCTGCTGGGCGAGATCTGGGTCTTTCTTGGTTGAGCTAAGGTATCTCACTCCCAATGGGAGAGCTCCTTCAATCTATTTTGCCTAGTATATATTCCCATATGTATAGTTTCTTTGATTTGCTTTGCTACAAACTTAGATAAATAGATCTCTTTGCTATATGCTATGTGTACTGTGGAAATGTTATTTGGTGGGAAGGGAGTCAAGCCTTAGATATAAAGCCTGGAACATCCTTTACCCTCATTAATTACCAGTAACCTTAAAGTTACTTCCCTGCAGCCTTGAGGCCACACTTGGCTTTCTAGATCTTTAAGTACGGTCTTTTGACTAAATCCAAATTTTTGTTCTGTAAATCTTTGTTCTGTAAAAATCAAAATCTTAAAAATTGTAAAATTTGGATTCAGTCAATAGGCCCCACTTAAGAATCTAGAAGGCTACAGGTTCCCCACCTCTGCACTAGACTAACAACATTTAAGGAAGCAGACAGCAATGATTCTAGCACTGCCATCCCTCTCTCTAGGGAGAGCAAAGTGTCCAGTCAATCACTGGTTCCAACTTACTGCTTCCCTTCTTGGAAGCAATTAAAATCTCCCTTGGAGAAGAGTTGGGGGCGTAGATACTAGAGATATCTAGTCTTGCCTCTGTAAGAGACACATGGAGTTGAATGGGATAATAGAGTATTTATTGTGTCCTGTAAGAACAGAGGGAGTATCCCCACATTAGTTACATTGAATTTTAGAGTTTCGATTTTTTTTTTTAATTTTTGGAGGGGGGAGGGCAGGGCAATTGGAGTTAAGTGACTTTCCCAAAGTCACACAGCTAGTGAATGTGTCAAGTGTCTGAGACCGGATTTGAACTCAGGTCCTCCTGACTGAAGGGCCCATGCTCTACTCACCGAGCCACCTAGCTGCCCCTTGAATTTTAGAGTTTAAAGGAATCTTAGAGTACAACTAATCCAATTCATTTTACTGATGAAAAAATTGAAGATGAGAGGATTGGATAGTCTGTGCCAGGACAAAAACCAGGACCCAGATATTTTGACCCAATTCTCTACATACCACACCAAAGGGCATTTATATATAAAACCAAATGAAAAATGAAACTAAGTAAAAATAAAATAAGATTTGATAGCTTGATTTTAATTATCTACAGAGTAGGAGATCAAAAGCTACATTTCAATTTGATCTGAATAAGTGTTAGATTACATCTACTTCTTGCTGCCCTCAAAGCCACTCTTGATTTTCTTAAGCCTGTGGAAAATAGACCAGTCTTTTTATCAATGTATCAGGGTATCCATAACTGGTTTTGCTATCACCTGGTATTCTACACTTAAGCAGGAGATATTCGTAACTATCTCTTTTGAAAATTCAATGTCTCTAAGATAAATAAGAGAAATAAATTGTACTCTGAGAAATGGCATATTGAGAGGATACTTATGTGTGTGTATGTGTTTTTGTATGAACCTTGAGACACTTGGGAAGATAATACCTTATCAATATCCTTTTTGCAATGAGTTTGCTTTTAGGTCTAAGAAATTTGTCTCACTAAAATATCAGCCAACTACAACAGGGGCTGTTTAAAGAGGCCGAAAGCATCATCAGCCAAAAGAAATCTGAAAAAGCTGCTTTTCCCAAACAAATTGGCTTCAGTTCTCCTAATACACATGAAAACAGAATGACAAAAAAGGAAGAACTTGGACAAATATTTATACATATGGTTTATAAGGACACCTGGCATAGCAGGTGAATCAGCTGTGGAAGGGGGAGGTTGTCTGTAGATTCTGGAAAACTGTAGTTTAAAAGGACACATATTGTGCTTAAGTTTTATGCAAAATTTTATTCAGTCTCCCCCCAAAGCACAGGCCCTATAAAGGTTCTATTCAGTGACACCAGGAGCCTTAGAAAATCAACATTTTAGCACTAATTCTTTCCTGTAATCCTCTGGAATTATCATGAACAACATTTGGATAAGATTTCTGATTCTTGTACAACATTTTGTATATATATCTTCCAGGGGGAAAAATGGAATTCTTTTAATTACAGTTTTGTATGTATGTATGTATGTATGTATGTTTACATATATAATGCATGTATGTATATACATATATATGTATATGTTCAGACAACTGAAATGTTCAACAAATTGACTATAGTTTTTGACCAAGTATCAAGGCAAAAACAATGTAGCTACAAACTCTTATGATTTGTATTTCCAACTTTGAGTATATATCCTATTTAAAAATATAACCCATCAATCTAAATATAAACAATTTTTTTTTCTGATTTGACTTTCCCAGAGCATGGAGGAGCACTAGCGCACCAGAGCTTATGGCCACAGTGGAGCAGGTACCCTTTTCACAGTTCCAGGGTAGAAAAGAGCGCTTCTGGTCATCCCTCACAGACCAGATCATAGGCCAGGAAAGAAGTAAACGCCTCTCCTTAGATCATACCACCTTGGAAGAACTGAAAACTTACAGTTCCCTAGAGTTATCTCTGAAAACAGCTGCACAAAACCCCTGAAGCTTTGGACAGTGTGCCCTTCATCCTGGAAGCAGAGTCCTACTTTAACAAAGAGTTAAAAATCAGGTAGTAGGCTGGGAAAATGAGAAAACAACAGAAAAAAATTCCGACCACAGAAAGTTACTATGGTAACAAAAAAGATCAAAACACACACTAAGAAGAAGACAACAAAGTCAAAAAAAATCAAGTTACATCATATTTGGGAAATGGCACAATACTTCTAATGGTCTCAAATTGTTCAGTTCAGTGGTGAAGGAAACCCTCATGAGTGAAGTTATGAATCCAGCAAGGTGATAAAAACCTTAATTGACCTAAAGATGAAAGACCAATTGAATCTGACCATGAAGTTCGTAAAAGTCAACAAATCAAACATCCTAAAAAACAAATGATATTGCCCTTCTTTTACTTGTCCAAATCTCGGCAGAGGCAAGTCTCAGTGACAGCAGCAAGTGAGTCAGCACAGTTAAGCTTCATTGGCCCAATTATACGGCATAATGGGGTATTAAAAATGACAAATGGACATCATTGCAGGTAGAAAAGGAATAGCTGCTTTCTGAGAGTAATCCAGTGAAGTCCAAGAGAATGGAAGGATATATTTGGATTGTTGGGATTGTTGTAAGCCTTCTATGACACGGGTTATTCTCTGTCCTGAGCCTAGAGATGATGTCCGGATAAGTTGCGTGTGTCTGTGTTTGCCCTCCCCTGTGAGTCACCTGCTGTGGTTATACTTGGTGTCTTGGTGTTGAGTTTGTGATGATAAAGCCTTTCTGAGAGAGCCTAGTGAGGATTCAGTCAAAGGGCCACACTTGAGGACCTAGAGGGCCACGCATGGCCTTGAGACTGCAGGTTCTCCACCCCTTGTAGTCCATATATCTAATACGGCATCTGTCTAAGACTATTCCATCAAGCTCAGGGATAGTATGAGAACTCCAAACAAAAATGCTTCATTATACTGTACAGTCACAACTTATGAAACATCTTGGATTTAGCATGGAAAGAGCCTTTATAGATAATCTAGTGCATCCCTCTCATTTTATACGTGGAAACTGGGGTTCAGAGACAGTAAGTGGTTTGCTAAGTTTATATGAGTAGTAAATGGAAGAATCAAGATTGGAATTCAGGTCATCTGACTCCTAATCCAGACTCCTTTCCATTCCACCATGCTTCCTCTCAGGATATTTTCATTAAAATGACAACTTAAGCAAAAAGCAATTGAAGGATGCATGGTAGCTATTCATTGAATGAAATATGCTTGCCATGATAAGGGCTGTAAGAAGAGACACAAAAATTCATTATTTAGGTCACATGTGGCTAGAATAGGAGGTGGGCAGGTTATATAAGAAGAAAGAAAAACAATAGATAGTCCTAGTAATATATTTATAACCTTGAGACATTAAAAGAAAAAAAAAAGGAAATCTTCCAGTGATTTTGGCATGATTTCAGTGGATCCCCATTTGTGCTGAAACACGAAAAAGAGTAACACTAAATGAGATGAGAAGGAAGTGTTGCTGTCTATAACAGCAAAAGGAGGACCTATATTAAGTAAATCACAATTCCACCAAAGAACAGTAAGTTAAAGATTATGGACCTAGTGATGTAAAGTAGAACAAAGAAGGAAATGAAAATAAATGAGCCCAGGATCCTAGAAAAAAAAAAACAAAACTATACTCCTTCTTTGCTCATTTGGCTACATTTAGAAATATCTATTTCTGATTCTTAAGTAAAAGCTACAACTCTGAAGTACCTGTGTTTTAAAAATTATCCTAAATTTATTAAGTTTAAGAGAATCATGAGCTATATAACAAAAAAAGGCAAGCTCTTTCTATGAGGTGATCTGAAGCCAGAAATAAAAGTAAATAACTTCATAAACTATCTGGAATTGCAGTTGTTAGTAAGCTATGACATAGTATTTTTAGATCTAATCTAATCTAGATATGATGATGCAGAGGAAGTTAAAGGCCATCTAGGCCCATGCCCTCATTTTATATGTAAAAAATACTGACTTGCCCAGGTTCTCATATAATAATGTCAGATTTGTTGTTATGGTTCGATCATTTCAGTCATGTCTGACTCTTCATGACCCTATTTGGATTTTCTTGGCAAAGATACTGGAGAGGATTGCCATTTCTTTCTCCAACTCATTTTACAGGTAAGGAAATTGAGGCAAACAAGGTTAAGTGACTTGCCCAGGGTCAGACAGCTGATATCTGAGGCCAGATTTGAACTCATGAGATGAATATTCCTGACTACAGGCCTGGCACTCTATCCATTGCACTACCTCGCTCCTGTAACAACAATACTACTTGTCTCTTTGTGGCTGTGTAAGGCCAATAACACCAGCACACAAGAGGGCTGCTAGCACAGTTCTTTGATCTGGTTTTCTGAGGAAAGCAACTTAAAGGGGTTTACAATCTCACTTTAATCAAACACACATATATCACTCATTTAGTTCAGGGGAAAAAGTCAGGACCCTGAATTTCAAAGCAAATCCAAACAGAAATTACAAACAGAGAAAATATAAACAGAGCAAATAACACAAATCAACAGACAGGCTTCTAGCTGTCTGATCAAAGCTATACATACATAGTTACCAGAGAGAGAAGCACTAACATCTGGACTTTCAAAGCTGGGGGGCTCCTTAACATCTACCCAGAGTCTCCATACCAACACTCTTCCAATGAATGCACCCCAAACAAAATGCTAATCTCAGAATATACATGCACTTCTTCAGGGTCAGAGCACTTCACACCTCTTGAGGGTTTCACAGCTCTTGTGACCTAATTAGCAAAAGGATGTGGTCCTTTCCACACACAAAGGCAAGCCTCAATCAAAGGCATTTGACTGCCTTAGTGCTGAGAAGCACTTCAAAACAAAAAACAAAAAGTCCTACTTTGCTCACCCTTACAGCTCCCCATATAATGTCAGAAGTAAGGTTTAAATCCCAGTCGTCTAAAATCAGAGCCAGCATTCCTTCTACTGTACTATGCTGCCTTCTCTAAAAGGCTTAACTTTAGATGAAATTTAGTGCATAACGGTTTCCAATTGTTAAAAGAATTAAACATCTTAAGGTATTTAGTTATATAAAAACCATACTTTACAATTAGATGTTAAAATATGTACAACTTAATTATAATAATATATATAACATATACTATATATATGTATATAGTGCATATATGGTATATGAAACTAAACTCTGTGACTTCTCACAGGGTCTTTAGATTC
Organism: Phalanger gymnotis; assembly: GCA_028646595.1. Taxonomy (NCBI): domain Eukaryota; kingdom Metazoa; phylum Chordata; class Mammalia; order Diprotodontia; family Phalangeridae; genus Phalanger; species Phalanger gymnotis. The sequence continues at coordinate 101,158,844 of CM053624.1, read as the reverse complement.
TCTGACCATCTATTTCCTTACCCGTAAAATTAAGGGACTAGACTAGATGATTTTCAATGTCTCTTCTACCACTAATATTCTATGATTTAATATCAATTATTAATTATATGATTGTTCATATGTTGTTTATATCAAAAAAAAGTAAGTTTCTTAGTATCTTTCTGATACCTAGAGTGTTAATATGTACCTTATACGTTCTCACTTTCTAAAAGTTGTGTCATCACTTTCATTTATTTTCAAACTGTTCATTTCCTCCTCCCCCCCACCCCACCCCCAGTGGTTTGGACAGAGACAGTTATACTCTCTCACTGGATCCTTCTTCTAATCAAAAACCTGCATCTTCTAAATGTATGGCTCTGAGTCTGGATGCTATTGGTGGCTATGGGACAGATTTGTTTTCCCCATGTGCAAATGTTAATTGACTGGAGACTATTTTCATGCCATTGGCAATCTCAAATACTTTCTATTCTTCTGTCTCAAGTTCTTCAGTTGGAGAGACTGACTACTTCATTCAATATCCATGGTTGAAAATAACACCTTCAAGCTCACCTTCTGGTCGTCTTTGATGTGCTACAGTCTGCGAAGAAAACTTTGTTTGATTTTTCTCTTTTTTTTTCTTCAGAATTCCAAGAAACTAAATATTTATTCTCACTTTAATAATTTATGCAGTGTGGATTTTCTGTGTAAATTACAGAACTTTAAGAGGTCAACTAGGCTCCAAAATAATATTTTTATAATATGCTCCAAAAATTAGTTAGAAGCACTCTATCTGAAGTCTTTGAGGGGATCATCTATCATATAAAATGTAAAATAAAATATTGTATTTTAGAAAGTTCCTTATGGAAGTTTAATTGGTATATCACTATAGGATTAAAGGATCTGTTTTTCTGGACACCAAAATGATGGGTTCTGGACAAGGGAAGAATGTTATAAAAAGGGGTAACAATGCATTTGGCAAGAGAGATGGTGACTTAATCAAAGGTTTTAAGCAGAACTTGGATAGGGAAGCATAGAGTGGTTTAGAAAAAAATTATATAACTCTATTAAGGAGAACAACAGTTATGAAGAACAATGATAGAGAGGCATGAAATTTCCAGAAGGATATGGGAAGAAAAACTATATATGACAAGATTTCTCCATACAAATGTTCAAGGTATAGGTAATAACAAAGCGAGGCTTAATTTTAAGATGATTAAATGTATATTATGATTTAGGTACTGTATCAAAACTTCATAGAATGGCATCCATTATTACAGTATGCCCGCAAAATTGTCTTAGACTTTGGGAACACCACTATATTTTCAAAGCTTTTTTGTTTCATATATTTTTAGATATCCTGAGTACCTGGTATGGTGTCATCTATTACAAGTGCTGTTCTTTAAAAAAAAAAAAAAAGCAACAAGTGGAATTGCTACTCTGGTCTTAATTATGTCCAATAAGGAAGAACAAGCTGATTATATGAAAATGACATGCACCTTACAAGAGAGAGGCTATGTTATTTCAGAGGTTTATTAGTAAAATAATTAAGAACTTAGTATAATAAGTCATGTGCATAATACTTTATGGAACAACTTTTAAAATTTTCTGATACAAGATAGATAAAATAATATGGCTTTAAGATATTACTTTTAGACAAAAATCAGAATGGTTGCTTCTGGGGTAACAGTCAGACCTTAAAATATTTCAAAAGAGTAGAAACTACTTTAAATATTAGAGATAATAGAGGAGACAGAGAATATTTACCAAGCACTCACTATATGATAAGACTGTGCTAAACAATGGGGATGTGAATCCAAGAGAATAAGATAGTTCCTACTCTCAAAAAGCATGCATTCTAATAGAGGAAGACAAAAACATGAAAAGGATCTGGAAAGCAAGGCGGGGGAAGGGAGAAACAGGATATTTATAAGAAGAGCTGGAGCAGTCCAGAGAGAGTGGTTTGATCTAAGAATAAAGCCACGGTGGCTGGGGCTTCTCAGGATGTGAAGAGAGGGGCTAGGTATTCACTAAGCAGGAGAGTGGCCAACAGACATCTTGAGGTGGCAGAGGCTAATACGGTTTCTCATAGGGTTGTAGGGTTTTATCATATTCCGCACTCTTCACTCGCATAGCTACTACCTTACTTCGGTCCCACCTCTTACTATTGAAATAGTAAGAGTACTATTAGCAATATTTTTATCATTGTTGTTGTTCAGTTATGTTCAACTCCTCATGATCCCATTTGGGGATACTAGAGTGGTTTTCCATTTCCTTCTCCAGCTCATTTTACAGATGAGGAAACTAAGGCAAACAGGGTGAAGTGACTTGCCCAGGATCACATAGCTGTTAAGTGTCTGAGGCTGGATTTGAACTCAGGTCTTCTTAACTCCAGACCTGGCTCTCTATCCACTGTGCCACCTATCTGCCCCTATTAGTAATATTAATAGTAATAGGTATAGCAATATTATAATAGCATCCTAGTCAATTTCCCTGCTTCTAAGCTTCCCTCTATCCAAATTATATACATATATATATATACATACACACACATATATACATATAAAAAGATATATATATAAAACACACATATGTGTATATGTATGTATATATGTATGTATATATGTGTGTGTGCGTATCTATCTATCTATCTATCTATCTATCTATATATATATATATATATATATATATATAAAATCTATCTATAAAATGTGTATGTGTATTGCCTCTAATACAAAATCTTAAACTTGGCAATTAATCTTCTCCACAATCATATCTCCACTTACATTTCTAAACTTTCGACCTGTTAACTTCTCTTCATGTACTCTATGTTCCAGCCAAACTACCATACTAGCTGTACCCTGAACCCAAGGTATCATCTCACATTCCTGTATTTTTACACAAGCATCTTCTCAATGTGGGAGAGCACTTCCTCCTCACCTCTGCCTTTTCGAATTCTAATCTTTTAGGATTCACCTCCCTCCTTACTACAATATGCCTTTCCTGATTCCTCCAGTTGTTAAGGCTCTCTCCCTTTTTCAATATCTTTGCATTTACACACATACACACATTCATGTACTAGTCCTTCAAGAAAATTTGCATCTCTCCAGGACTGGGACTACCTCATTTTTTGTCTTTGTATTTACAGTGCTTAATACAGTGTCTTGAAAATAGTAGGCACATAAATGTTTGTTGATTTGATTCAAACATTTCAATTGAAAAAGAAAAACCAGTAAATTTCTCTTCTTAAATAAGTGCTGAAAAGTTATATAAAAAGTTGAGAAAACTATATACTTCAAGTTTTGTTTTTGTTTCTTGGTGGGTTGGAGGATAGAGGTGAGTGCTTTGTCTTAATCAAGGTAATTTTTTTAAAAAAATCCCAATAACTGGTCAAAAAGATTAAAAATTAACAAAATTCATTGAGAAGAGAAACTATGTCTTACATAAACTTCCTATCATCTCAGGTATCTAGTGATATTCCACATATAGTAGGCACTTAAGTATTTGGTGAAGATATAAAAATTTTATCACATATAGTTATTCTTTTCTTATTCTTAATAGACACATTAGGCCTCTCTATATTAATGTTGAGACTTTCCAATTTGGTCATCTTGATTTCCTAAAACAGGACTCTGATAATAAACATTTAGGGGAGGCTAATTTCAATCTCTTCTAATTCTAACTCTTTTGGTCCTATGAATGAAATCTCTGATATTCTCAGTTCTACCTTTCCCTGGTATGACACATATTGCTGAGGTTTACACAGTTAAAGTAGAATTTAATGCAATTTTTTTTTTAAAAAAGCAATTTATTGGGGATCCATCAATTACCTACATCAGGGCTGTCCAACCTTAGATTTTTATTGAAACAATAGACAATATATTTTGATTTGCCATTTTAGTGAGAGCTCTGCGGTAGCTCAGCTTCATTTACTAAAGCATTTATGTGAATTTCTATGCTTATAGGAGGGTGCATAAATCGCATTGCAGCAGCATGTTGGACAGCCCTGATCAAGATTGTACAAAAGCATTGTGGGAAAATGCAGAATTTAGAAAATAGAAAATACTTTATTAGAAAGAAATTTAGTATCACATTCTTCTGGGGGGGAAATTTGCTTGGTTTGTCTAGTTTGAGTAATCGATTCATTCAATAGACCAGTGAGGTCTGCTTTTTTTTGTCTTTGTACAGCTAGATTATAATGTTCTTAGCAATGCTCTATTTGTATAAGTGGGAGTTATTATTAATAATGAAATGTGGAGAATGTTATGCTTTATGAAGTGGATGATTCTTTCTATTCTCTTCAGAAGGTCAATTTGTTTTTCAGAAGTTCCTATGTAGCCATCTCAGTAACCAGCTCTAGAACATCACAAAGTACAAAATAAAATGAAAACCCAATGAGCTTTCTTATTGGCAAGTAAAATTTAATATAACTCCATAATTTCCCTTTGCATGTTAAGCTTTTTTTTTTGGAGGGGGGGAATGTGTGCACATCAGCCATCCATTATTCTGAGGGGGCAGGGGTGCCCACAGATTCTCCCAAGGGAGAGGCAATCAGTGGAGGTGGGTATGACAGCAACAGATCAATGCCAATCAGCTCAAGTGCTTTATTTGGCAAATACTCCTAAGGTCATTAATCCTTCAGTCTAGCCAGAAAAGGAAGGTTAGGGGTGATAATGGGAGGAAAAGAAGGGACCAAGTTCAACATGCATCTCATATTAAATTTTCCATTTTCAGAATGTAAGGAATGGCAGATTTTGTAGCAACAGAACATTTCAAGCAACCTTCGGTGCTCCTCTGGAAATCTCCATTTAATGACGTCAAGAAATGTATATCGATTAAAATGGCAAATGAGGGCTATGAATGATATAGGGTGAGTGAGGAAGGCAGAAGGGGTAAATCTGCTTCTCTGATGGATTTTATGGGACTAGTAATTACATAGGGGAAAAAAAATCCAAGTCAGAATGAATGAGCTGTTTGTTTTACTTTCCTGATGACTTGATAAGAGGTTGCAGGATGTGTTCATTTTTTTCTTGCTAATTTTTTAAGTGTGTGTGTATGTGTGCTTTTCAAACAATAGGGTAGGAGAGAAAAGCTACAACCCAGTCCCTACAGTCTTCTTGGTCTCCCCCCTCCAACATGTCTCATTTCCTGGCTTTTTGATGCAGACATCCCTCTTTTGTTTTCCCAGTGCCTGGCCAGCGCGTGTCGGTGCTGTGGCCACCAAACAAATATTTTTTGTCGGCCCCACCTCTCTTCCCTACCCCCTCCCCGGCCCCCTGTATTACCTCTGGCCACTGCTCATGTACAGGCTGCTTCCTGAGGACAGGAGGTCGCTGCCTCACTGCCGCCACCCTCACAGGAAGAGATAGAGGGCCTGCGCTTGGCCAAGAGGAAGCTACGGGAAACCCCTGCAGCTGCCAGATTGTGCTTTCCCTAGTCTCTGGCTAAGCGTGTGAGGTGTTTTATAGAGCTGTAATAGGGCCTTCCTGTTGGGAGGGCTGAAATCCCAGAGTGGCTTGAAATTAATGACAAGCCAACTCCCACACACACTCAAGGGAAGTTCTGGGATCAAAAGATAAGGCCCTTTCAACTTGATCTGCCCCAAGGCTTTATTGTTTGAACTTCTCTGACACTCAAGTGAAAGTTAAAACAAAGCAAATTCAGAGATCAGCTCTGCGGATCTCAGCTATTAGTCTCCCTCTCCACCCAAGCCACCCACCTTCCCTCCCATCCCATTGCCTTCCTTACCTGGAAGCAGCAGCACCTCCATCAGCAGATATTACAATGGTTACTCTCCACCGCACCCAGAACTCCCACCCTAATTTACCGGAAAGGTGGAGAAGTGGTCCACCCCCTTGATGCTTAAACAAACCAATTCATTCTAAATGATGTTTAAAGGGGGCATTGTTAAGTAGATTAAGCACCACACTATCATGCATGTTAAAAAGAGGAATGTACTGTTCACAGCTGGCTGGTGGATGATCTATTGAACAGAAGAGACCCTGGGAGATAAGGCCGTCCAGATAGAATCTGCTTTTACCTTACAGCAGGCTATTTCAATTACATTCCTTCTGCTTTGATTAGCCTTTCTTACTGGGAAAAAAAAAAGAGCAGGAAGGGGTGGAGGGAATGGATTCCTGACTTACCACATACATGAAAAAGACAAGAAATACATATTTCCTATTAAATTACCAGGTAGCTTTACCTTAAGACTGTTTTAGATAATTATTCTTTTAGCACTATCCAATGGAGACTTCTCTGAAGGAGAAAGGCATTATAAATTGGAGAATTAATTAAAAAAAATACAATCCCTTCATTTTCCAATTTGCCACAAACACTTTGACAAGTCAGTTTCCTTTTCTTCTTAAATGATGGGGCTGTATTCATTGACTCCAAAGGTCTCTTCCAGATACAAATCTATGATCCTGTGATCTCTCTGATCCTCTCCTGAATGACTACACCTGTTGAAAATCACCACCCCTTTGAAAAAGGGAGCTAGGATGGGATTTGCCTTTGGATACAGGCAACACCGTATCACAAAAGGAAACAGTTACCAAAGACAGCATTGTTGTGTGAAAGCCCTACCTTTTGTACATGAATCATTTGGATGATAGAATTTCACAATAGCTAGTATAGTACAATCAATAAGGTGCTTGTTAGGCAGTGACACTGATTCTATAAAGATGTATTTTAATCATGACCAGTGGTGAGCCAGACTGACTCAATTCAACTATGCCACAGTTCACTTATTTTGCTTTGTCTAAGCGAGACTTTTAAACAATCTTGAGTTACTCCCCCATTCCAGAGAAAAATAATAAATTCAATTAAGCAAATGTTTATTAAGTATCTTCTAGGCCCAAATAATTGTTTTCCAGGCAGTAGAAAAATGAAGATAGATGGGTCACAGACCTTACTCTCAAGAAACATGACGTAGTGAATTGTAATAGTTTCATCAAGAATAGATCATACCAGAAAAAGGTCTTGTTTTTTGTTTTGACAAATATACTAAGTTGATAGGACAAGGGAATTTTGTAGCTTTCTGGCTTTTAGTGAAACAATTGAAAAAGTTTCCCATGATATTCATGAAGGGGAAAAAGAGAAATCTCTGCTAGATATTAGTATAATTAGATGTGTTGAAAACTGGTTGAATGGCCACTTTCACGATTTTGTGGCAAGTTGGAGGAAGGTCTACAGTGGAGTACCCCAGAAATCTATGCTGTTAAACAATTTGTCAATGACCTGGAAAAAGGTAAAATGGCACACTTATGAAATTTGAAGGTGGCACCGATGTGCATAGGATGGCTACCCCTCCAGATGATAGAGTATAAAAACATCTTGAGTGATTAGAACACTGAGTCAAGTCTAACAGGATAGAATTTAATAGGGAAAAGTATAATACCTTATACTAGGATTCAAGAATCAACCTAAAGTCAGGATGAGTAAGACAGGGCTGGATAGAGAGTAACTTTTCTTCAAAAGACAGGTAAGTTGTGGGGATAGGTAGCAAGATTACTATCAGTCAGCAGTGACTTGTGCTAGACAAAGAAGCTAAGGAGATCTTAGGCTACACTGAGAGGTTTATCATCCAGGACTAGGGAGGCAACTAAGAGACAATTAGTAATTTTGAAGAGAGCAGTTTCTGTAGAACAATAAGGTCAGAAGCCTAGAAAGAAATAGAATCATATTTAGCAGTGATAGAAGGATCAAGGGAGGGCTGTTTCAGGATAAGGGAAACATAGGCATGTCTGTAGGCACTATGAGTCAGTAGACAGATTAAAAATAAATGAAAGAATGGGGGATACAGAGTGAGCAATCTTTTGGAGGAAACAGACTGGAATGGTATCACTTGAACAAGTAAAAGGATGAGCCTTAGTAAAGAGTAAGGCCAATTCATCAAGTGACATAGGGTGAAAGAGGAGAAAGTGGCAGAAAGCAACTGAGTGATAGGAGATTAAGAAGAGGGGAAAAGAAAGAGTTCATTGCAAATGGCCTTAATTTTTACTATAAAATATGAGGCAAGGTTCTCAGCTGAGAGAGTGGGGAAAGGGGGAAACCATGGAAGGTTTGAGGAGGGAAGAAAAAGGTTTAAAAGACCTTCTGTAGAGGGTGGGGTAATGAGTTGATAAGAGAGGAATAGTAGGATTGTCTAGCTACAGGGAGGGACCAGTTTAGTGGGCAGTTGTGGGATTTTCTCCACTAACATTCAATAGCATGTGTGTAGGAACAAAAATGACAAAGGATGGAAGTGATCCAGGGCTGAGGCCTGACTGGGCATAATCAGTGATATGATAAGAGGCCTAGGGATTCAAGAAAGGAGAACAGCATAGAGTTGAATCTGTTCACCAAGGGATCAAGATTGGGATATGAGTATGAGTATGAGATGGTATGAATAGAGGACAGGATTTTGTAAGGGAGTGCAGAGAGAGAGTTAAAAAGCCAATAGATTAGGGGCAGATAAGGGGATTTCAGAATTCTTAAATGTACAGGCAGTGCATTAGTGGGTGATGGTAAGATCAGGGTGATGACTATCTTTGTGTGTGGTTGAGGTTGGGTGGAGGAATAACTCATGGAAGGTGAGCAAGTTAAGGAACTGAGTTGATTTAGGTATTTGTGGGAGAATCGATATGTATGTTAATTTCCTCTAAAATGAAGACAGGCAAATATTTCACAAAAGCTGGTATCAAGTATAACCATCATAAACGAACAATTTGTCCCATAATATATGACAGAGTTTAGAAACATTTTAGGACTTGCACACAGCAATATATTCTGTGTCCGTTACCATGGAAAGTAGCATGGGAGAAAAGGTAAAGATGTCTAAGAATCCTCCTAAGACTGTGAATCAATACTCTCATGGAATAAATTGCTTGAGACAATTAATAAAGGTAGTTAGTAAAGACTTGTGGAAAGACATTGGGAGATTATGTACATATCTAGCCATTACTCACAGTCAAAAAAGAAATCTGAGGAATAGAATCTAGAAGACATTTTATACTTGGAATTCTTGAAAACTTTAATCAACAATTTAAAGAAAGGGCCAAAACGTTAAACTGATATAAGGAATCAAAGTAGTACAAAGAACAAAATAAATAATTCAGCATCATCAAAAAAAATAATAAGCTATAGAGGCCTGAGAAAAGAAATTAAAAGAAAGAGAATCCCAAAAGAAAATAGATGTGGAAGATTTCTGTTTGTCTTTATATCTCTAGAACTCCAACTCAACAAAAAGCACAAGCTGGATCAAAAGCAAAATAAAAAGCTCATGTACCATTAATATAAATAATTAATTATTAACATTATTAATATCGATATTATTAATATAAAATAATATAAAATAATTAATATTAATAATAAAAATAATATTAATTGATAACCAAATAGCAGCAGATCCAAAAAAAGATATATAATTGTGTAAATATTTCACAGTAGTGCATGGATTACTACCAAAGTTCCATCACTACCCCATACTAAAAATGTAAGTCCGATCTCATGTTTCTTAACATATGGAATCATATATCTATTACCAAAGATTATTATACTAGTTACCTTCATAACATAGACCAATTATGTTTATATTCTCCTAAAATAGCATTCACAGCTTGTATTGCACCATCACCAAGCCCCCCACCCCAAACCTCCTCCCCCTCCAAAAAAAAAAAAAAAACAACAACCTAACACTATAAACATATATAAACAAATCAAATATTGGCTGAAAAGCAAAAATGGTATAACAGAAAGTTCGAGGGATATGAAGTGTCAATCATTAATGTGCTGATTATTGAACAAAGTGCCCCAAAGTGATCCAATATTTATAGAGCCATTACTGGTTATCACAAAGCCTTTTGATCACTTCCACACTCATGGCTGTTATGTACTATAAATGTAGAAACTAGATCCCAAATATAGTGAGAATTCTAGAATGTGATAACTACAATGAGATTTCTTTATTTAAAACATGCCATTAACACAATGATGTCAAGAATAACCAAAATAAACTGTGGTATATTCCAGGGAGATAGTTCAAGCCTTCTATGGTTTGACTTAGCCTGGAATGCATTACCTTAACTCCTAAGTAGAACTAAGGTAGTTTTCAAGTCAAAGAAGGCTTTGCACTAAAACATAGTAATAATTACTTGGTATATATGGATAACATCAAGATATATGTCTCTACTGGAAAACACATTAAAAGAGTTACCTAATCTCATGGAATCTTTCTCCAATGTTTCAAAATGTCATTTAAATATAATATTGGCAAAGTTCTTAATGCATGACCAGGAAGAAAAAGAACTAAAAACTTTGAACTTGAATCCAGATGTCAAACCAATAAATGAAATATCTTGGTTTTAAATTATTTAAATTATTGTTAACATTTGATTATGAATTATAAATATATTGGTTTTATTCAGGCAAAATATATAGAGCATTAGGCTATTGAGGAAAAGACTGAGGCTGCATATGTTAAAAGACTGACTGGAATTTCATGTCAAGGCTTAATGGAATGAACATATTTGGAACAATTAAAACCTGTGTAATATGAGTTGGCTATGTATCTAAAATGTGTCCAAACAAAAATTTCTGCAATGTTAATGAAAACTGGATCCATCTCCCCAAGGCAGGTATAGAAAGATGAATACTTTCTCATTAAAAAATGAGGAAGATAATTGACAGATGTTTTCAGAGCACATGATAAACAGATTAAATTTTCACTAAAATATTTTAAAACACACAGATCTTATTCCTCAAAGCAACTGTAATGACTGAAAATAGGTTGTAACAACAAGTACTCTAGCGTACCCTGGATGGCCTGCTAGCATATGGTCTTTGATCTGCTTTTAAAGGGGTCAACAAACCTACTTTAAACACATATATGTATATGTATATATATTCACTTAATTCAGTGCAAGGTCAGCACCCTGATCATAGAGAAAATGCAAGCAGAGAACATACAAACAGAGAAAGTAGCACAGATCAACAGACAGGGCTTCTAACTACCTGAGGAATTAGCACAGATCAACTGTCTGACCAAAGCAATACATACATAGTTACCAGAGAGAGAGGCACCAACATCTGGGTGTTCAAAACCAGGGGGCTCCTTAACTGCTACACAGAGTCTCATCTGGCCAAATCACATGAGCAGTCTTCTAAGGAGTGTGCCCTGAAGCAAAATTCTAACCTCAGAATATATATACAGGCAGAAGGCAGTACAACACTCCTGCTTCAGTGCCTAATTACCAAAAGGTGTGAAAGCCTTCAAGCAAGCAAGCCTCCCCAAAGCAAGCTTTCCCTTTAAACAAGTTTGTCCCCCAATGGGTGCCACATGACTCAGGATGTATCACAGCTGAACCAGTGCTCAAAGCAGCAAAACATCTGTGATTGAATATTGTGGTCACATAGGCCTTATTAGTGGATGGAGAAGATCTTCCTATCCTGTTAATATTATACAGGTATATGTAACTGAAAGTGGTTTATAGCCAGACAGAGCCAATGGAATGGCTAGGATCTGAGTGAAATAAAAATACATTCCATGGGCAATATCCATATGAACTCAATCGATGATGTGTCAACAAAGAAGTATCAAACAAATGACAGAGTCACATAGATTAATTGTAAAAATGTACAGGTTTGTGATAGCATGTCAGGATCAAGATGATGCCAAAAGAAATTCTTTATTTATTTCATTAATTATTCAAAAGAAATTATTTTTTTAAATTATTCTTAGAGAGCCCAGACATTAAGGAATGAGGAATATTCAGTGAAATGATGAAAACTGTTAAATATACCACTACAGATTGCAAAAGTTTAGCAGCAATTGGATGTTCAGAAATATATAATCAGGTGACTGGAACTATACAAAAGCCATTTTAAAATGAACAGATGAGTAAACCCCATATTACAAATTCAAATCCCAAAATATTCTTGAGAATTAAACAAATAAACTAAGCTAAAACTGAAGCATCGTTACAAAAAGACCTGTTGTCCATATCTGCCTAAACATAATATTGATAGGTAAAATTTAAGAATAACAATTTTAATATATGTCACCCTACTTAATATTCATAACCTCTGAACTACATAGAATGAAAAGTCTTTGACATAGAGAGACTTGGCAGAAAAAGCTAATGGGATTATAGATTTAGAACTAGAAGATAAACCCATGTGGGAAAAGAAGGAGGTACATGCCATACCTGCCATTCTGCCTGCTAAACTGTCTTGAAGATTATTTTAGAAAGTCTGGAAAATATGAGCTTGTATCCTGATTCTCTTGTTCAATTACCAAAAGTAACCATTTTATGGGTAACATTTGAGGATAGTGACTTGTCCTTTTTCCTGTCTGAACTCCATTAAAAATGTGAAGAACATAAGAATAATTATATAATAATAAACTGCAAAGAAAAATAACTGATTTGCATAGTTCTTTAAAGTTTACAAGGTACTTTATGATCATTAATTAATTTGAGACTTGCAATAACCCTGTGAGCTGGGTACTTCTTGTATTATTACTAATTAGCATTTTGCAGATGAACTACTGAGGCTGAGTAAAGTTATATAATTTGCCTATAATATAGCTATTTAGGCTTGATCATGGAGGGTGTGGATCACTATCTTTCCTGTAATTTTAGGTGAGACTCACAAGTATGCTAGAAAGTAGCAATTATAATAATATCAATATTCCATTGCCACTGGATCATACATATAAAATTGAAAGACATCTAGTTGGAAGACATCTGGTTCAACTCTCTCCTTTTACAGAGGAGGAAATTGAGAACCACAGAGGATAAGAGTTCTGTCTAAAGTTACAAAGACAGTAAGTGATAAGGGCAGAATTTGAATCCAGGTCATCTGACTCCATAGCTAATGCTTCTTTAATCTGAAAAAAAGTCCTTAAATACTTGAACTCAACTTACCTTTCCAAACTTATCACTATACATCACAAAGTATACATATTATTATTATACACCACAAAAAAAAAACAAAAAAAACCACTTCATTTTCCTAACTTTGTGCTTGTAGGTATCCCCATACTTAGAATGTACTTTGTCTTCATCACTGACACTTAGAATCCTTGTTTCCTTCAAAACAATTCAAGTACCAGCTTCTTTCTACATGAACCCTTCTCTGATCATTCCAAATGCTACTGGCTCCCCCAACCCAATTATTATTTTGCATGTAATTATGTATGTACATGTATGTTCCTCGACAGAATACATATTCCTTGAGGACAGGGACTGTTTCATTTTTGTCTCTCTATCCCTAGTACCTTAGGATAGTGCTTGGCATATAACAGCTACTTTATAAATGCTTCTGAATTGATTTATTGGTTGATGAAGGGAAAAAAGTTTTAGCAATTAGACCTATCCTAGAGTAAAAGGATTTCCTCAGGAAATAGTGGTTTGCCCCTCACTGGAAGTCTTGAAGCAAAATTAATATGACCACTTGCCATGTATGAGCAAGAGTTGATTCTTATTCAGACCTGTGTTGGTCTAGTGCAGGGATTCTTAACCAAAAAGTTTATTTAGGAGGATGACATAGAAACTGCACTTTAGGAAGACCAATTTGACAGCTGAGTGGAGAATAAATTGGAGTGGGCAGAGATATGAGACAGGGAAACCAACAGTAAGCTACTGCAATCATCTTGGTGTGAAGTGACAAGGACCTGTACCAGGGTGATGGCAGTGTCAAAGGAGAGAAAGGAGTACAAGAAATAGCATGAAGTTGAAAGTGACAGGAGTTAATTACTGATTGGATATGGGATGGGGAGAGAGGGAGAAGTTAAGGAGGGATGAAACCTGGGTTGTGAGCTTGGGTGACTGGGCTGATGGTGACACACCCTTGACAAACATCTTCAGAGCTGAGGGTTGGACGACAAGAGAAGAGGTTTCAGATGACTCTCATGTAAGGGTCCTCGCCATAGTTAAAAAGAGTTTTATAGCACTCTAGCTGAAATGAACATGGAAAAAAGTTAACTAAAGAAAGTTCAGTACTACCTAGCCACGCTGTTACTAAAGATGGAAAAGTCTGCAACTTTGTCATTAAAGCAGCCAAGGAAGTCTAAGGGAACAGCCCATCTAGCAGAAACATTGTTTCCTGAGAAGAACCCAGCAGCCAATCAACCTCTCTGGCCCATTCATGTAAGAAACTGCCCAGTGTCAGAGTGACCACTGTGCAGCAACATAGCCTACTCATACTAGGCTACTCTACCTTGTCTGCTTGGTAGACACAGAGTAGCCTGACTAGCATTGTCTGGTCACTGCTGACAAGCTGGCCTTCCCAGTCCAGTCTAACAGAAGCTAGACTGGTGGAGAGCTAGTAGCCCTATGTGACTTGCCCAGTAGCATACTGGCCCATCCAGTAGATATACCAAACCCAAGGAGGATCAAATGAAGCTAAATTACTGGTCTCTTGGAGACATCTAGAGCCTCCCCACCAGCACATCAGAATGGCTCATCCGTCACCAAACCATTCCCTATGGTGAAGAAAGCCAAATGACACGAGGACTCTCCAAAGAGATAAAGGACTTTGAGACCCTGGAGGTCCAAAGTTGTGAGTTGTCTTGGCCATGTGTGTTTGCTACAGATGTGCCTCCCTACCATGGTACTTTAAGTTCATGCTTATTCTTCCCCACCTTGAATTCTAGATATATATGTGGGAGAGTCTGCCCTGGTATTATGGAAATGTTTTGTTAGTACTGTTTTTGATGTGTCATTTCAGTAAATGCCTTTATTAAAGAACTGAGTCTGCTGGCTGATTAAGTGGAAACACATTGGTGGGGGCTCATAAACCATGTTAGAAGGACAGCCTATCATAGGGTTGCCCCTAGAAAGCTATAATAATAGTTGCAGTCACTCCTTGAGACTGAACCCCAACCTGCTAGTACTAGCACATATTGGGCAAGAGAGCCCTGAGAAGGGCATTACACTCACATGAATCAATAGTTACACTAATATGAATTGAACCTAGGAAGGATCATACAATTATGTATTTGTAGGTAGACGAGATCTCAGAGATCATTAAATCCAACTCCCTCATTTTACACAAAGCTGAGGTACAGAGAGGTTACATGATATGTGTGGGGTCACCCAGCCAATAAATATATAAAGTAGTATTTGAACCTAGGCAGGTCTTCCTGACTCCAAGGCCAGATCTCTATTCACTGCTTCAGGGATGCCTTCCTCTACAGATATTCAATACAATAGTAAAGTATTAACCTCTCAAGGTCATAAAATTGACATCTTCATAAATTGTTAGAATCCTTAACTTAATCAAATCCTTCAACACTGAATAAAACCTAGTGGCAGAAAAGCTATTTAACAACACCGAATGCAGTATCTCCCAAGCCTATCTTTGTATTCTAGAACTAGATTCTATAAGCTATTGTGGACTGGGGAAAGTCTCAGGAAAACAGGGAGTAAAAGGAATATTAGAGAGTGTTCCAAGTTATCTATAATCATGTCCCTAAATCCTACCTAAAATGCCCTGAAATCAAAGAACTGGAAGAGATCTTAGAGATAACTTAGTCAGTGCAATGCCCTCATTTTATAGATGCAGGAATTGAGACATTGAGAAGTGATATGGGTAAGGTCATCCAGAGAGTGGCAGAGCCAGGATGAAGGCTCAGATCTTTCATCCAGGTAGAGGCCCATTTCATTGAGTTATGGAATGGTATGCCCCTTTAGTCACTTAATGTAATGCCTTCTTGTTTTATAGATTACCATGATGATGCCACAGGCAGCCCCCAAACTCTTCTAACAGTGTGGATTTACAGAATGATTTCTGTTCCCTGTAGGAACTAGTAAAGATTCTTTCCATCTAAATTAAACATGTGATGGTATACCATACTTTGTTTTTGATGGAGAAATCAATAGGGTTTACCTATTCAAAAAGGTAAATGTGGAAATGGTAAGTGGTAAGATGGTAAGTGTGGAATAGTAGTGATAATTGAATAGGTTTGGTCCAGAAAAGTCTAGATTTCAATACTTCCTCTACCAGAATAGGTCTAAGTTGACCTGCTAATGCTGAAAACTCAAAATAAAATATATCTAAGTAAATGTCTAATATAAAATAGATCTATATTATTTAAAATGTAATTAATGCCTTCAGTAATTTTTTTTGTTCAATTAGATCAGAAACCACACATGTGTCTAACACATTGAAGGTGCTTAATAAATGATTATTTTCCTATTTTTAATTAATCATGGTATGTACAAGAAAAAGAATGATAAAGAGGAACAAGTATATGGATCTTTGCTAAAGTTTTTGGATAATTTCCCTTTTTTTTGCATAAATCTCAACTAAAACGAGGGTCCCTATTTTCTTTGGAGCCAAATACTACATGGGTAGGTCCCATAGAATTTCCTCCCATGGGAGCTACTCAGGAAACGCTTGCTTTGAGATATCTATGGTCTTTAATGCTCTAAACAGGAGCCCCATGAGAATGGAAATAGTATCATGTAGTTAGGTGTCAGGAAAAGCACTGGCTACTTGAAACTTTTAGCTCAATGAAAAGAAAAACTTCCTGCCCGTGTAAAGGTGCCAACATTGTTGCCAGCTGTGCGGCATCTCTGTCCCTGTAGCATATGAAGATGAAAGTATACCAAATACATAAATATATAAATATATTAGCAGAGAGGTAGAACCCAAGGAACACAAAGATGCAAAGCAATATTTTCCTTTTGACATCAAGGCCGCCAGTATAAAAAAAATAGGGAACAAGTAAGTGTCACTTTCTATTGTCGATGGCTGGTATAATAGCAGTGTGCCAAACTAACAAAAATAAATGAACATCATGACAAACTTGGAGTGGCCTTTGAGAATTGAGGGAAAATGCTGCTGTATTATGTTATACTTTTTTTTTTCTAAAGAGAGGCAACAGTCCATATTTAAACAAACATAATTCTTTGTAGCTGATACTAGTTTTCATTACTTTAAACATTCATTCAAAATTCAGGCACAAAGAAATAGAACATATGAAATTCAGTGAGTACGTGGATTTTTTTTTGTTTCATATGTGAATAAAATGCTTATTGCTAATTAACGAATGTAATCCTAATTACATGCTTATATCACATTCTACTTAAATATGATCTGTTCTGACAAGGAAATTCATGTAATTTGCCATATGAGATGTGGATTCCTGGAATTTTTCAACATTTCCAAATTTTAGGCTGAAAAGGAACATATCTTTATGGCGAGAAAGCATAAGGTGCTTAATTTTAATGGAAAACTCTTTTTTAAACACAGACGGATCCTGCTGTGTTTGACAAATATGTTCTAGAAAGAAGCTCAATCTAGATGTTGTGTGTAACTTTATTTTATTCCCCTTTGAGCACTACTGTTCTTGCAAAGTGATCTCTCAACTGCCCAAAGTCATTACACTTTTTCCCTTTCACATTGTACCTCTGTAAATGTCAGGCATAACTACATTTTTATTTGCAGAGATACCACTGCTATGAATGAGTAAAAATTTTCTGCTCCCCCGCCTCCCTCTCTTTACCCTGTGCGCATTCTACTAATATGATTTGTTGAACAAATTGTTCCATTAATCTGGTGCTGTTTGACAGAGTGAGAAAATAAGTGCCAAAGTGAGAAGATTCACAAGAATCGGAAATCTCAGTCCCTCTTTCTCAAGGTAAATAGTTATTATATCAGGGTGTCAGACTGGTGAAATAGATGTGCTCTCATTCTCAGTTTGTAAATGTCACTTTTCCTCAGCCCATCAGGGTGACAAATGAGGTGTGGGTTACAGTAAGAGTTCATTCTTTGACAAAGTTCTTACTGGTCTATTTCAACAGAAAGTACCAGACTCCCCCATCCTTAATCTCACCCATCACAACTGCCAAAAGGTGCCCCGACACACTACTTGTGCTCCCCCACCTCTTCTACCCTCAACCTCACCCTCAATTACATATATGCTTCCACAAAAAGAAATAAAAAGTTTCTAGCAAGGGAGAAAAGTAAATGATAGCTTATATAGTAATTGTACTTTGTTATTGATTAAAACTGTAAAGTGACTCTAGATTTTAACCAAACATCTACTTATTGTCTATATCATTGACTCAAATAAAATGTGTATCTTTAGTATAGAATAATTGTTTTATTCCTAATTTTTGACTTCAATTATTTAAAATTTGGTGCACGTACTTTGGAGGAAAAATCAGTTTTGTTTTTGGGCTAAAAACAAAACAAACAGTCCATATGAAAGGATTGCTTTGGTTAAGAAATACCATTATTGAATAGAAACAGGGATGATTGGTACTATGGAAAATAAACCTGTAGCATGGAAAAATATGCCTGATGTCATATGAAGGCAGATTCTAAAATATGGGTTAATAATTGAAGATTTCTATTGCAGATCTTTTTTTCCAATTGCCAGAGTGAAATTTAAATGTTCTTGTGACTTTCATCCAGAGTTAAAGAGAATATCTGAGCAGGCACTTTGGAAGGGCTGGTACATAGGTAGGTACAAGTAGCAAACCAAAAGTCCTCACTGATTCTCCACAAACTGCGTAGGGTCCTAGTAGTGTCTGAAACACAGATATACAAGTCAAAAGCTTTAAAGAGTCTAATGTTTTGTCACTGTCTAAAAGAATTCATTGCCAGGCCTGATTGTGTATTATGTTATATTAAGTATCATAGAAAGATAATTACATGGTCTTACCCTCCTGCCCAAAATGAATTTATAAGTAGAAATAGAGACATTAACATGGACACATTTATATGGGATGTGTAGAACAGAATAAACACATTAAGCCAATAAAATCATGAATAGGAAGGCCTGGTGCATAATGGACAATCAATAAACATTTGTTGACTTGAATTAAACTGAATTTAGACAAACCGTCCATGATAGAGATTCACGGTTTGTTTCATGTAAAATCCCTCAATTCTATATATGGAAATGTTCATATTACATGGTATTTATTAAAGTCAGACTAACATAAACTAATAAAAATATATAATAAATTAAATTAATAATAATTTAAATAAAAATAATTTTAAATGAAATTAGGGCCTTTATAGCCTTTCTGCATGGAAATGATTTCTCCTTCCTTGAATTTCCCTTACTATGTGGATAACAGAACAAGACACAATCCTTGGAAGAAATCTCAGAAGTAATATAGTTTAATCCATACCTAAACAGGAGTATCATCTACAACATACTGGACAAATGGTCATTTAGCCTCCCAATGATGACCACCCCACTCTGGTGAGAGGAACCCCTTAGCTCCTGAGGGAACCTATTCTACTTTCAAATAGCCCTAATGTTTAGGAAATATATGTACATATGCATATATCTCCTTACTTCAAAATCGAACCTGATTTTCTGCTCATTTTATCCCTTGTTCTTCGTTCTGCTTTCTGTGGCCAAGCAGAACAAGCCAAATCCCTTTTCACACACAAATCCACCAACTACTTGAAGACTCCCATATCCTGGCCTCAGCTTTCCTTTCTTAAGGCTAAAACTTCCTACTTCCTTCACTTGATTGGCATGGTTTCTAGTCCTCTTGACTTCTTGGTCATCTTGCTCTGAGTACACCTTAGTTTTCCTAGGCAGTATACAGACCTGAACATACTCCTCAAGACTGTGTTCTTAACCAAACCAGGGCAGAGTGCAATGGGACCATCATCACCCTATTAGTAGATATTATAGAAGCTAAGTCTGAATGAGTTTTTTGGTCTGTCATATTACACTTTTAATTCTTATAGAGCTTAGGGTCAGCTAAAACACCTGGTAATTTTTTTTTTCAGAAGAATTCCTTTATGGCTCGTTCATCTTATAGTTTTGAAGTTGAAATTTTGAACCTGAATTTAGACCTATATATTCATTTCTACTAAGTTGTGTCTAAATTGCATTAGACTCAACCTAACATTTTAACTTGTAAAGGTGCTTTTGGTTCCTTTAGGCCTAGAAGATAAACCCACATATTTCAGATAAATTCTCAGAGTTATATATACTGGATTGCATGTGCATATGCAAACACATATATGATATTAAAGATCCAAATAACAATAGTAACTGGGTGTTATTGGAAATAGATAAAAAAACTGCTCTCAAAAGAAGATATAGTTATTCTCAATTGATTTCATTTGTAAGCAGTATGCTTAGTATGCAATTCCTTAATATTTTTATAGAAATTGTATAACATGGGTGAGAAATGGCAATATGCTAGGACACAGAGGAACCAAGAACTCTAAAAAAAGTACTGACACAAAAATTTTAAATAAAATATTAGCACATAGGTTATAACAACATATTAGAAAGATTACACAATATGATTAGGTTGGGTTTATCTCAGGAATAGTGGGTTGGTTCAACATAAGAAAGACTCTAAATATATTAAGCCACAGTAATGTAAATGATAAAAACATGATAATTTCAATTGGTACTTAAAAAGGGGGCTTTTTTTGATAAATTCTAATATGTAATTGTATTAAAAATCTCTAGAAATCATAAGAATAAGTGGATCTTTTCTTAATATGATAAATAATGCCTATCTAGATCCAATAATATTATATGAAATGGAGGAAAGTTAGAGGCTTTTTCAACAAGATAGAGGATAAAACAAAGATTTCGATTATCACCGCTATTATGAAAGACTTGGGCTAGAGATGCTAGCCAAAACAGTAAGAAAATAAAAACAAATTGAGGGAATAAATATAGGCAAAGACACAAAAAAAATCATTTTTTGCAGAAAATACAATGATGTATTTAGTGAACACAAAAGTCAATTGAAAGTAATTGAAATGATTAATAACTTCAGGAAAGTTTTAGTCCATAAATTAAATCCATATAAATAATCAGTATTCCTATATATTAGCAATAAGACACAGAAGAAGAACAAGAGAGAGAAATTCCATTCAAAATAACTATAGAGGTATTCAAATATTTGGGAAGGTATGGGCCAAGATTTACCCAGAATTAATGAGTCTAACTTTATGCGATGGCAAGCAGGGTGGGACATTTTGCCTTTGTTTTTGATTTAGCAGTACTTCTTAGCACTAAGGCAGTCTAGTACCTTTGATGAGTCTTGCCTTTCAAAAGTAATGGCAAACAAAGTGGGACTTTTTGTTGTCTTTTGTTTTGGAGTGCTTCTCAGCACTAAGGCAATCAAGTACCTTTCATTGAGTCCTTTGTTTGAATCAAAAGTCTTTGTTTTAATCAAGAGTCTTTGATAACCTGCTTAAGAAACAAAAAAGCCCCAGGCCCCAAGCCCCAAGCCCCACACCTGTTTGCTTAATAGGTGTTAAGCACTAGGGCCCTGAAAAGTGTATGTAAGCTCTGAGGTTGGCCTTTTGCTTTGAAGGTTTCACTCATTGGAAGAGTGGTCCTGTGGTTTGGCCAGACGAGACTCTGGGTAGCCATTAAGAGCCCCTTGGCCCCCAGCTTTGAAACCCAGATGTTGGTGCTTCTACCTCTGGTAACTATGTATGTTATGGTCAGACAACTAGAAGCCGGGTCTATAGATTTGTGTTTGTTCTATTTATATAATTTCTGCTTGTAATTTGTTTGTGTTTTCTCTGAAGTTCAAGGTGCTGACTTTTTCCCTGAACTAAGTGAATGATATATGTGTGTGTGTGTGTGTGTGTGTATAGATATATATATATACACATACATACATATATACACACACATATATGTATATGTATGTGTGTATATATGTATAAATATATACATGCATGCATATGTTTAAAGTGAAATTGTAAACCCGTTAAAGTTGCTTTCCTTAGAAAAGCAGATCAAAGAACCCGTGCTAGCAGCCCTCCTTTGGGCTGATGTTATTGGCCTTACACAGCCACAGCAGCTGCTAGTAACACTGTTGTTACATTTAAAAAAAAAACAAACTTTTTGCAGAAATAAAGGCAGATCTAAATAACTAGAGAATTATTAATAAGTTCATGAATAGGTAGAGCCAATATAATAAAAATGACGTACAACACAAATTAATTTACTTATTCAATGCTGTAGCAATCAAACTCCCAAAAGGGTATTTTAATAGTGAGAAAAGTTAACAACATTCATATTGGAGAACAAAAGGTTAAGAATCTAAAGAGTAACAATGAAAAGAAGTGGGAAGAAAGGGCATCTATAAGTACCCTCATCTCAAACTATATTACAAAGTAATAATTATTGAAATGATTTGGTACTGTTAAACAAAAAGAAAATTCAATATATGAAACAAATTAGATATACAACATGTAGAAACAAAAGAACACAGAAGCATAGTATTCGATAAACCAAAAGACCCCCGTTACTGGGGACAGATTCATTATTTAACGAAAAGTGCTGGAAAAACTGGGCAGCAATCTGACAAAAATTGGTTTACATGGATACCTTCTACAATACAGCAAGATAAGCTCCAAAGAGATCTATGAACTAGATATAAAATGTTACATCATAAAAACATAAGAACAACAAAGAAGAAATTACCTTTCAGATCTGTGACTGAGGGAAGAGTTTCTTATTTAATAAATGATAAAGAGGAACCATAAATTATATAAAATTTTAATTTTTTTGTTTGCACAAACAAATCAAATGTAGTTAAAACTAGAAAGGGAAAAAATGGAAAAAATCTTTGAAGTGTTTTTCTCTGAGAAAAGTCATCCAAGATACAGAAGAAATTGATTGATATTTATAAAACCAAGAATCATTCCCCAAAAGATAAATGGTTAAAGGATATGAATAGGCAATTTTCAAAGAAAGAAATTCAGGCTATCAGCCACCACATAAAAATGCTCTAAATCACGAATAGAGAAATGAAAATTAAAGCAACTTTCAAGTTCTATTAGACTTGTAAAGATGATGAAAGAAGAAAATGACAAATGTTAGAATGACTGAAGGAAAACAGGTACACTAGTGCAAAAAGAGAGAGAAATATAGGCTATTTATGTTATAGTATAACACACTTATTTCAGTATAACTTACTGTTCTGCATTAAGGTGGTTTCAAACTAAAACTCAAGCACTGAACCACTGCACAAAAGAAGAATTACGAAAAGGGATTGCATCATCTTGCTACTTAAAAAAAGTATCTCACTGCATTGTCTGAATGGATCAAAATTGCTTTTGATATGGATAGTTATTGGGGATGAATTGGTATTATTTATTGAAAAAAATGTTAAGTGCATAAGATTTAAAGTGGACACTATTGTATTTTTACATCATTGCTTTACTAAAATATATGCTGCATAATAAAAAAGAATAAAGTTAAAAGAACTTATAAGTTTAAATTATAAAAAAATGCTAAATAAATTATTTTGCAACCTAACAATAATTAGATCAGACTCAAGGTAAAATTAAAAATTTTGTACACTATACCTCAAGTGCTTTTGATAAAAGGTTTTCTTTGCCAATAAGAATAGTGGAAGGGATAGGAGAAAATAATGGGTGGACAATGAAATGAGAGGTGCTTAATTAATATTCCTTGAATTGAAGAGTTAAAGGTCAATACATTTTCTTTCCTGACAATATTTCTCATATATGTGTCCTCTTTAGTTTAGGCCCTCATCCCCTCTTAACTAGACTACTAGATTATTGTAATAGCCATTTAATTATTTTCCCTGCCTCAAGTATCCCTCCCACTCCAGTACATCTTTTATAATCCACCAAAATAATTTTCCTAAACACAAGTCTATCTCCAATTGATAAATACTTATGACTCCCTATTACTTTTCAGATCAACCATAACTTTTCTACCTAGCATTTAGAGCTTCTCACAACATGTCATATTTTCATCTTTTCTTCTTTTTTGTATTTTCTTTTATTTTAAAATTATATTGTTATCTTCAGTTCCAATTAGCCTTGTTCCTGGTTGGGGCATGGGGGTGGAAAGAGGGGGAAGCATGAAAAATTAAGAAAATAAGTTTCAATCTGCACTCTTAGTCCATCAGTTTTTAATCTGGAAGTGGTTAGCATTTAAAATCATAAGTCCTTTGGAGTTACGGTGTATCACTATATTGATCAGTTACTAAGTCTTTTACCACTGATCATTTTTATAATATTAATGTTATTGTGTAGATTGTTCTCTTGGTTCTGCTCACTTCACTTTGCATCAGTTCATATGAGTCTTCTCAGGTTTTTTTTTAACCATTCTCTTCATTTCTTACAGCACAATAGTATTCCATCACATTCATACACCATAACTTTTTCAGCCACTTCTCAATCGATGGGCATCCCCTCAGTTTCCAATTATTTGCCACCACCCAAAGATCTGTTATAAATATTTTTGTACATAGGGATCTTTTTCCTTTTTCTTTGATCTCCCTGGAATATAGACCTAGTAGAAGTATTGCTAGGTCAAATGTTATGCACAGTTTTATAGCCCTTTGGGCATAATTCTAAATTTTTCTCTAAAATCAATGTGCTTGTTCATAGGTCTAGCAATAGTGCATTAGTATACCTATTTTCCCACATTCCCCTCCATCATTTATCATTTTGCTTTTCTGTCATGTTAGATAAGCTAATATGAGGTGGTACCTCAGGGTCACTTTAATTCGCATTTCTCTAATTATTAGTGGTTTAGAGCATTTTTTGATAGCTTTGATTTCTTTCTCTGAAAACTGCCCATTTACATCTTTTTGACCATTTATCAGTTAGGGAATGGTTCTTATTTCTGTAAATTTGGCTTGTTTTTCCATATATTTGAGAAACAAGACCTTTATCAGCTAAACTTGCTATCATTTTTTTTCTGTTTCCTACTTTTCTTCTAATTTTGGCAGCAATGGTTTTGTTTGTGCAAAAGCGTCTTAATTTTATGTGATCAGTATTATCCATTTTATCTCTGTAGACCTCTCTTTCTCTGACTCCCTCTCTCTCTTTCTTGTTTGGTCATGAAGTCTTTCCCTTATCCATAGATCTGGCAGGTAATTTCTTACATGTTCCACTAATTTGCTTATGATATTATCCTTTATGTCTATATCAGGTACCTATTTTGAGCTTATTTTGGTATACTGTGATGTTGGTCTGTCCTTAGTTTCTACCAAACTATTTTTCATTTTTCCCAGTAATTCTTGTCAAATATTGAGTTCTTATCCCAGTATCTGGAATCTTTGCGTTTAGCGAATATTAGGCTTCTGTGCTAATTTGCTTCTGTATAGTGTTCTAATCTATTCCACTGATCCACCACTCTATTCCTTATTAGGTACCAAATTGTTTTGATGATTACTACTCTGTGAAATAATTTGAGATCTGGTACATTTCCTTCCTTCACATACTTTCAGGTTTTCTTACATGATTACTTTACATACACTCCATGTTCCAGCTATACTGGCCTACTTGTAATTTCTGCACTTCATATGCCATCTTCATTCCTTTGTACCATCTATCCCCCACTCCTGGAATGTTCATTCTCCAAATCACCTCTCAGAATCCTTGGATTTCATTAAGTCTCTTCAAAACCATCTTCTGCAGGAGAATCTTCTCTTTTCCCATGCACTAATGCATTCCCCTCAATAGTTACTCTACACCCATTCTATTTATATCTTCAGATACTTTTGAGGCAGGAATTGATCTCCTTCTTTCTTTATCTCCCCTGTGCTTACTATAGTAATTATCCATATATGGGCTTAATAAATATTTAATTTATTTTAAAGGGAAGAAAGTAAAACTAAATGTTTGATGTAGAAATAAAAAAGATTAGTAATGAATTTACTTCCCAATTTAGAGACATCAGAGAAGACCATCCCAGTAATTTTCTAAACCACCAGGGCCACCACTCCCCTATTTGTAAAGCCTCATTTGGATAGAATGCAGATTTCTTGTCTTTACTTTTGTTTTTGTATCCCTGGTGCCCACTTAGCACAATTCTTGGCACATGATAATCATTCAACCAAAGTTTTTTCATTCATTATGAATACACATATATTTGATGCCAAAAACTTCTGTTCTCTATGAAAAGTACATATTTAATTCTGGAATAGGCAGAGCCACATATGTTATTGTGCGGGCTCAAAATATCATTAGTAACACTAAGGGAAGGGTGCTGGGAGTGGAGAAATTTTCAAATCTTGCTTTGGCTACATGAGATAACTTTACCCAAAGACTAATGACAACCCTTTTGAAGCAAGCTACAAGGAACAAATGTGACCTATAGATGAAGATGAAACAGTCTTTGAGTAAGCATACCTGAAAGGTTTGGATAAAAAAGGTCAATATCATAGATGATGAAGAAAGTGAAGCAGTACATAGTAAAATGATCAACTGTAAAACTTTTCAAATATTATGTGAAGATTTGGGGATTGATTCATAGACTAATGTGAGACATCATCTCAGAACTTCTGGATGGAAGGATTGACATGGTCAAAGAAATAGAGAGACTATTTTTGTTAGCAGCAATAAGATGTGACTGGAAGAGGAAGGGTCTGGTAAGAAGACTATTGCAATAATTTTTAAGAGATAATTAAGGCTTACAATTAGTATGAAGTCATACAGAGATGAGAGAGTATTACACAAAACTTAACAGGAATGAAGATGATTTTCTCACCAAAGGACCCAAACGACAAATTGTCACATGTATGTATGTTCTAATAATGCATCTCTGGTTCCACTTACGCTCATAGAGGAGTGAAGGGCATTCTTTGTATTTTAATGTATGCTGTAGCTCAGGATATTAACTCTGAGAACACATGGATTTAGTCTTGGAAGCTTCTCTCTTAATAATCTGCATGGATTATGACCCCAACTAGTTTTTTTTTTTCCCTAGAAACATTAGAAATATGGCTTTTGTCTCTCAAAGGGCCTTTCTCACTGTGAAAAGCATTTAGGCTAACAAAACATTAACAGAGAACAGGTTAACTTAAAAACAAGTAATAACAATAAAATTCCATGGAGTAATCCTTTCATTCTAGTACAACTTCCCATTCTCCTGGGGTTCAGCATCTTTCCTACAACTCATAGTACACTTAGAAATTCCACTTAATCCCATTTATATTCATGGATAAAACAGAATCTCCTGAGTACTCTCCCACTTCTCACTAATATAATACACTCATGCCTTTTACCACTACTGCTTCTTATGTTGCTGATGCTGGACTGAGTGTCCTAGTTTTCCATCATCACCTCTTGTCCAAAGCACTGTTGATTTTGTAGCTGGAGTTCATGCTCCTCATGGTTAACTTGCAGAGGGGTTGCTGTCCAAGGTTGACTAGTCAGCAGTTTGATACCAACTCCTCAGGAAAGCTGTCAGTAAAGTACTCAGGGTCACTGACTCCCAGACCTTTGTTCACCACTGGGTGAGAAACTCTTGCCCCTTCTGCTGCACGCACTCTTTTCAACTTTCCCTAATCATGAAGGTATAGGGGACTAGTTGAATACACTATGTGATTCATCCATTGTAAATTAGAGACTAATGGTGGAACAACCATTCCTAGCCTTAGAGAAATTCTCATGGAGGCAAATTGCAAAATAATCAATTACATCTCCACTGCATCCATTTTTCCTCCTCTCTGGTTTACTTCCCTATAAAATCTCACATTAAAAATGGCCTCCTCCTATTATAATCTAAAAGAAAGAAACAAAGTGTTTACAACGGGGTGTATTGCCCCCTTGCCAGATGCCTAATTTGGGGAAGAAAAACCCTTGAAATTCCAATAAATGTCTCATTAATTAACACCCCATCTCCCTAAAGCCTCAGAGCAGCTGGTGAGAAGAACTGTGTAGGTAGATTCTGTGGATATAAACTAGGTCAACAAAAGAGATCCCTACTTGCTGTTGTGGATTAATATCCCTCAGGAAGTTATTAATAGTTGTTACTAGTTTTTTCAGCCTAGATTGTGAGACTACCAAAAATCAACAGTATATACTTCTGGGTGATTCTAATTATTTTAGATTAGGTCTGGTTATATAATTACTTCTTAACACTTAAAGTACTTAGGAAACATATTCATGACCTCAACTGAGACAATAATATAAACTATTATATGTACACA
Source organism: Phalanger gymnotis (assembly GCA_028646595.1). Taxonomy (NCBI): domain Eukaryota; kingdom Metazoa; phylum Chordata; class Mammalia; order Diprotodontia; family Phalangeridae; genus Phalanger; species Phalanger gymnotis. The sequence continues at coordinate 101,130,948 of CM053624.1, read as the reverse complement.
AATATATACAACAAAACACATCATATAATATCAATGTAATATCAAAATCTTTGATATTTCTGGGATTGATTCAATTTAATCTGTGATGATATTAGCACAGCTTAGCATAATGTCTTGTAAAGAATAGGTGGTTAATCAGTGTTTATTGACTTGAATAGGTTTTGGAAAAAGTTAACAAAAATGATAAAATTGTTTAACACAAAATTTTTACAAATTCTGGCAAGTCCACCACATTGCCTTTCCTAACAACTGAGTCTATCCTTAATAGATTGCACATAGTTTTCAAACAAAGTGAGAGGTCTTAGACCTAGAAGCTAAGCTTTTCTAAAGTTAATTTACCTGATAGTTCTTCCTTTGTTATATTAACGGATGTTTCTATTTTAGTGTCTTTCTAGAAACTTGGAATCACCTATGTGTCTGTGATATCACTGATATAGATACTCCTTGCAATGGAATAGACTACAACCCATTCAGAACTTCTTATCCTGTGTGATTCATGTTAATATTCTCCTATAAATCCTCCTCATGGAATTCCCTCCCTTCCTCTTCATATCTTAATATTTCATAGAAACCAATGGAAAATATTGGTCATTCATCAATTACCTATTTTTCTCATTGCATGATCAGTCTACCTTCCATTCTGATCATTTGCTTTTTGGTTGAAATTTTGAATGTTGTTTTTGCTATATAATTTTCCAGCGGGAAACATGCCACAGCCTATTTAAACTCACCATTGCTTCTCTCATTCACTCTTTGGAGGATCTGCAATGTTGATTCTTTAGAGATTATGGTATTCCATGACTAGCAGTTGTGTAGCATCACTGAGAAAATATTCACAATAAAAGGATGGAATTTTGTGGCAGTGAGAACATTATCATATAGCAATTATTTTTTGGTTTTCCCAGAATCATCCAGCCAAATATTCTCTATGATTAAATCCAGCTAATTGTTTCTCTGCAATGCCTGCCCAAATTTTTTGTCCTGGTGGACTAATTGAATTCAACTGCATGTTTTAACTGGAAATAAGTATTTTTCATGCATTTTTTTTCAGTGTGGCAACACTCTCTTCTGAATTATTATGGTATTCTTTGAAGAGATTTTGCCATGTTCATGAGTATGATGCCATAATGGCACTTTCTAAAACCAAACATTTCAAATCTATGATATATTTTGTTTTTATGTGCCAAAAGTTAAAGGAGAAATTTTCTAATTCTAAATTCTCCCAGCAGGCAGATATAACAGATCCTTTGAGTTAGAATAAAGGAACCATGATTTGACTTTCTGAGATAACAAAGGCTGAGGGTATCCTAGGAAGGGAAGTTTGAGACTTTCTTTGGATAAACTTTAAGTAAGATGTTCGAAATCTCTAAGGAAACTTCCACAAATTCTAAGATACTAGGATCACTTAACAAGTTCTACTCCAAGATCTCATTGGGGCATGAGATTCTTGCAGACCTTAAATATAATATCATCACCATGCAAGCTCTGTGCTCTACCATGCTGGAAAGGTTTTACCATCCCAACAATAGACTGTGCCCACTTAGTAAGGAACAGAGATAGTGTTGGCCACCTGAAGATTAATTATTTGGCCATATCAAGCATGAAAATGAAGGACAATATAAAACGGCCCTCAGTCCTAAACTTCCCATTTCTGCATCATCATTGATACTAGCAGTTGTGAGAAAGGGTTAGAAGATACTAAAAATCATAAAGGTTTTAGACAATCCATAAACATTATCTTAACTATTGGTACTACAAATACGAGATTCTAGTTCAGCAAATGATATATGATTCCTGAAATTCTAAAAGGAAACCATAAGACAAAAAGAAGTTGCATCCAAATGGAATGATGGCTCTTAACTTCTCCTTGCAGAGAAAAAGTAAGGGGTTGTCTTCACAGTGCATCTTAAAGCAACAAGAAACACTTGGTGGGACACTTTTTGGTACTGTAATAATAATGATGAAAATTTGCTAAAGGAATATCATGAACATAACTGCAATATCTATACCAATACCTTTTACAGAGAATGATGAGATAAAAATTCTATGAAGAACTTGATGATACCTTCCAAATTTAATTCACATATATTTTATTACTTGGTGACATCAGCACAAAGGTGAACATAAGAAAGGGCAGTGAAAAAATATGAAAATATTGTTTGGGAATAATAAATGAGATACCTCAAAGGGTCATTGACAACAGAGAAGCCTCACATATATGAAGAATATTTTGCTTAAAAAGAGGATTGGAAACATGTTACATGCTGCAAGTACAAAATATCATTTTTTAAAAAAATTGGGCATATTCTGAAAAATAGGAAAGAGCCAGTTACCAGCATTCAAATCAGTCATTTATAGAGGCTCTTATAACCTTTCAAAACTCATATGATCATAGCCTAGCCAGTTATGTCTCCTAGACTAATTAACTTGGGAGTAAAAAAGAATAAATACAAAGAGGCAAAGACATAGAGGTATCATATGCTCCTGGAACCTGAGTAGGAAGAGAAGGTATCTGGTGCTACTGCTCTTCCCTCACTTACACAAATGGAAGAAAAGGCTCCATTTGGCCAGTAAGTGTTTTTCGTAAATAGATTCAGTTCCAGCTCAACAGTTAATGAAAACGCTTTTCTTTGACATACAGTAATAGCCACAGAATAACTCTACATGTTCCTGCAACTGTATTGTCATTAGCCGGTATCCCTCTTCCCCTTAGAAAGTAGATGGTGAACTAGTCTTACAGCAACAATGAGGGATAACTGATAGATGACTCACATAGCCCCAATGTTGTAAGGAGTGTCAAGACATCTTAGAAGACCCCCATCCATAGGAAGGAAGGATGGAGGAAGGAAGGATGGAGGAAAGAGGAGGAGAGAGGGAGGAAGGAAAAGAAGGAATGAGTGAGTGAAGGGAAGGAAGAAGGGAGGAAGGAAGAGAGGGAGGGAGGGAATGGAGAAGGGAGGGAAAGAAAAAGGAAGAGAGGGAGGGAAGGAGGAAAGATGGATGGAAGAAGGGAGAGAGGGAAGGAGGAAGAGAGGAAGGAAGGAAGGCAAAAAGGAAGGAGGGAAGGAAGAAAGGAAGGAAGAAAGGAAGGAAGGAAGAAAGGAAGGAAGGAAGAAAGAAAGGAAAGAAGGAAGGAAGGAAAGGATAGCAGGAGGGAGGGAAGGGGGAAGGGAAAGGAGGGAAAGAGGTAAGAAGGAAGGGAGAGAGTAAGGAAAGATGGATGGAAGGAACAGAGGGAGGAAGGAAGGAGGAAAGGGAGAAGAGAAGGAAAGAAACAAGTGCTTATTATAAATATTTTCTCATTTGATCCTCATAACAACCCTGGGAGGTAGGTATTATTATCCTCATCACACAGTTAGGAAACTGAAGCAAACAGGAATGAAGTTACTTTCCCAGGGTCACACAGCTAGTGTCTAGGCAGGATTTTGACTCAAGTTTTCCTAATTCCAGACCCAGCACTCTTTCCACTATGCCACCTTGGCTTCCTGCATAGACTTGTTAAGAAGGATTTATTGGAGGAAATAGATACAAATGGAACAGGTTGGTTTAAATCCTTCCTCAGATTCCTAATATTCATGTGACCATAGGCAAGTTACTTAACATCAGTGACTCTCAATTTCCTATAAAATGAGGCAGCTGGATTTAATGACTTCAAAGGTCCCTCCTAGGCCCAAAATCTATGATTTATATGATCCTCTAGTGACTAGTAATCCAAGTTAATGCCAGTCCTTAAATAATTTAATAAAGAGTTCTATATTTATAGATAAATTATATTTAGGTAGAAAAACCTAAATTATTTCTCAGTGAAGTACAACTGGGCAGAAGCTGCCAGCTTAGACAAGGCATAACTTGGTGACATGCTTACCCTCTAATGAAAGTCAAAGCACATAGTAAGAAATGAACAGAATCTCAAGTGATGGCCTTATGAACCAAAACCTATAAAGTAACAGCAAGTTCACATCTTCAAACATGCACATTTCCCTCCTCTTTTAATGCTACTGCTACCTTAATCTTCAGAGACTATGCCATGCCTTAATCCCCTCTCATGCTTAGATCTTTCATCTGCTACTCTCCAGTCATTTTGGGCCTCTGATTTCCCTGATCAGTCCAGTATATCCAGCAGCAGGGCACAGAGGGCTTGGTTTTCTATATGCTTTAGGTGCTATTCCCTGTTTTTTTTCTTTTCTAATCTATTCCTTCATCATGATTGATTTCTTTCTACCTGTGATGCCAAAAGAACTGTTGCATATTTGATATCATTAATTACAATGTCTCTACAAGGTACAGACAGAGGGAGGTGGGCATTATTAGATATTGTACAGATAGTAAGTAGGAGGGGGGCTGAGCAATATGTCAAGAGGCACTAGACCATTATACTTTAGAAGATTTTATAGTCCCAAGTGATGGTTTTGCACAACAGAATAAAAATAACATTGGAGAAGCATTAGCCTACTCCAAAGGTCCTCTACTCCAGGATCACTGACAAAGAAAACACTAAAATAATGCATGCAACTGAGGCTGTCTGGCAAAATGATCATTTCCAAACTTCGGAGAAAATGCTGTTGAGCCACAGCTTTCACACTATCTTAACTTATCCTCATAACACATTCCATTGGGTTTTAAATGATTGACATGAAAAAGAGACAAGAGGAGCAGCTATTTCTTTACACTTAGCTGGTCTGTCAGGACATCTCGCAACTTCTAGATTAAGTAGAAACTGCTTAAGTATTAGGGAGGAATTTTTTTTTAAAACAAAACCTAAATTTGAATTTAAAAGCAAAGAGATCAAACCAGTTATGTAAAACTTCAGTAATTTATCTATTGAAGATCATTGTTTCAGGTGATTGTTGTTTTAAAATAGAGTAATTACAAAAAAAAGAAGCACATTAGTTTGGTGAATAGAAAGTTGATTTCACAGAGGAAGACTTGGATTCAAGTCCTGCTTCTGATTTATGTTGGTTTTCTATGTGACTTTGAGGAAATTGTTTAAACTGCAACTCTATAAAATTGTAAACTACAGAAGTTGCCCCATTAGAGTCTGCTCACCAGTGCAAGTTACAAACAAGGACAACTGGACTTCTATTTGAGTTAGCTTTTCCTTTAAGAGATTTGACATTGTGTCATCAGTTGCATATATTAAGTAGTAATGATATAGTTTCACTGTTTCCTGTGTCAATGAACAGGATAGCTTCACTGGGTAGTAGGTCAGTATTTCAATGGAAATACTGCACAATTTTGGGACTATGTGGAATTTCTCAAGATACGAAAAGTTGAGAAAAGAGAAAGAGCAGCAGAATAAATAGCTGGGAAGCAGCTGGGAGCTATATAGAAGCAATTATGATGGAAGAAGCAGTTTCCCTTCCTAGAACTCCTTCCTCCAAGAGAGAAGAAGGGAAGAAGGTGGTCATCTAAAAGGTACAGAGATATCTCTCAATCATGGCAGCTCACCAGGGTGGCTAAAGCACTACAGATGCAGTGTAGGAAATATGGAGGAAGATTACTTAATTTCCCTCCCTCTCTTGTTTGTTCACTAATAGATTCATGATTTATTTTCTTGATATATACTATCATTTTCTGTATATGGACTCTTGTTCTCTTTATGAAAGTTTAGCTAGTATTTGTATGTATGCTGTTAACAAGTCTGAGAGTATCAATGGGCCTGTTTGGTGGGGTAGCTTTAAAGATAAGAGGATGCATTGGTTTGTAGCTATGTCTCCTAGGATTTAACAATTGTCACAACAAGGAGAACTTTAAAACTGAATTTAGACATTTACTTAGATCTATGGTTCATCTCAGCAATGATGGAGCCACATTGATTAGTGATAAGGGGTCTGATCTTGAGGAGATGGGCTGAACGCTTTATTAGGCAGGGGGTCTACTGCTCAAACAAAAGCTAACAGAAAATTTCTGGGTTACATGGCCAGAGGAGGTCATCTCTCAGGAGTTCAAGGATGCCTCCATTTGTCCATCTATGTAAAGGAAAAGGAAATAGGTGGTCCTGTGACAATTACTCTTAGTCTCTCTCTCTCTTAGTCACTGACAGCAAGATTCTTGGCAGATTCCTCCTTAATAGGCTTATCCTTCACTTGGAAGATGGTCATCTACCTGAGAGACAGTGTGGCTTCAGAAAGGGCCAAGGAATGGCTGCTATGGTGTTTGCTGCTTGAAACTCCAGAAGAAATACCAGGAACCGAACAGAGGTCTGTACACAATATCTGTTCATCTAGCAAAGGCCTTTGACATTATCGATTGTGAGGCAAAATTGGGGTGCCCAGAGAGGTTCATCAATATTGTACATCAGTTTCATGACAGCATGCTTGGCCAAGTTCTAGATAATGAATGATACTCTCATTCTTTCCCAGTTATCAATGGAGTGAAAGCAGGGCTGTGTGCTTGCTCCCATGGTTTTTAGTATGATGTTTTCTGCGATGTTGTCAGACCCCTTTAATGAAGATGAGAATGACATTAAGGTCAGCTGCCACGCTGATAGTAAATGATTTAACTTAAAAAGGTTACAAGCCAAGGCTAAAGTGAAGGGAGAGTGAGTGAGTAACTTTTTGTTCAAAGATGACTGTGTACTCAGTGAATCCTCTAAGGCTGAGATGCAACAAAGTATGGATTGATTCTCTGCTGCTTATGCTAAGTTTGGCCTAACAATTAACACCAAGAAAACAAGAGGTTCTCCACCAGCTACCACTATGCCATCTATATGTGGAGCCCTTAGTTATAGCAAATAAAGAAATTTTGAATGCTGCGGATAAGTTCACTTATGTTGGCAGTATACTTTCTAGGGATGCGCACATAGATGATGAGGTTGATGCAAGCATTGCCAGAGCTAGCTCAGTGTTTTGGAGGCTCTGAAGGAAAGTGTGGGAGAGAAGAGAGAGGTATTAGACTGCCTCCTAAACTGAAATCTACAGAGCCATTGTGCTGACCTCATTGTAGTTTACTTGTGTGTAATGGCAAGCAAAGTGGGACTTTTTGTTGTCTTTTGTTTTGGAGAGCTTCTCAGCACTAGGGCAATCAAGTGTCTTTGAGTCTTGCCTCTGTTTCAATCAAGAGTCTTTGATGACCTGCTTAAGTCATGGGAAGATCTAGGTCACATGAGTTTGAGTTGCACGATTGTGACTCTCTCTGACACTGAAGAAGTGTTTGTGTGTGTGTATATATATATATGTATATGTATGTATATGTACTCTGAGGTTAGCATTTTGCTTTGGAGTCTCACTCATTGGAAGACTGTTCCTATGATTTGGCTAGACGAGACTCTGGGTAGCCATTAAGGAGCTTCCCACCCCCCACTTTGAAAAGCCAGATGTTGGTGCTTCTCTCTCTGATAACTATGTATATAATGTCTTGGTCAGACAGCTAGAAGCCTGTCTTTTGATTTGTGTTATTTTGCTCTGTTTATAAAATTTCTGCTCATAATTTCTGTTTGTGTTTTTTCTGAAGTTCAGGGTGCTGACTTTTCCCCCTAAACTAAGTGAATGATATATGTACGTTTAATTAAAGTGAGATTGTAAACATCTTAAAGTTGCTTTCCTTAGAAAAGCAGATCAAAGAGCCTTTGTTAGCAGCCTTCCTGTGTACTGGTGTTACTGGCCTTACATGGCCACAGTAGCTGCAAATAACGTTGTTATACTCTGAAACCTGGAGAGTATACTAGCACCATGGCAGGAAACTGAATTGCTTCCATTTGAATTGTCTTAGGAAGATTCTGAAGATCACCTGGCAAGATAAGGTACCAGACCCAGAGGTTCTTTCTGAAGCTGAACTGCCAAGCATTGAAACTCTATTGCAGAAAGTGAAACTCTGATGGGCAGGCCATGTTGTTCAAATGCCAAAAGTACATTTGCTTTAAAAGACTGTTTTATGGAGATCTCACAAAAGGAAACATTCACATGGAGGTCAGAAGAAGTGATACAAGGACACTCTGAAGGTCTCTCTGAAGAATTTTGGAATTGATTGTGAGACAAGAAACACTGGCACAGGACCACCCAGCATGGTGTCCCCACATCAAATATGGAGCTGTACTCTAAGAGTAAAGCAGAATTGAAGTAGCTCAAAAGAAATGTAAGGTGTCCAAATTCAGGGACATCTACACTTCAAGTACTCATGTGGACTATTTGCACCTGACCTGTGGTAGAGCCTTCCAAGCTTGTTCTCATCAGCCACAGTTGGATACATTGTACCTTGACCCTAACATAGTGATGTCATTTTGGTCCTCTTTGAGAATAAAGGACAACAACCAACCATCTGGCATTCTAAAACTTTCTCCATTGGGGTGATTCAAGATTCTCTCATCATCAGGAGAGCATGACCTGGCCAAACCCACCATAATCTCAAAGTCCTGTTCTAGTGGTGAGGCCTACCCTGCAACTCTGAGCTTCAAGAGTATTGAAAATGGGAAAAAATGGGAACAAAAATCTTACAGAAGAAGTGGGCATTTATCCAATGCATTCTCTATCACATATATGGATTTGTCTATTTTCAAGTATTTCTAGAACCTATCTTGGGAATAGGAAAAGTATTCTGCATACCGATGTGCCTGTTGTATTTCTAATACTATTCCCTTTCTTTTAATGAAGGTTCCTCTTAGTAGATTGTCAGGATATCTTAATTAAAGAGAGCTAAACTACTCTTCTCTCAAATGAAAAAGATTGTCCCATATCACTGGATAGGAGTCAAACCAATACCAAGAAGGTTTTTTTTCAGGACTTTGACATAGAATGGGAAGGAGCATAGACATCATCAAGCAGAAGCTCTTTGTTTTATGGATAAGGAAACAGGGCTAGAGAGCTTAAGTGAACAGTCCAAGAAATAAACACAGGACCAAAATCCAAGGTCAGGTGGTGTGATTCCCAATTCATGCTCTTTCTATTATTCGATGCTTTCTTATACTTTCTTATATAGTTTCTTATACTTTCATGCCACAGATCCCTCTTGCCACCATATTTTCAACAATATATATCAGTCGTTAATCAAATTACCATCACCCATGGCGTTTCTGAAATCTTTACTGAATATAAGGATAGATTGTAACTTTTATCAGTCAATGACGTCTTTAAGCAAAGACTAGGAAGGATCTCACCTAGAGATCACATTCAATTCTTATGCCTAGTCCTTGGCTAAGGAGAATTTATACCCAGAAAGAGGAGGCATTTGAGCAAATCCTAATACATTAGCAGGACAATTCGAATCTTTTGTGAAATTCAGATGCTGAGGCAGATGCCACCTAGAACCAGCATTTTCTTCTGTTTCCCTTTGAATGATGTGCTGCTCTTGACTTCACATGTCTTTCCTTTGAGCAATTCTGCATTTCTCAATGGTTTCTAAAATCCCTGCTCAACTTGGGGAGGAAATAAGAGCGTTGAGTTTTAGTGGAAGGAGATGTTAGAGAATATCTAGTCTGATATCATAATTTTAGAGAGTAGGAAAGTGAGGCCCAGAGAGCTTGTGTTACCATCACAAACAAGTAAACTGCAGAACTGGAATTTAAAGCAAGGTCAGATTCCAAATATTGTGCTTTGTTTCATTATATCATGGTTGTCTCTAAGGTAACATGGAATGTGTGGGAGCTAGTCTTTTGATATCCTTACCTACACAGAAAGTTGCACTAGGCTTGAAATAGTTATACATGCTTGATTTGTACATACAAATTTTTTATAACTAAGGGACCCTGCTATTTTTATCTCTAAGTGTCAAATCATTCCTACCTTGTTCAGACACAGAACAGATTTGCCTATATTTTCAATTCATTCACTGACTTTTGCTTCCTGAATAAATTATCAAATTAAACCAAAAAGAAAAAAAAGATGGAACAAATGTCCATTCTGAATTATCATGGAAGAACAATTTATTCTCACGAGGGATGTGGCAACTGCAAACGTACTGAAATAAATTGTAAATGATGTCAACCTTGCCAATAATTACCTTTCAACAGCTCATGTAAAAGAGAATACAATGCAGAAAATCTATGTTAGACAGCTTGTTAGCTAATTTCATCATTTCTGTAAAAAAAATGGAAGCGAACAACAAAGACATTTAACCTTACAGTATGACTGAAATTCTGGACAGGTGGCCAGAAAAAGGAAAACTACTGATCTTCAGTTAGTAATGGAAACTCAGTGCATAAAAGTCTTTAAAAGACAGTTAAATGGTTCAGTGGGTAAAGCACTAGGCAGGGAGTCAGGAAGACCTGAGTTCAAACCTAGTCTCAGGCACTTGCTAACTGTGTGACCCTGAACAAGTTACTTAATCTCTGCTTCAGTTTCCTCAACTGTAAAATGTGGATTATAATAGCACCTACTTTGGAGGGTTGCAGTGAGGACCAAATGAGATATCGGTAATGTGCTTAGCATGGTACCTAGCACACAGTAGGAGCTATATAAATGCTTACTTCCCTCCCCACCCCATTCCATTTAAAGAATTTCAAAAGATGTACAGCTGGAGGGACATCAGAGTTCATCTATTCCACACCCTCATTTCAAAGATAAGGAAATTTAAGCCCGGGGAAGATAATCAATATGCTCACGAATGTCGGTTTTGTACTCTTTGATCTAGCCACTTTTGAAAGAGAGTGGCCAGACCAGCTGGAAGGAAGAAGGAAGAAATAGTCACCAGGTGACTACATTCTTACAGTTACTATATAGAGTAAAAGAAACATCTAGTAACAATTAGAAATATGTAAGAATACTTCTAGGGTTTGCCATTACACTTCGTTTTATAAAGAATTTTTTTTTATTGTGCCTGCCTTTTTTATAATTTTTTATAGCCTAACATATTATTAATTTTTGTAAAGATATTGTAGGATGGAGGGGGCGGAGCCAAGATGGTGGCTGGAAAGCAGTGACTGGCGTGAGCTCCCCACCAAGTCCCTCCAAAAACCTATAAAAAAATGGCTCTGAACCAATTCTAGAACTGCAGAACCCACAAAGTGGCAGAGGGAAGCAGGGCTCCAGCCCAGGACAGCCTGGATGGTCTCTGGATAAGGTCTGTCCCGCATGGAGCTCCCAGCTCTCAGCTGAGGGGAGCGGAGATGAGCCCAGCAGAGCCCAGCGTGCGTGGCATGGGCCGACCAGACCGTGGACCGACAAGACCAGGAGCCAAGCGGAGAGTGCCCTAGCATC
>CM053624.1:101082161-101119319 GCA_028646595.1 Phalanger gymnotis | reverse complement strand
TGGGGCTCAGGGCTCTCTGTCCCAGGTTTCTTGTTCTAGGTATTGTGAGTCTAGTTACTCGCTTTGTGTATTATAGCCTTCAGTTTCCTGAGGTGTGGGGTTGGGGTCTGGCTGCCTGAAGTCTCCTTTTCCCCTGGGGCTGCTCTCCAGCACTTTTGCTCTTCAGCAATGGTCTCAGCTGTTTGTGGTCTGTGCTGGTATCTGCCCCTTCCCCTGACTGTGCAAAGGTATGTCTGGGCTCCTGGTGTTGACCCCTGTTGGCTCTGCCCCTCTGGGACTCAGGAACTCCCACTGCTTGGCCACTGAAGCCCCACTTCTGTCTCCTCTATTCCAGCGTTTTTTTCCCGAGGAATTCTCTGGGTCGGGGGGAAGGGATTAGAGCTGTTTACCTGGCCATTACGTCTCCTGGGAAGTTCAAGAAGATGTTTCAAACCTTTGGGCTGCAAGCCTCAGGAGCTGATGTCCCATGGCCAGTGGCATTGTGCTGCTGCCTCTCCATGCTTCTACAGACTCCTGTCATGTGTTGGGTGGCCTGGGGATCTTCGCTGGTTTTGGGCACCCAGCTATCTCCCAGCCTGTCTCACTGATTGGTTTCTGCAGCTGCTTCCCCTTTGGTCCTGTCTATCGCAGCTCCGCACACAGAGCCTACAGATCTGGCCCATCTGTCTTTTTGGATTCTCCTGGCTTGGAAATTTGCCCCACTCAGACCGCTAGCAGCTTCTAACTCTCTCAAATCTGCTCACATTCACTTTTTTATAGGTATCTGACAGAGCTTGTGAGAGAGTTCTGGTAAGATGCTGTTTTCACGTGGCCATCTTGGCTCCACCCCCCCGCTCCTCAGTCTTTAAGCTACGAAGTATTCTCTCTTCCATCTCCTTTAGCTGATGGCCTCAGCTAGAGAATTTATTGAGAAGATTAAAGTTATCTCAAGTGAACACTTCACTAGTCCTTTCCAGGACCTAAAAATCTGAATCTTCTCTTTTCCTCTCCTTTTATCCTCCAGTTTCTAAGGATGGAGAGGTCCTCATGCATGATTAAGCTTAAAACTTTTGACTTGTGCCCTAGATTCCCCACCCACTCCTCTTTTTCTTCATAAGCATAGTGGATAGAGTCAGGAAAATTTTAGTTCAAATCCTGAAGGGAGACTTATTAGCTGTGTGAGCCTAGGCAAGTCACTTAATCTCTTTCGGCCTTAGTTTCTTTATCTGTAAAATAGAGATAATAATGCCTGCTTTTCATGGTTGCTTTGAGGCTCAAATGAAATAAAATATGCAAAGTACTTCACAAACTAGCTATTATTATGATTACTATTGATCATTCAGCTTCATAATTTCCAAGGTACTATGCTAAGAGCTATGGATACAAAAAAAAATGAAATTTTTCTTGCCTTCATACAAGACAATTTGAGAAAAGGGAAAGCACTAACAAGTAAGGGGATCTGAAAAGCCTTCCCGTATAATCTATGTGCACAGATATAAGCTATACAAAATATATACAAAGTAAATACAAGATAATAGAGTGGGAAGGAAGAACTAGAAGCTAGAACTAGAAGACTAGGAAAGGCTATCTGTAAGTAGTGATAGTGCATTGAGCTTTGAAGTAAGCCAGGGATTCTGTGTGGCAGAAATGAGGACAGAGTAAGTGCATTCCAGGCATGGGATACAGCTTATTCCAAGGCACTGAAAAGAAAGATGTTGTGATTGAAGAACTGCAGGTAGGTGGATATAATGTGCAATAAACTTTGAATAGTAGGGAGGAGCCAGACTGTGAAGAGTTTTAAATACCCAGTAGAGGAATATGTATTTTATCCTGGGGCAAATAGGGAATAACTGGTGTTTATTCCTCAGGGAATGACACCATCATATGCTTTAGGAATATCACTTTAGGCACACTGAGTAGAGCACCAGCCCTGGAGTCAGGAGGACCTGACCTGACCTGAGGAATATCACTTTAGCAATTATGTGGAGGATGTATTCAAGAGTGGAGAGTGTGGGAAAAGGGAGAAAATCAGGAAGCTTTTATAATAATCCAGAAAAAAAGTGACTGAGGTTTAAATGTTCTGTGTGCAGGAGCCAGCTCAAAGGAACTCTCTAGTCAGTTTTTAAATTTTTGGTGCAAGCATTTACATCTCAGAAAATGGTGAATGCTACAAATCAATGCTTTGTTGATTTATTGTGTTCTTTTGACTGTCTAGACTTACAAAAGCGATGGAGAAAATGTTAATAATGAAGATCAAAATTAAAAGTGTGTTTTGTCTGCGTTTGTTTTTCCAAGAGAGCCAGCTATTAAACATTTACCAGTATACCACTGGTCTGAACTATAGTGGCGGCTCAGTGACTGGAAAAAAATGTGAGAAATGTTGTAGAGGTGGAACTAAAATCTAACTTCCTGGACTTGTGAGGTGAGGGAGAAAAATGACTTGAATATGATTTTAAATAGGTGAACATGGGAGACTGGAAGGATGGTGGTATTGTCTATATAAATAATGGAAGTCAGGAAGAAGGATTGGTTTCAGGGGATAAATTATGGAGTTAGAATTTTCCTTTAATTCAATAGGGAGTGCCTGAAGATACTTGAGTAGAAGAGTGAGTTTTGGCATTTGTATGGATAATATATTAGAGATAGGAGAGAAAAAAAATATGTAAGTCTACTAGGAAGTTATTGATAAAATCCAGGTCAGAGGGGATGAGGGCCTGAAGCACAATGAAGAGATGTTGGAGAAATATTCTGGAGACAGAAATAACAAAATCTGGTACCTGACTAAAGGGGCAGTGAAAACTGAGGAAAAGGATAAAGTGAATAGTTGAAGATGACTATAATTGAAAACAAAGGTGTCTGGAAGAATGGTAGTAACCTAGTCCAAAATAAGGAAGCCTAGAGAAGGGGCAAGTACAAAGAGGAAAGATAATTAGTTTTAGACATGCTGAGTTTTTTATGCACCACAATGTAGAATTGGTAGTTAGAATTACAGGATCAGGTCAGAAGAGAGATATAAATTGGATATATTGATTTTGGAAGTACGCAAAGAGATGATAACTAAACCCATGGAAGTTGAGATCCTGTTCTTGCCATATGTTCTCAGCAAAAACCCTTTTGTAAAAAATTAACTGATCTCAACTGGTTGATTAATAATGAGGAACACACTGGTAGGGGTTCAGGAAGAATAATATTAGATACCACAACAACCCTTAGGACTGCCCACTAGAATCCTGAGGAAGAGTAGTAATCAACTTCCCTTTGGTTATCTGTCTGGCCTAGCAATGCAAATGGAAGTTGGGAGAAGGGATGATAAGGAGAAAGAGAGAAAAAAGAAAGAGGAGAGAGAGACAGAGAGAAAGAGAAAGAGATGGCACAGGAAAGAACCTTAAGGGATAGATGTGATTATAATGAAAACCATGGGAAGAAAAAGAATATGTTGGGGGACAAGGTGGTCAATGGAGTCAAAAGCTGCAGAGAGATCAAGAAGAAGGATGAAGACTTGAAAAAAGGTCACAGAATTTAACAATTAAGAGATTGTTAGTAACTTAGGAGAAGATAATCCTCTGTATCTGTCTCTTCCCCCCCCCCCTCCTCAATTCTTTCTTCCTGTTGTCTACATTCATATTTGTCCTTGTCCTAATTTTTTAAAAATTCCCTTGACCTTAATTCTCTCTCCAGTTTATCATCCTATATCTTTCCTCCTCCCCCTGACATTGCTATAGAAAGAATTATCTATACCTCCTGCCTTGACTTCTTCACAACTAAATACAGCTCTAGCTCCAGCAATCTGGTTTCTAACTCTACTGCTCTAATGAGACTTTCATCATTGCCATCAATGACCTCTTAATTGAATCTCCTATTCTCATATTATCCTCCTTTATCTTTCTACAGTACTTAATACTGTTGACCGTAGCTCCTACTTGAGTTTCTCCTCCCTTGAATTCTTACAATCTCCTAAATCACATCTTATCTCCAAAAGATATTACTTGGTGTCATTTACTGATTTTGCCTCAGTTTCCATAGCAGTAAAATGAATGGTTGGATTAGTTGAGCTTTAATGTTTTTCTTTTTTCCTAACCATAATCCTATGATCCTATAATCCTATGACCTGCTCGTTACATCTGATCCTAAAGGGAGGCTGTTCTTTAAAGCTACTCATTGGTCCCCTTGTATTTCAGCATTCTCAACCTTAGAAATTTCATTCATTCCCATGACTTTATCACTTCTATGCAGATAGCTGACAATTATTTATCTCCATCTCCAGTTTTTCCCTGACCTCTGGCCCCGTATTTACAATTTCTGGCTAGATATCTCCACATAAGCATCATCCTGACACTTGAAACTCATCATGTCCAAAACTGAACTAATCTTCCCTTCTAAAATAGTTCCTTCAGTTACTCTGGTTGAATCTTGAATTATTTGACTTTTTACCTCAATCTCCCAACAAACCAGTTATCAGTTCCTGTACATTTTACCTCTGTATTACCTTGGAAGAATTTATTACCTAAGATAATTTCAAAATTGAATTTCATCAAAATATACACCACATTTTCCTTGTCCGCTAGATCAGGAAAGTCTGCAGAGAAGAAGAATAGAAGGAAAGAAAGATGAAGAAAGGAATATGAAGAAAAGAATTAGGAAAAAAAAATATTTTTAATTGCCAAAGAAGCCATTTGTTTGAAAGCTTTGCACTGTAAAGGTCTTGTGTGTGTAAGATCAGTATCAGTCAGGATCACAGGTACTCAGCTGGAAGGATCTTAGCATCATCTATTCCAAACCAAATGGAAAAAAAAAAAAAGAATTCCTCACTATGACATTCCCTACAAGTGGTAGGTCATCCAACATTCACCTAAAGGTTTCCAATGAGGGGGAAATCACTACTTTCTGAGTCAGTCCATTCTATTGGGAGAGCTCTAATTGAGAGTGAGTCGTTTCCTTATAGCAACCTTAAATAATCCTCTTTGCAATCTCTACCCACTGTTACTAGTTTGCCCTCTAGGGCTAAACAGCACAAGTTTACTCTCTTACACATAACTGCTTTTCATATATTTAAAGAAAGCTATCACGTTCCCCCTTCTCTTTCCTAGATTTTTTTTTAACCGATTATTTTTTTTTTTAACCGATCCTCATGTGCTATGGACTCAAGGGTCTTCACCATTGTAAGTTGCTCTCTCTCTAACCACTCTTCAATTTATTGTTCTAAAGTGCGGTGTCCAGAATTGAATACACTACTCCAGATGTGGTCTGACTAGGGCAGTGTTTATCAGAGCGATCATATCCCTATTTCTAGAAATTATTCCTCTTTTAATACAACCCAATACAATATTTGCTTTTTATGGATGATATTAATACGCTTAGAACTCATATTAAGGTTGCTACCCACTAAAATCCCTAGATCTTTTGCTAGCAACACCTCCCCCATCTTATACTTATGAAGTCAATTTCCTGAAACCAAGCACGTAAAACTTTACATTTATCCTTATTAAATTTCATGTTATTAAATTCATCTCAATTTTCCTGCCTGTCGAGATATTTTTGGATCCTGTTAGCATGTTAGCCATCCTAGTTTTGTACCATCTGCAAAGTTCATAAGCATATGACCTCTGCCTTTATTTAAGACAATGATAAAAATGTTAAAACACATAAAGCCAAGTACTTCCCTGGAGACCTTCTTCCACATTGAAATGGTACCATTAATGGTTCCTCTTTGAGTCCCATAATTTAATGTTTCAAATATGTCTAAATATGCTCTTTTCTAGCCTATATCTCAGCATCCTCTCCATGATAAAAGCACAAGAAACATTACCAAACCATTTGCTAAAATATAGTTAAACAATATATATCATCCCCCCCCCCCATACATCAGTAATGCACTGTCAAAAAAGGAAATAAGGTTAGTCTGGCACAACCTGTTCTTGATGAAGCCATCCTGGTTCTTTGTGACCATCACATCCTGGGAAATGTTCACTAACCATTTCTTTAATAATACATTCTAGAATTTTGCCAGGAATTGAAGTCAAGCTCATTGGCCTACAGTTTGGAGATTCCATTCTCTTTGCCTTTTTGAAAATCAGGACATGTTCCCTTTTCCAGTCCTATAGTACCTCTTCTGTTCTCCACAATCTTTAAAACATCACTGACAATTGTTCAGCAATTTTATCTGCCAGTTCTTCAGGGTTGGAAGGCAAAATACAAACAAACAAACAAACAAAAAAAAAAAAACTTGGGTTAATTTCATCCAGGGGACTTTAGAAGCAGCAAAAAGTAAGTTCAAGAGCTCTTGCTACAAACAATCCAAAAGATTAATGCATTTGGATTACAAAAAAAGGGGGAAAAAACCTGTTGATAATTCTCCCTTTCAAGTCATCATTAAACTTTCTGCCAGAGCAAGAACACAAGAGTAAAGAGGAATGTTTCCAAACAAAGAAAATACGAAAGTCTAGTAAATGAAAGATTTTAATGAAGCCTCAGTGGTTTAAAGGAAAATTAAATGGACAACTTTAATCCTAATTGATTTATATCTGACATGTTTTAAAAGTCTCTTTAAACTGATATAGAAACAATAGGGATAGGGAAAGAAAAACTGCTAAAATCTTTAGAATGTACAGGAGTTTTATCCTAACTAAAAGAAGCATCATTTGGTATATTATGTATTGGGAATGTACATGAGCAGCATATATGTATATATATATATATATATATATATATATATATATTGTCCAGATTATGTTGTGCTATGTACATGTTTTTACAATTGTTCCAGAAGCTTAAAGCAGTTCATTAGAATTCAAAATATGAAATCATCCTTAAATTGGCCTTTGTTAGTCTCTTATAAGCATCGATAACTGGCATGTTTCACAGCAGCCAGGTTTCTGCCAGTGTATGGCAAGTTGCTACAATAGTCCAGCAATAGACGAGAAGAATGCAGAAGGGAAAGTGAAAATAAAAACAGTGCCACTTTTCTCAACTGGAGACCCCAAAAAGCAAAGGTACTAGGATGGCTGAGCAAATGTCACTCAAAAGCGGTCTCCTGGCTTCTTCTTACACAGCGGGCAACTTTCCTTTTGAATTCTCCATTTCGGTCTTCCCTCCATTCTTTGGCTGCGTCCACGTTGGCCGGCGAGTCTCCGTTAGGATCTGCCAGCATAGAAATGACACTGATCATGATGGTTTCCACGGTGTGAATGGGCAGCCAGCGTTCTTCGGGTTTTTCATAGCCATATTTGTCCTCTCCCGGTTCGTGGAGAATGGAAATGCACACGTCCCCGTTTTTGTCAACATTTGGGTGCCAGATTTCGGTGATGAACTTCATTTCTGGAGGTCGGAGGGGATAGTCTTTGGGGAAGGTGAGATGAGCTTTGAAAACGCCGCCTTCGTACAGGGTGTCTGGAGGACCGATGATGAGCACTTCCCAGCGGTACAGGTCATTGCCGTCTATCAAGCCCGCCGAGAAGCCTTCCACCGGGTTTTTGTTGAGCTCTGTCAGCTGCCTTCGCAGGAGCAGCGCCGACTGCAGCTCCGTCATCCTCCCGGCCAGCCTGGGGGTCGGAGGGGTCCGGAGGGCAGGGGCCTGAGACCCGCTGGGGAGCCAGTGGCCGGGAGACCTGGCACCTGAGGCCCAGGGCGTAAGGAAGGTCGGGGTAGGCCGGTAGGCCGCCAGGCCGCCGCGTGGTGGAGCTCGCCCTGCCTCACCTGGCTGCACGCTCCGCCCCACTCGACCCCGCCCCGCCTCCCTCCCGCTGTGCTCCGCCCCTCTCCCTCCCAGAGCCGCCCCGCCCCATTGCTGTCAGCGCCACCACACCTGGCCCTACCCTGTCTTAGGGAGCCACTGCCGTGGCCTGGAGCCGCCATGGCTAAGCTCCCGCTAAGGTCCCTCCCGTTCTTTGATAATCACCAAATCTTGCTTTACCTCATCATGTGGCTGGGATGACATTGGGTTTTCAAAGGCTAGGCAGGGAGGTGCTGGTCATGGGTGGGTTGGCCACTTGGGGATGAATTCTTTGGCCATGATAAACCCAGGACACAAAAATACAAAATGCAATAGGAAGAGCACTGTCTCTAGAGTCAGGGGTCCTGAGTTCAAATCCAGCCTATGATGTCTAATGCCTGTGAGACTGACTGTTCAAATCACTTCATTTCCTTAGATATCAGTTTCCTCATCTGTAAAATAATGGGGTTGGACTAGATCCGACTCTAGGTTTATGATCCTTTGGGATTACATACTGTGGCAAATGTATGCAAAGACATGGTTGAGTGACACAGGTTGGCCAGGCACGGATGGATTTCTGATCTCAAAAACTGGAGGGAGTGCCTGATACTAATGAGATCATAGAGCAATTTGAGTTTTGAGAATAGCTGTCATATGCGTCCCTCTCCATGCAAAATATTGCCACCCTATTTCAGGCCCTTTTCACCTCCTCTCTGAACTATTACAATAGCCTCTATGCTGATTTTCCTCAATTTAGTCTCTCCCTCCTCTATTCCATTCTTTGTACCACTGCCAAATTAATCATTCCAGAAAACAGAGCCAATCACAAAGCTCTTACCCTCTATTTGAAAACCTTCAGTAAATCCCAACTGTCTACTGACTAAATACCAACTTCTCCTCTTTACATTCAAGGTCCCAGTCTGGCTCCAGTCTACCTCTACAGCTTCTCTTTGCATCCTATAGGATCCAGACAAATTGGGCTAACTGTTAAAAAGATCTGGTCCTGAGAGCTCCCACATCTATTCATGGAATGGACTTCTCCTATATCCAGCCCCCATCCCTTCCTATGAACATTTTCTCCATTTTTCAAGGCTCAGTACAGATGTCCCTCCTCCTACCTACATGGAGCCTTCCCTCACGCCCTCACTAGAAATGATTCTTCTTTCTTTTGAGTCACTCTGGGCTTTTTGGCCTCTGTGTTGTATTTAATAATTTTACAAGTTCCATTGTAGTTCGTTATTTGTGTGCATGTCTTGTACCCTGGTAGACTTTAAGTACCTGCTTCTAACATGGGCCATGTTACTTCATATTAGCCCTTGAGCATATGTTCCTGTTTTAATATCCTTCCCATAGAACTTATAAAATCATAAGGTAATGTAGACCATTCTTTTGCATGTAAGAAGGGAATAAGCATTTATTTAGCCCCTACCATGTGCCAGACACTGAACTAAGTGCTTTAAAAATATTATCTCATTTGATTCTCATAACAACCTGGAATGTAGGTGCTATTATTATCCCCATTTTACAGCTGAGGAAATAGAGCCAGGTAGATGTTAAATGACTTGCCTAGGGTCATACACATTGTCTGAGGCCAGGTTTTAACTCAGGTCTTCCAGATTCCAGGTAAAGCACTATACCACTGTGCCACTTTGTTGCCTTTAAGAAAAATCTAATATGTGCTTGTTTAATTAAGTAAAGGAATATTTGTTGTAAATTAACATGACTTTATGATAATTTTGCCTAAATAGGCTTACTTGGAAATATAAAAAAAAATATGCTAAATTGGAGGTAAAGGCATAATTAAAATTCACTTCTATCCTAAAAAAAACCAACAACATTATATTGGCTCAGAATTTGTCAGCATGTCTAGGCATTCTCTCACAGAGGTATTGAAAGTACCAAGGCCACGAATTATTAAGATCCAAAATGATTTTAGACAAAGCCTTGCAGTACTGTGAGATGCTACATGGCCCACAGTGGAGAGACAGAAAGCATCCAGAATGGGTGCCCTCACTTTCAACATTTTGAAGTTCTTTCACCCTCTGGTCAATTAAAATATTTAATCAAAATCAAAGGCTACTGATCCTATTTATACAAGTGCTTTATTATCCTGTGCATTTTACCACAACCTACCTGGATCTTAATGTGACCTAAAGAGACAGTCGGCATTTATTACAAATGTGAAGCTGTAAGCTTCTGGCTGAGCAATTAATCACTGACACTAAGGAATTTCTTCTCTTCAGGTGGGGAACCCATCCAAAAACCAAGAAAAATAATCGGGCTAATTAATTCTTATCTGCAAAGAGCAATTAGATAAATGACCTAAAAAAAGGCTTGTCACCCCTAGTGAGACACTCGGTTTCTACGCAGAATAATATGTCTGGGTCTCTCTTTCACTGGGCTGTGGATACTGTGAAATAGAGATGACAGAAATGAAAGGGGGGGGAAATGATAGGGGAGTAGGTTAATTAGAGTGGAGGCCAATATGTGATAAAAAAGTTAAATTTTGCATGATCTCATCACCCTTGCATCTCTGCCATGTGCACTGGCAATAACTACAGAGAATGTATTCACATCTTGTAACACGGGATACAATATGAGGCCAAAAGCGTTCTCTAGGTTTGTCTCATGTGATACTTTGTTTTGTACCTGTAAGTGGCACTTCTTCTTCTGCTTGATATTTATTAACTTAAAACTGCCTGGTATGAGCATAGAGTGATGGGGCTGATGTGAAATGCAGAGCCCTGTTTCAACTAATAAAGTCTGTCATTCTTTTTTAAAATGCTCTATCTCCGTCTCTCATTATCTCTGTCTCTGTTTTTCTGTCTCTGTGTCCACATTTATATTAAGCTATCAAACCAGACCAATTGCCCTGCCAATCCAATCCCACCTTCACTTCTGTGTGACCCCAGGCACTTAGCTTTTATAGGCTTTGCTTTCCCCATATGTAAAATGAAGAGGTTGGATTAGATGGTTTCTTAAATCCCTTCCAGTCTTCCCCCTCCAAGAAAAGGAAAATTGATAGTCCCACTGTGCTCTGCACTGGTCAGAGTACACCTAAAATGTTGTGCTCAGTTCTGGGAATCACATTTTTAGAAGGACATTGGTATGCATCCAGAATGGGAGCAAAAAAAAAAAAAGTGAGGGATCTTGAAATCTTGTCATATGTGGAACCGGGAATATTTGTTCCAGTTGTAGAGGACCAGGGCACAATAAATTTTCAACTCCTAGAAGGATTGTTGTGAACAAGAGGTATTAGATTTGTTCTACAAAGGTCCAGAGGGAAGAGCTAGGAAAAGCAGAAGTTCTAGGGAGGCAGATTTCAGCTCAGTACAAGGAAGAACTTCCTAATAATTAGAATGGTTAAAAATAGGAATAGATCATAAGACAGCATATTCTTTATTACTAGAGGTGTTCAGATAGGGGCTATATGACCACTTTCAGTATTTTATGGAAGGGCTTTATGCATCTGGCAAGGGGGTGACTGAGATAAAATAAAAATGATTTCCAGTAAACAGCATGCTAAAAAACAAGTGTTCCTTAGTTGTGATATAATTAATACAAGATTTCATTGACAAACAAGTATCAAGAGACACTCACTGGTTTAAAAACAAACAAACAAACCAACCCACAACTGAATGATGTTGAAGACTAGAAAATTAATTTCAGGCCAGAAGCAAGATACAAGTTCAGCTTAGAGTTCTCTTTCATAGCTAGAACTGATACATGCAGCTAGGAGAAGAAGCAAGGATGCAAAGTGACATTCTTCCATTAGCTAGAAGGACTAAACAAGCTTCAGCAAGTGGTAGAAGTGAGTCTATTATTCAGCTTACACTAACACAGTAATGTGTGGTAAGAGGTTCAAAATGGGTGCAATTCATTTCCATTAGAGTGAGTTGCTAACAAAGTACAACACCTCCACAGGACTCCAATCAGACTATTTTTAAACCGAAGATGTGATTCAGTAGGTGGGGAGGACAGTTTCAAATGAGCCTCTTATTAAACTGCAATTCAGCCCCATAAAACTCCACTGGAAAATGGTAGGTGTTTCTAGCAAAATATAGAAAGCAGTTAGTGCTAGCCTAAGCTTCTTCAATCCCCATTAGGGGCTTTTTTGACACCACCGAGATGCAATCATTATAGCAGGTGTACTCCCTTGTTCCAGAAAATTGAAAGATGCTTCTCTGAGTGATGTCTTAATACCAAAACAAAACAAAGCAAAACAAACAAAAAAGGATCCTTGAAGGTTGTACACACGTCTTGACTATGTATCTGCAACATTCTCTTATTTTTCCTTCTTTAACTCACGTGGAAAAGTTAGGGATATCACAAGATGCATGCACATTTTCGCCAATTGCCATTCCTTATTTAATTGCTTGATCATATGGTAGCTATAAGACCAATTAAACTTAGTGGATAAAGTCAGCTCTTTCCTTCTCTTTTTCTTATATAGCCCCAAAACTCCAGGGTAATGGGGAAAACATTTTGAGTAATACCCAGAAATTTAGTCTTAATGAAGAACTATTGAATGAGTGGATACAGGACAGCCCTTGCAGTCAGGTAGACCAGGGTTCAAGCCATGCCTCTGACATACAATAATTGTTTTACCATGGGCAAGTCACTTACCTCCTGAGTCCCCCCAGGCAATTTTAGATAACTGAAATTGTCTCATTTTTTTTTAAAATCCCTTCTGTCTCTTGCCTGACTGTGAATACTACCCTAAATCACAGCTGCGGAAAATACAATCATTCATTCACCTCTTAACTTAAAAAAATGACATTTCGTCGTTGTTACTTAACAATATGAAGGTAATTGTGATATCCAGTGTATTATGCTTAACCAAACCTATATTCTACCAAATTTCTTTCTACTTTTCCTGGCAGTTCTTGTTGCATAGGCAATCTTCCTCCCAGAATGTTGTTTTCTTGGTTCTATGAACACTGAGCTCTTGAACTTGTTTGTTTCTGGGTGTTGCTTGCCTAGTCTATTCTAAGGATATACTTTTCTATTGTTTAACCACCAACAACTCTTTTTGATGATTACTAGTTTGTTTTTCTTTAAGTTTTTTAGTGACTTGATTCCCTGGTTTTGACATCATCATAGTTATCCCAAGTATCTCTCCCTTTTCCGTTCCCAGAAAGTCAGGTCATATAACAAATAGAATTTTTAGAGAGAAAAAAAATTCAGCATAACTGGTCACTACATTGAAAAGGCTAAATAACCGGTATGATGTGTCAAATCTCTGTACATCCCACCTCCACAAAGGTGAAGATTGTGGATATCCCCTTGTATCTCTTCATTTGAATCCTGCCCTATATTTGTAATTTTGTTATATTCACATTTGATGCTTTTGTGTGTAGTTGTTTTTGTAATTTATATTGTTGTAGTTAGTGTGGATATTGTTTTCTTAGTTCTGCTTGCTTCATTTATCAGTTCATTTGGATTTTTCCATGCTTGCCTGTATCCTTCACACATCATTTCTTATAGTGCAATGTGTTCCATAACATTCATGCACCACAGGTTGTTTGGTCATTCTCCAACTGATGGGCATCTACTTTGTTTCTAATTCTTTACTGCCACAAAAAAGTGCTGCTATAAATATATTGTTGTAGATTACGACTTTCTTAATTATTGCATTGTAACACAATTTAAAATCTGGTCAAGATCTAAGATTTGGGATCCCTCTCATTCTAAACATTTTCTTTTATTCAAAAATTCCTTTGAAGTTTTTGACCTTTTCCCTCCAAAATCAAATTTGATATTAATTTGTTTAGTTCTATAAAATAACCACTTGCTAGTTTGATTGTTGTAATACGAAATTTGTAAATAATTTAGGTAGTAGCATAACTTTTGTTATATTGGCATAGCCAAGCCAGGGACACTGAATATCTTTTAAGTTATATGTATTCCTTTAGTCTTACAAATTGTTTGGTAATAAAATTTACATGAGTACTAAGCATGTCTTAGTGGGTGAAATATCAGACATTTTATGATAATTTTGAACAAAACTTCTTTCATTCTTTCCTAGTTTTCTTAGTCACGTATAAAAATGCCAATGAATTTTGTAGATTTATTTTGTATCCTGCTGCTTTGCCAAAACTATTAATTGTATCAAATAATTTCTTTGGTGATTCTCTAGGGTTTTCTAAGTCAACAATTATGTCATTTACAAATAGGCATATTTTGCCTCCTTTTTGCTGACATTTATTCATTTATTTTTTTTCTCTTGCCTTTTTTCTAGACCTAGTATCTTTAGTACTAGGTCAATGAATATGAGAGAATGAGGGTATCCTTACTTTACCCCTGAACTTAATGGGAAAAATTCCAGTGTTTCTCTGTCACAAATAATTTTAGCTCTTGGCTTTAGAATACTTTTTATCACACTAGAGCCCTTTTACATCTGTGATTTTTAGTGCCCTTAACACAAAAGACCTCTGTAGTTTATGAATACCTTTGTCTATACCTGTTAACATAATTGTGTTTTTTTTAGTGTTTTTTATTATTTTATGTGATTAATTATGCTAGTTGTTTCCCTAATGTTACATCCTTGATATAAATGTGCTTCATCATAAATTGTAGAAGCTATTTCTACATGTGTTATTTGTTTATAGCTGGAATCAGGATTTTTTTCCCCACCATTTTTGGCCATTTGACTCAAAGTGATTAACTAAGAGTGTATCTATTTTGTAGAATAAAGGAAAGAAGCCTCTGTGCTATCAAGAGCCCTGTTTCATTTTTATCTCTTCTACTTAAGAGCTGATTAGCCTCTTTTTTCCCAAGGTATCACCTTTGCCTGAGATCTGAAGAGGCCTGGAAAACTATAGACGAAAACAGTTAATGACTTTCAAACAATAGTCTTTTCCCTGTCTTCCTTTATTGCCCCCTAAAGTTAATGTTTTGTACTTTTCCTTCCTTCCTTCCTTCCTTCCTTCCTTCCTTCCTTCCTTCCTTCCTTCCTTCCTTCCTTCCTTCCTTCCTTCCTTCCTTCCTTTTTTTCTTCCTTTCTCTCTTTTTCTTTTTCTATTTCTTTTTGCGGGACTTATGCTTCAGTGCCTGAAATGATTGGAGCTGACTCAGGCACTACAGGCAGGCTTCACAGCCACACGCTCGGCCTAACTTATGTAAACATTGTCCTGCATGACAGCATTTTCCTACCCCATCTGCAGCTGCAAGGGAATCCATTATTTTTCCAGTCCCAGGAGAGGGAAAAGGTCTTGGGCATCATTACTCCTAGGCAAATGTAACTGACTCTAGCGCATACCCTAATTTGCTTGCCATAATTATAGGTCGCTCACCCCTTTTGTTATTTCCAAAACCCCTTTTTTTGTTCTTATCAATAATAAATGGAGCCAGTGAATCACACCACCGTAATATTTGGATATTATGAAAATGCTAATAATAACAAGGTAGCGTCAGCAGCACCCAGGTCTTATCAGCTGGTCAGATGCTCTATTAGGCAGCCAGTGAGGAGTTCAAGCAAATTGGTTATGTTAATGTCCTGTAGTACTTGGAAAAGATGAGGAGTTGGCAATTAATTTTTTCCAGGCGGCAGGCCGACAGGCAAATTTATATTCCTCCCTCTCCATGGGATCAGGCTAAGAGGAGGTGAGGTAGAAAAGCAAGCTTCTTATAGGAGCTTTCCAGGATCTAATTGAACGGTGCTAAATAAAGACTGGAGACGAAAAGGGAGAAAAAATGCATACCCAACAATGGGAGAGCACTGCTCTTCCCCATTCATTCAGCTGACAGGGCTTTTGCAACTTAAACCTGTTTTATTAATTATGTTTGACATTTCCTTAATTAGTTTCATTTACATCCCATCAGCCCCTACAAGACGATTGCCCCATATATCATTTTACCAGAGGAGTGTGATGCTTACAGAATTATAACAACAACAGAAAATCCTGTGTAACTTGCATAAAATTAGTGGATGTTCCTTTTTAGTTTCTTTTGCTTCCTTTTTCTTTTTTTTCTTTAAAACAAGTTTAAGCCTTTCCTTAAAATTAGACAAAGCTCTGAAATAAATGGAAAGTGATACCTAAATTCCTTATGATTATATTCATCTATTACCCATCAAGACTGGATCATTTAGAGTTGTAGAGTAATAGCTATAAACTAGAACCAAAATAAGCGTCAGGCACATCTTTAGTAACCGCTTTGTTTCTCCTTCACCTTATTCACCATTAAAAAAAGGTTTTAATGACGTTTTGTTTTCACATTACAAACATTTACTGATTGCTCTCACTCCTTGGGAGGTTTCTTGGAACAAAATAAAACAATTAAGTATATCTAACAGCATAATGACCTCATCTGGAAGTGAATGCTACATTCCACACCTGTAGTCCACTCTCTATTTTAACTTTTTTTTAATGAACAGGAATCTATTTTCTCTCCCTCAGGTCACCCATTTTACTTTTTAAGAAAGAGAGAGAGAGAAGAAAAACAAATTCTTTGTCACAAATACACATAGTTAAGCAAAACAAATTCTCTTATTGGCTGTATATGAAAAAAACAGAAATGTCTCACTCTTTACTGTGTGTCATTTCCCTGTGAGAAGGAGGATAGTGTGTTTGATCAATGATCCTTTGGAATCATCAGTGGCCATTGTATTGATCATAATATGTACAGCTTTTGTGATTGTTTATCTTTACAATGTTGTCATTGCATAAATTATTCTCCTGGTTCTGCTCAGTTCATTCTTCATCAGTTTATAAAAGTTTCCAAAATTGTTTTCTTTGCATAATATTGCTATTTAGTGTATTTGTTCCAGTTCTGCTTACTTTACCCTGCATCAATTCTGTCTTTCTTTGAAATTAACTATTTTCTCATTTCTTATGGGTCCATAGGATTCCATCACATTCATAGACCACAACTTATTGAGCTCTCCCTCAACTGAGGAGCATCCCTTTAATTTCCAGTTTTTCACTACCCTAAAAGAGCTGCTATAAATATTTTTATTGAATAGGAGAGTAAAGTGAGCAGATTTGAGCTTTAAAAAAATCACTTTGGCAGTTGTATGGAAGATGAAATGGCAAAGGGAGGAGCTTGAGAGAGGGATGACCTTTTAGGTGACTAGTGGATATTTAAATATAGGAATGCTCACCTGAATGAGTTTTTGTTAATTTCTAGCAGTTTAAATTTTTTTCTCCAGTTCCTGAAGAGTGGTAAGCTCTTATTCTAGCCATTAACCATCACAGAACTTCTAGTAAATATTTATTTGGTAAAATTTGCAACATATAATCATTTATATTTTTAATCATCTATTACTTTGTGTTTCATATTGATACTTAATAAGAGGCCAGGGCAAGTTAGGAAGGTCTTGACTAAGTGTCTAGATAGATTACATAAAAGGATTAGCAGCTAGGCAAATAAGGTTGGCCCATTGTCCAACTGCAACAGCTAAAGCTGATAGATAAGAGCCAGTTGGTATAATAGGTCCATGTATGCAAAAAGCTAGTCAGGAAGTCAGACAGGGACGAGGAACCCAGTCTAGAAAATTAGTGTTAAAAGAACCAGGGACCCAGATAAGAGATCTGAGCTGACAAGGGCCGGGAATTTGGTTAAATGGTCTAGGAAATTATGAATCGATGTCTTGGTAAAGGTCTTAATAACAAGTATGGCATACCACTAGCAAAAATAGTAACACTACCTAGCTTTGTGTTTCACAAAGCACTCAAATATTACTAACAGCTGACAGATGTATCATGTTTTAAAGTTAATTATTTTACATATATTACCTCATTTGACACCCCCCCACCCTCATCTACCCCTGTAGATAGTGCTACAAATCATGTTATTTCCACTTTTCAGATGAGGAAACTGGTGGTCAGAGATGTTAAATTACTTGTCCTTGATCTCATAGCTAGTAAATGTCATATGAATGACATTTGACAAATGACATTTGAATCTCAGGTGATTCCACGTCTAGTGATCTTTCCACACACTATGCTGCCCTACCATTTCAACATCCCACAAATCCTTTGAGAAAGAATAGATATCATTATTTCTATTCTATGAACTGTGATCATGAAGCCCAGAGAGGGTAGCTGACTTTTACAACTAGTGAGAAGTTCCAGGATTTAGAACTCAAGTCCCCTGACTTCTAAGCTAGTTCTCTTTCCTTTTGACAATGCTTTAAGGGATTTATAAGACAAGGGCTTAAATTGAAGGTCAGGTTTGGTCTCAAAGTACTTCCTAAGCCCTCAAGTGGAAGCGAGTATGTACATCTAGTTACAAAGGAAGAATAAATGATTCTTAAAACAATTTGGCACCGGTTTAAAAATAGAAAGATTAGCTGGTGGAACAAATTAGCTATACAATATATAGAAGCAAATGTATCCAAAATACAATATCAAATACAATAGTATTTGATAAACAGAAAGACCCCTTGATCCTGGGGTAATGATTCACTATTTGACAAAAACTGGGAAAACTGGACTGAAATATGGAAGAAACTAGATTTAAACTAGCATCTCAAAACTTATAGTGAGATAAGCTCCAAAGAGATATGTAACCTGGATATAAAAGATCATATCTTAAACAAATTTTAAAAAACATAAAAAATGCCTATCAGATCTACGAATAGAAGGAAAGTATATGATCGAACAAGGGAAAGAAGATAAAAGTGAATATTTTGGTTACATAAACAATAAAACTAAGATTAAAATTTTTGGAAAAACTAGAAAAATATCTTAGCAATAAGTTTCTCTTATAAAGGTTTCATTTTCAAGATATTTAAGGAATTGATTTAAAATTATAAGGATAAGAATTAGTCCCTGATTAATAAATGGTTTAAGAATATGAAAAAGTTCTTAAGAGAAGAAACTCAGGCTATCTAGAACCATATGAGACAGTATTCCAAATCACTATTAATTAGAGAACCAAAAATTAAAGCAATTCTGAGATTCCACATTATACCTATCAGATTGGAAAAGATGACAAAAATGTCAAAAGATAAATGTTGGAGGGGATGTAGGAAAACAGGCTCATTGAGCATTGTTGTGGACTTGTAATTACTGATGTACTACTCTCCTTTCCAATATCCCCAAACAAATGCCTTAGACCTGTAGCTTCTATTTTTGCATCAGTTAATTGCTTCTACAATTTGTTTCTACTCTAAATCTGCTCTCTTAGAGATCACCGATGACCTCCTGAATTCAGTGATCTTTTCTCAGTCCTCATTTTTCATGACCTTTTTTGCAGCATTCAACAATTAACCACCCCTCTTCCATTCTGTATCTTTCATCCCTTCATTCCCATTATTTCTTATCATCTGAGTTTCCCGGGCTCTCTGGTTGTCCTTTTCCCCCTTAATGGTGTCTCTTCCTCATTTCCCCTTCTGAATGTGGTCATTACCCAAGGTTCCCACTTTAGATCTATGTTTATCTTTTGCTTAACTCTTTTCTTTTGAAGATCCCATTCATTTTCATGATTTCAGCAATCATTCATATCTGGATTATTACTAAATGTGTATACTCAACCTTGTTATCAGCTTTGAGCTGTAATTATACATTTCCAACTTGCTCTTGGGCACTTCCTGCTTTTACCTAAAACTCAACATGGATAAAGCCAGTCATGACCTTTGTTCCCAAACCATCTCCCTTTCCCAACTTTTCTGTTTCTGATAAAGATATCATTAGTTTTCCATTAACTTTGTTTGTAGGATCCTAGATTGAAAGCTGGAAGGGACTTAATGGATCATCAATCCCAACACTCTTGAATGCAGTCACCTTTTAAATCTTCCTTCTACACTTCCATGACCATTTGTCCCTATTCAGTCACCACGTCCTATTAGTCCTTCACGGAGGCTGAGTTGGAAAAATTGCCCAATTGTATATAGAGAGAACTTTTGTTTTTAAGCAATTGGGGTTAATTTACTTGCCCAGGGTCACCGTAACCGCAATGCTGCTTGCAGCTGCTGTGGAAGTATAAGGCCAATAACACCAGCACACAGGAGGGCTGCTAGCATAGATTCTTTGATTTACTTTTCTAAGGAAAGAAACTTTAAAGGATTTACAATCTCGCTTTAATTAAACAAACATATATCATTCACTTAGTTCCAGGGAAAAAGTCAACATCCTGAACTTCAGAGAAAACACAAACAGAAATTACAAGCAGAAATTATATAAACAGAACAAATAATACAAATCAGCACACTGGGCTTCTGTCTGTCCATAGCAATACATACATAATTACCAGAGAGAGAAGCACCAACATTTGGGTTTTCAAAACTGGGGTGCTCCTTAATGGCTACCCAGAGTCTCATCGGACCAAATCACATGAACACTCTTCCAATGAGTGAGCCTCCAAAGCAAAATGTTAACATCAGAGTATACATACACTTCTTCAGGGTCAGAGGGTGTCACAACCCTGTGAGTCAAACTCATGTGACTCAGGTTTTCTTGTGACTTAAGCAGGTCATCAAAGACTCTTGATTCAAACAAAGGCAAGACACAATCAGAGGTGCTTGATTGTCTTCGTGCTAAGAAGTACTCCAAAAGAAAAAAAAGACAGCAAAAAGTCTCACTTTGCTTGCCCTCAGTCACACAGCTACTAAATGTCTGAGGTCATATTTTAACTCAGGTCCTCCCTATTCTAGGGCTGGTGCTCTATTCTAGATTGAACTTTTAAGGTTGATAAAGCTCTATATTCCTGACACTATGAGGAAGGTAAAACAAATATCCTTCTTATTTTATTAATGAAGAAACTGAGGCTTAGAGCAATTAAGAGACTTACTTGGTATCACACAGCTAGTATATTTTAGAGGTAGGACTCAAAACCAGGTTTCCTCTGGCTTCAAGCCTAGTATTCTTTCTAATCATTGTAGACGTCAAGTCATCTAGTCCAACCTATATCTGAACAAGAACACTCCCGACAACATCTTAGACAAGTGGCCTCCATATGATTGCCTCCTCCAGTGTAGGAGAAACAGCACATTCTGAAGCAACTCATTCTATTTTTTATATGGTTTTTACATTTGTTTCTTCCTATTCATTTTTATTTGTTCATTTTATTCCATCACTATTATTTAGGATTTTATGACTTTATGCTTGGACTATTCCAAGAGCTTCTTCATGTTTCTCCCTTTACCTGGTCCCTTCTGATTATAACAGTAGCCTCCCTCATGGTCACATCCTAAGATGTAGAGGCACTATTTGAAACTTAAGTTGTTATATTATACTGCTAGTTATTTCTTGTACTTTTATTTATATTTTTTATACTTAGGTGTTGTTATCCCAGCTAAACTCTGAACTCTTGAGGACAGGGGATATTTTATTCATCTTTGCATTGTGCACAAAATGCACAATGTTTAATATATAGTTTATAGCTGATAAATGTTTATTAACTGGTGACACAATTCTATTTCACATTTACCTGTACTCCTTGCTTTCTAAGTTTTAAATTCCTAAGGGCAAGTGATTATATATGCCAAGACATATAGCAGAGTTATGACCTATACAGGCATAGGGAAACATTTATGAAATATAAACATATTCTGGGCTATTTTAGGTAGTGATGGCAGGGTCTCTACCTCCCTTCACATTAGTATATACTACTAAAGTGAAGTAAAATGTTGAGACAATTACCACATAATTTTTGCTTCAACAATTTGATGGATCTATTATTTCATTAATGTGGAAACCCCTTCTACAATTCAATTGTGCCTTGCTATCTCATGTGATTCATGTCCAAATCTCCTCACAAACTCTTCATAGTGGTCCACCCAACCTGCTGGGGCCCTTTCTTTAGATCTCTCTTAATGTTATGGAGATACCAACTCCTTATCCATCTATATCCATCTGATGACATCCTTTATGCTAATTTTCCTGGGCTATTATTCATAGTTAATATATGGTAGCCTACTCATGGCCCTACAATGCCCCTTTTCCATTACCCTTTGGGTGACACAGAACTTTAATTCTTTGCCGTCTATGGATCCCATGACTCTTAGACAGATAATCACCAGAAAAATATTTATGTTAAAGAGACAAGCCTTCATTTTAAGAAAAAGCTTAGAGTTATTAAAGGCACTGCCTAATTACCCAGAGACAATCAGCCTCCTTTCCCTTTCATATTCAATTCTAGGCTGAGATCATTGTCCATCTTCAAGGTTTGTCTAATGTATAGGACTGGCGACTGGCTTTTTAGGTCGTCTATCCAACTGTCATAGATTGAACCATAAGCAATAGTCATCCACTTTTTTTCCCGGTCAGGAATTGTTAGGGAATATTATTTGAGTGTTTTGGGGTCCAGGGATAACCCTAGATAGAATACCAAATTAGCCACCTATACTGATCAAATTAACTGGACAATTGGTCAGCGCTTTAAATCTCTTTTGCCTGTGTTACAGCAACCTCAAAATAGGTTGTGTCTTTTTAAGACTGCCACCCACCACTGAGGAAGACAGGGAAAATAACTCCTTACTGGCTAAATGGATAAGGCCTTCATGGACTCTCTAGATAAGTCATTAGGACAATAACTTTACATTTGTTTTCATTATGTTCATATCTTAACACTTCCTTCAAGCAGCTCAGACATTTCACACCAAATTAATTCTCACATCATCTCTTTTGGGCAGGTAGAAGGCCAGGTCTATTCTTCTCATATTATAGAGGAGGCTACGGAGACAGAAAGAGGACAAGCTATTTGTCCAAAGTCACAGTGTAAATTAGCACTGGAGCCAAGGACAGAACTCACATTTTCCCCCTTCAATACAATAGCTCTCGATTCAATACACCACTGCTATGTCCCTCATGTGCCCTGTAGTCTGCTTCTCTGCAAATGTGATTTTTTAGGCTTGATGTCTTCTTCAAGCATGCACCCAATGTTACACAAATACAAAGCGCCTGAAGCTATTTTCCATTGTTTCTTCTCCTCCAATTTCAACAATATTATTTCATATTTATAGGACTCTTTTAATGCTGGTCTTTTGCAAACTGTATATGTACCATGTCTAGGAAAAAATCTTTAGTGTTCAGGGTGATAGGGCAGTAGCCAATTAGGAGACCACATGGGATGTGAAAAATAAAACTGCGGTCACAATACTCGAAGTGATTAAAGCCTCTGCAAACTTTTCACTGGATCATGTTAATAGATTGAAATATAATGTTTGTAAACTGGGTCGTTATTTTCTGCATACTTAGATTCCTTTGTAATTCTTAATCATGTGTTTTTCCTCACTCCAAGTTTTAAAGGATTACTTATTGTCTCTATTAGGGATTCTTAAACCTGTGTGTGTGTGTGTGTGTGTGTGTGTGCTACATTCCTTTGGCAGTCTGAAGAAGGCTATGGACTTCTCAAAATGTTTTATTTTTAAATCATAATTGAAGGATATGTTAAATTTCAGTTAGAGGTTAATGAGTGTGTGTGAGTGAGTGTGTGTGTGTGTGTGTGTGTGTGTGTGTGTGTATGCGTGCGCGTGTGTGTGTGTGTTCCCTTCCAAGTTTATAGATCCCCTGAAATCCATCCATGGATTCCTCAGTCTATACAATATGGACAAAAGAAAGTTAATGCCCCGAAGAAGGAGACATTTTGGTGTCTAAGGAAAGCGATTCACTGATATTTAAGATCTCTACTCCATATAAAGGGTCTTGTCTACCTAAAGAAGCAGATATATGGGGAATAAGCAATGAGTCATATAGCTTCCTCATTTGTTACTCTAACTTCTTTTTCCAGGCAGATCTGTACCAATAACTGGTATTATTTTATTCTCATACAGTGCCTCTCTCTAGCATATTGCTTCACTATACAAGTTATATTCAAGAAGTTACATTTACATCTTAGAGCAAGAATGAATTCTGGTACAAAAGCTAATACTTCTCTAATAACCCTGTTTTGTTTCCAAAAAATCTTGAATATCAACAACAAAGGAGCCTTAAACTAATTTTTGGTGGAGAACACAGCTTAATGTAGGTATTAAGGTTTTACCTTATAAATGACTTACTAAAGAACTCTCAGCGAAACAATTTACGGGTTCTTATATGTTTGCTTTTTTAAAAAATGGTTTCAATGTTTTCCCTCATTCATCTATTAACCCTCTCTTATTTTTGTTAGTGGAATTCCTCAAGATGCTCTGAAGATGCTAATATGGAAAGGATACAAAAACACAGTCTTTGGAAAATGATTTATCATCATTTCTTCTTTTCTTCTTTCCCTACAAATACTTCACTAAAACAGCTGAAAAGAAATTTGGATGGGCGAAGCCAGAAGATACTATTCCACATCCCTTTGGTGCCTCTGGCAACCTTAGGTACTATCCTGAGGGTCCTTAACTGACCCAACTGGCTTTACTATACTTTAGCATTCTCTTCTGGGGTCACTGAAGTTCTTCATGGCCTGCTACACTTAGATCCCAAGATCTATTCTCCAGCTTTCAACCGAAGCTGAAAACCAAGAAAGACAATTAAACACCCAAAGCTACTAACAGTATGCATGCTCATCTTTCTATAAAACAGTGTGGTGATTTTTATGGAGTTACAGGAGATCTGAAATCTCATCAAATGGTGAAAAATCAAAATATTTTGCTGTCATATGCTGTCACGTACTGTCAGGAAGCTTTGTGTTATAGCCACAGTCAAGTTGAATCCGATTAAAAGATCAGCAAACAAGGAAGGTTTAGAGGGATTTGACCTCATCAGTGCTGTGCCTGGAAATACCTGTCAGCTTCTGGTTGTCCTAGGCTGTGACACTGTTGCTTATGCAGCTTGCCAATGGACATGGCTGATGACATACTGGAGAAGAAACAACAGATTGTTGTATTTGGATTTTTTGTTTTCAAATAGTGTTCAATTCTGAAGAGATAGAACTTAAACTTAATTCCAATTACTCAAGCCTTTAAATAATTCAATATAAAATAGTCTAGCATAACTGAAATACTTCTATATGGGTTTTGTTGTTGTTGTTTGGTTTTTGTTTGTTTATTTTTTCAGAGGCATGTTAAGGTGTGGAAGTAAAGTTCAATAAGAGATTTAAAGGTCATGTTAAATCTAAGACATTCTGGATTAATTGTTTTGTGTACATTTAACATAACTTTATCAGCAAATAGTGCCCTTTTTTGCACAAACTATTCATGAAAGTGGACATTTGCTTTTATTAAAGAAAATATTAATAATAGTAAATAGAACAAAAGGATTTTCCCTTTAAAGTAGAAGATACAAAGATTTGTGTTATGGAAGCATATGAATATAGTATGTGTGGTGTGTGTGTGTGTGCATGTGCACGCGTGCATGTGTGTGTGTAAGAGAGAGAGAGAGATAGTGAAGGAAAAATTCCCACCACACTGATATTCCTTTACTTTTAAAGTATTTTCTAATTTTTTGTTAGAAAGAGTTGACTTGTCGAGTGAAATTTCACCCATTTTCACAGGAAGATAAATTCTTGCTTTCCTGGTGAATCATATTGAGAAAATATACTATCTCAACGAGCAAGATCATGACTATCCAGGAAATTGCCTGAAGCAAGAATGAAAAAAATTGTTGTTGTTGAAAATTTTTCACTTTTCACAGGGGGGAATATGACATAATAAGAATATGACAGTTTTTCCATCTGTGAAAATTGATTTAATTTTTTTTGATACAAGACTCAAACATGGCTTCCTCTTTTGCATGTCTTCATATTTTAGCTCTAACATCCAGTTTTATTTTTAATTAGCCTTTCTCTTCATTGGTTAAAGTTTTAACTTCCTCCTTCCAATTCTCTTTGTTCTTTTCATTTGTCCAACGAATTGAACACCTGTTGGTGTAAATGATAACATCACAATGAGATTAAAAAGAGAATTAATAGGATACCTGTTAATATTTTTAAGAAATAAAATCTCCTTGGATAAATGCATGCCAGTTTAATATTGGGCTAGTAAAATTTCTTGCAGAGCTGTTTTTAAAAAATATCCCACTTCCTATATACTAATACAAGAGAAAGGAACATAAAAAAATAAAATCATAAAAATGAGGAGGTTTTCCCTTTGGGTTTATGAGTACTCTCATTACACATAATGTCATGACATACTGCCTGGCAGAATATGTGATGAATTGTCATACAAGACAGAATGACTTCAATTACGATGGTAACAAGTTGACATGTTCCCATAGTTGGTATCTTTTCTCACAGTGAAACTGACTTTAAAGGGGCACAATCTTGGATGGTGGGTGCAAAGTGCAGCTCTCATTGATTTTCTTTCTTTTATTTGTTTGCGGAGTTGAAACAAATTCTTCCCACATTCTTTCCTGAATAAAATATATGAAGCTCTTTTCTTAGTGAGAAAACATTGTGAACTGCCTGACTCTAATGAGTAACCTCATCGAAACAAACAAACTAATAAGTAGACGAATAAATGCATTGAATGAATGAATGAACACAACTCCTAGGAAGGGCCACGTTCAATAAAGGAACGTTGTTGGTTACCAAGGGAAAAAGAAGATAGAAACTAAGGCTGGTATTTTAGAAGTTCTAATTCTTTCCCTTGGTTTTTCTTTGTCAAAATCCTGCCTAGGTCAACATATACGTCTATCATGTAATCTTACAAGACTCATCCTACCCCATGCTCATCTCTCTCTCTTATCCCCCAACACTTACACATGCAGTTTGTATCACACTATCATGCACTTTCTAGCAATGTCATCCCTACTTTATTATAATATCTTTGCATTGTGGCCTCCATTTGATTTGTGTCTTTCACAGTGAGCACTGTGCAACTGTCACTGATACATACTTTAATTGAATTTGTTTGTGGTTTACTATCATTATTACGGTCACCAGTATAAAAGATCTGGAGTTGTTTTCCAGATGGCTTTATTCCCCTCACATGGAGGTATATGCACATAATGATCTCTGACCCAGGATAGTTGTCAGGTGCCCCAAAAGGAAATAAAGGAATCAAGCAGAAGCAAGAATTGAAAGGGAGGAAAATGCCTAGAAGGAATTCTTAATCTTTTATAGAGGAACAAATACCCAGCTGGCTGTCAAAGAGCTTATATTCCTATTGCAAAATAAGTCTGCAGCCATTTTGTTAGGCAGGTAGCTAAATCAGCTGCTATCATAGGCATAAAATTCAATGAGCAAGGACACTATATAAAGTTGATGTCATTATCTCCATATCCTGAATTGGTGAGTGACCTTGACCACAGGATTGTAAATAGGCACCTCAGGGGAAACTGTTTCTCTTCTGTACTTTCTTTTCCCTTTCTTCTTACACAAGTAGCTTGAAAAGTTTCAAAGCTTCCAAGCTTGCCTTTATCCCTTTATGAAGAAAAAGCACCAGGGTCAAAAACTTGGGTTCAAATCTTAACCTTGCTATTTACTTGTGTGACTTTGGGAAAGTCAATTCATCTTGCGAGGTCCATTTCTTCATCTCTAATAGAAAGAGAATTAGAGTAGATGATTATTAACATTTCTTCCAGCTTGAATTGAATTTGTTTTTTTTGTCAACTATCATTATTATGGTCACCAATATAAAAGATCTGGAATGGTTTTCAAGATGACTCTGTTAGCCTCACATGCAGGTATGTCACATAATGGCTGCTGACCCAGGATAGTTGTCAGGGTATGACATAAATATATGATCCTAGACGTTTCCTTCTAACTTTCCTTCCTTCCTTCCTTCCTTCCTTCCTTCCTTCCTTCCTTCCTTCCTTCCTTCCTTCCTTCCTTCCTTCCTTCCTTCCTTCCTTCTTTCCTTCCTTCATTCCTTCCTTCTTTCCTTGTTTCCTTCCTCCTTCTTTCTTTCCTTCCTTCCTTCCTTTCTTCCTTCCTTCCTTCCTTCCTTCTTCTTTCCTTTCTTCTTTCTTTCCTTCCTTCTTCTTCTCTTTCTTTCTTTCTTTCCTTCCTTCCTTCCTTCCTTCCTTCCTTCCTTCCTTCCTTCCTTCCTTCCTTCCTTCCTTCCTTCCTTCCTTCTTCTTTCCTTTCTTCTTTCTTTCCTTCCTTCCTTCTTTCCTTCCTTCTTTCTTTTCTTCCTTCCTTCTTTCCTTCCTTCCTTTCTTTCTATCAATAAGCATTTATTAAGTATCTGCTATGTGTCATTCCTCGTGCCAGGTGCTGGGAATACAAGTACAATGAATGAAACAATCATTGTTCACAAGGAGCTTATATTCAATTGGGAGAGACAAGAAGATATACAAAGCTCCCTCCTCACTTCTTCCCTCCCTCCCTCCCTCCTTCCTTCCATTACAGTAGAAGTAGAGGCAGCTAAGTGGTGGATAGACCACTGGGCCAGAGTCAGAAAGGTTCAAGTTCAAATCCAAGCTCAGACACTTACTAGCTGTATGACGCTGAGCAAGTCACTTGATCGTTGTCTGCCTCAGTTTCCTCAATTGTAAAATAGAGATAATAATAGTACCTACCTCACAGGGTTGTTATGAGGATCAAATGAGGTAGTATTTGTAACTTAGCACATGATTGGCACATGAAGGTGCTTAATAAATGCTTATTTCCTTCCTTCTTTCTTTCATCTCTCCCTCCAAATAGTCCATATGAAAACTGCAAAACAAGTTGTGATCTCAGTCATTTTGAATCCCCCTGACCTCACAGTAGTTGGTATTCTTGTAAGTGAGAATTTCCCTTGTACATATACCTTGGGATTACATACCTTAGGAGATGACTTGTGGTGATGTCATAGACTATGCTTAATGCCCTTGGGGTCATTAGTGAAAATAATGGAAAGATAAAGGAGTGTATGTGTGTGTATATGTGTGTGTGTTTGGGGGGTGGGGGTGAGACACTGAGTGGGGTAGGGGAAGAGAAACCCGCTGAGTTTAATCTGAGCAGTATATCCATCACCAAAAATGATACAAATCAACCATTACTGGATCATGCAAAGGCAACTCTACTACCTGTGATCCCTCCTTTGCTTTCTAAACCTCTTTTCAGCCCAGCCTAATGAATTGTCAGAACTGTCAGACAGCTCTAAGGAATGACAAATGTCTATGATTTGCTGCTGCTGCTGCTGCTGCGATTTCACTAGTAACACCTGATGTATGTAGTTTTGCATTCCTCAGTTTCGAACTAGAGACTTGGAAAACAAAATCAGCTTGTATAAATGTAGCAATTTTCCCGTTGTGCTGTAAGTTGGACTGAATGGATATTCTTAAAGAAAAAGGATTGTCTATAGTTCCTCTGTCACAGGTTATAGACCAAATAAGAGCTAATATCCAAGCGGGGGTGGGGAGGGGAAAGTTAGCAAATTTATACATGAGTTAGAGCTTTGTTTGTACTTCTGTCTTTGAGCTTAAATGAGCATTCCCTTTAAGTAAAGACTGTTCTGATTTCAGACCACTAGTGACCATGAGAAAATTCAAGTATTTGAATTTCCACAATTATGTTTGAATTTTACACAGCAGGGACCCAGGCTCAGCTAATACTCCGATGAACTAACACAGCAAAAGGTCTTATTTAGTTAGGTGATTTTGGATCAACTTATGAACTACATTAGGATCTTAAAGAACTAAAGACATGTCTCCATAAGTAAATAAAGTACTAAATACCAAATACTT
Source organism: Phalanger gymnotis (assembly GCA_028646595.1). Classification (NCBI taxonomy): domain Eukaryota; kingdom Metazoa; phylum Chordata; class Mammalia; order Diprotodontia; family Phalangeridae; genus Phalanger; species Phalanger gymnotis. The sequence continues at coordinate 101,090,150 of CM053624.1, read as the reverse complement.
AGTGTACTAAGGCATTGAGTACTAAGTACCTTATTTACTCAGGGAGTAATTTCTTTATTTCAGTAAGAAAGGTATACCTCTAAATTTATTAAGTGAGAATATTTTCCAAAAAAAAAAATTGGCAATCTCCAAGAGCCTTAAAATAAACTATTTTAGCCAATGTTGAAGATTTAGAAATTATCATATGAACCTTCTATGCTACGAAAGCAACCAAATCAGATCATTCAGGATTCAAATCTAACTTTTCTTTAATTATCTACTACAACTGTTTTTTGGTTTGTTTATCTTGTTTTACTTCAGTTATCCAGACTAGTGTAGCTATGGTGACCTGGCCAATACCCAAATTGTGCCTCTTTACCTTGAACACTCCTTAAATTAAAAATAGTCTTCAAATATATTAAAGGTAAATAAGCCTAAGTATTACATATTTTCAAAGTAATTGCCATTTGTTATCTTTGTATTTTTTAATAGGTACAAATATTTTTTTTTTGCTTTTTGGCAAGGCAATTGGGTTAAGTGACTTGCCCAAGGTCACACAGCTAGTACATGTGTCAACTGTCTGAGGCCAGATTTGAACTCAGGTCCTCCTGACTCCAGGGCCAGTGCTCTACTCACTGTGCCACCTAGCTGCCCCTAGGTACAAATATTTTAAAAGTCAACATTGCAAATCAGGCCTTTAGCTGAAAATGGAGAGCTAGAAATGTGAATTCTGGCAGTGTTGATTTTTTTCTGATTTGTATTTAATATTTAGTTGGGTAATTAATAATTACAAGCATGTAAGTAGAAGTAAATGGGGCAAATTATAACAAAACTTTAGATCTAAAAGATCTATGTAGTCTAATTTTTCCCTCATTTTATAAATGAGGAAACAAAAGTATAGAGAGGTTACATGATTTGTTCTAGGTCAAAGGACAAGAGTCAATAGCTAAATCCATGACTTGAATTTAGATCTTCTGACTCACAAGTTTAGTATTGTTTTACTTAGTAATAGTACCTTTTAATAGGATGAACTCTGTAAAAATACATACAATAGTTTTCTCTTGTAATATTACTTTATGTAGAACTGTAACTGGGATGGAACAATGGGACTCTGTCCCAGGGCAGCCACATTGGGAGGAATGCTTCATTCTCCAGGTGGTGAAAGGCCTTTATTCCTGTGCTTCATGATTCTCTGCCAGGCTGAAATGCACAGCATGAGAATGCCCACTTACCAGTCTCATCCCCATTGCTCCTCTTTCCTGGGGCCTGGATCCCCATCTAACTTTCAACAGATCCTTTGAGCTGGATGCTCAGGGAAGCAGGCTGTCTTCCTGATGGTGCAGCTGCACTTGTGGTCAGATAGTCCTCTCGAATGCTGCCTCCTCTCACCTTGCTCTGTCAGTGTCCTCTGTAACTTCTCCTTCATCCCAATCTGCTTTTGCTATACATTGAAGAATTGCTAGTTACATTTTTGACCTTCTAGTAATCAAAAGTGCCCAGAAGTGAAAACTGCAAAGTAATTTTTTGGTACTGGTTCATTATCTCACTTTTCACTCCAATCCTCTACTTTCCTGCCAATCATTTTGATGCCTACTTTAGTGTCTGAAGAAATGCTATAGTTTGAAACTGCTTGCAATTGGATAAAGAGGTAAACTTTCTAGTGGTTTTCTCTGGTAGAGTAGAGAGACTCCTTAGATCTCTAGACACTGGTAAAGGGGAACTATATGTCTCTACAGAATTATGTGAAAGAAGGCTCTAGAAAGGAGGGGACGATAAATGCCCAGGGAAATACAAAGACCATAATAATAATACTTTCCTAGCTGTAGAACATTTCATACTTTCAAGCATTATTTAGTCTATATAAAGCACTTCAGATTTGTAAAATGCTTTATAATGGCTAACCAGATAGTCTTCCCAATAACCCTATGAAATATGCTAGTAGTATGACCTCCATTTCACAGGGGAGGATGCTGCGGTACAAAGAGATTAAATGATCTATTCAAGGAAAAATGCTCTTGAGCTTAAATGGAGGACACCTAAGAAATAGTGAGCTTGATTTTCCCTAGTGCCCAATTTACTCCCTAGTAGTAAGTTAGGTGCTTAGGGAGGTGTGTTACCTCTTTCAGACAAGGGTTCTGTTCAATGCATTAACAGCAGTGGCGCTTGAGCCTACGTGCTTTCTCACCATATTTGTCCAGGCCAGGCCAGTTAGTTCAATGGCTAACAGGAATTTTGTTCACAGTCACAGGAGTAGCTCTGACCCAGTGATCCTTACAATGCACAGTTCACAAAGGAGATCCAGAGACGGTAGTAGTCTCACTACAAATCTATCAGCGCTACAGGAAAAACACACCGAAGGGTATTTTTAATTTCATTTCACTTCCATAGATAAAGGACAACTCATTTTATTCGCTTGAGCCATTATTTTTGTGTTTCTGCTTATCCATTTAACTTTAAACTTAGTCACCATGCCTAAACTAATTTTGCATCTGGACAATTACACTTTCCCAAGTTCCACTACCTGAATTTAGGGTCTAGCTCATGATCAAAACAGTAGTGGGGGTTTTTGTGTTTGTTGTCTTTTACCCTAAGGTTGTTGAATGATTCCGGCAAATAGCAAAACCAAAAATCCACATCTCAAAATTCATTCTCTTACTTTATATTCATTTTTCCCCTCTAACTCTTAACTTATAATTTACCCCTCTCTTCCTGTTTATGTAATGGGAGTCAAAGCTACAACTGTAGAGGGAGGAAGAGAGAGGTCTAGATGGGATTTTTAAAAGGGCACATATCATTGCACAGTTGTAAACAAACAAATAAATAAATGATTTGAAAATCCTCGTATGTCTTTGCCATGGCAAGAGTAAAATAATAAAGCACAAAACCTGGGCAGCCTGTCTATAAGGACTGAAAAAAAGAACCTAGTGAATTTGTTCAGTTACTGTATAAGAGAAGCGACAAGCCATATTTGAAATTCTGTGCCAGGTCCAGGACATTTCATAATAAACCAGTGTTATCAAGAAATGAGAAAGCTATAACTGATCACAAACAGAATGGCACAGGGACTTAGGGAGTTAAAGGTATTCAGGAGGGATGGACAAATGGTTAAGCCAAAATTAGAACCAAGCTGAACTTCTGACCCAAGTCAAAGGGAACTCCAGCTCCTTTTATTTATTATTTTTTATTTCTAAAGGTTATATCATATCTTTTCTGTTCATGGGGTTTTTTTACTTGTGCCAACTTTGACATCTATAAGATCCTAGTGAGAGGAGGATGAAGAAATGAAGAAATTAAAATCTCAATCAAATCTCAATGGGCAATAATTCTAGCCCTTGAAAAGCTCACAACTTTTCAAAGCACCCAGGAAGTCAGTTTTTCTTTTGAGATGTTCATGTCATTTATAGATCTTTAGAGCTAGAAGAGCCCTTAGAAATCGTGTCCATGTTTTAAATTGAGGAAACTGAGGATGAGATGTAGTTATTGATTTGCTTAAGATCACCTAGAGAGTGAACTAGTTTTTGAACACAAGTCCCTTGACCTCAAATCCAGCACTCTTAAAAAATTAGACAAGCCAACTAGCTGACATTGAGGTTCCCCTCCCAACCCCATGTCCCCATCCCAAAGAATTCACTCAGCACCACATGTAATACTTTAGCTCCTTTGGCAGCTAGAATACAGAGGCAGCCTCCTCCACAGCTGTGATGCCAAAACGGTTGCTTTATGAGACTATCCTAAAGCAATCGATGTCTGCAAAGGTTGGTAAATGGGTGCTGCTCCTGATATACTGTATTTTCGACAGTCCAGTCATCATGCAAGGATGACAAGCAACTTTAAACCTTTTTGTCATGGAATGGTGCCACAGTGTCTAGGTGGTGATGTTGATGAAGAGCTGACACTTCAGAAATTATGGCCTTGGCCAATACATTTCAGTCCATTGTTACTAGTACATGTGCACCAGTATTAAAGTGTTAAGGGCCCTTCCTCTTCCAAACCAGGACAGCTATCTGATACTGTCATTTGGATGGGGCATGATCTAAAGTGATCTGCATAAGGCTATGAAAATGTAGGGGCATTTGGTAGTAGAAGCATATCTGACTACATGTTTCCCAATGCACCCACTCACTTATTTTGTTTTTCTGAAGCATTCTCCACTTGTGTTTCGTTTTTGCTTTTAAAGCAGAGCTATAGTTCTACTGCTGCTAATGGAACCTTCTACTTTATAATTATTATAGAATTGCATACAGAGAAATCTTCTTTCCCCATTTTTACCTGCTAAACATGGGATACATGAAATACATAGAAGTAGAAGGACTTAAGGTCTTTTTGCTTACCAGATTAATAGCTATCCTATTTTTACAAGTTATTTTTCTATGAGGATAAGGAAAGACAAAATCTCATGTGCAACTGGCTTGCTCATATTGGAAAACAGGAACACATTAACAAGGAAATAACATACATTAGATCCAGTATTTAAAATCTAGATAAATCTGTCAGTGGGAGTCGGTATATCTAAATATATACAATTGGATATAATACTCTTTAATGAAGGGGTTCTTAATCTGGTATCCATGAATTTATTTATTTATTTGTTTCTTAATGTCTTGATAACTGTATTTCAATATAATTTATTTCCTTTCTAGCCATATATTTTATCTATTTATAACATTATTATTATCATTAAATTTTGTTATTACTTGAGATGAGATTTTACTATCTCACCCAAGCTGAATGTGAAGTGGCCACTGATCCCAACACTTGCTTTAACATGGAAGCTATTAACCTGCTCCATTTCCCTCATTTGGGCCAGTTCACTCTGATTTAGACAGCCCAGTGTTTTTCTGCTCTATCAGGTTCCAAAAAGCCTATTGGCTATTGCCCTACTGTCGCTCAGAATCCCTAAATTCAAGCAATCCACCAGCCACATCCTCACCTCAAAGAAGGGATTACAGGCATTTATCACCATACCTGGCCTAAAAATATCATTATGAAAAGGGGCTCTGTAGGATTTACCAAATTGCCAAGGAGTCTATGACATATAACAGGTTAAAAATCCCTACAGGATAGTGGAAGGGCCTGATGTCCTCTTAGCCTTCTTTTCTATTTGTTATCCTTATCATTTAAGCAGTAGTGATTATTACACGGGACTGTTGTGGCTTAGTTTTGCTCCATAAAAGAAGCCAATCTGTGAGAGACAACATAGTTAGCTTCTAGAGGAATGCCTTACAGTGAGAAAGAACTGGATTCAAATCTCACCTCTGAGACAAACTCACATGGCTGTGAGATCCTAAGCAACTCAACCTCTCAGTGCTTTTAAGCCACTTTCTGAGACTACAAATTGCAGAGAAGTCACAGACTTGCATTGATAGAATTCCTTCATCTAGGAGTTCCTAATACCAACTAAATCATAGATCTAATCTCTATCCCTATTAAAAACACATATAATACAATAACTACTATCTCTATGTTCAAAGCATCCGGAATACATAGACATATCCATCAAGTTTAAAATTCAATATGTGTGGTATTGTTCTGGGTTAATCTGAATGTTAGATCTTCTCACCTAAGTAGCTACAGATAAAACTGTAAAGCAAACAAACCCTAAGACAAAAGAGATTATTATCATGATTTTAAGACTCAGTCTTGTATCTCCTATTAAGCAATTTTATCCTCTGAGGGTTCAGGTTAAAGCCGTACCAGAGGACTCTCCTAACCCCTTGTTGGGTACCCATACATGTGTGCCCTCTTGCTTATGTGTGTGTTTCTGAATTTTGGGGAGCTGTCATCCCGAAACAAAATGATTCATGGTACATGTTTATCTTCAAAACTAAGGACAAAGCTGGAGAATATCATCCACACTACCACTGGGGTGGGGTCTGTGTGACTTTGGGAAAACTACCTCTTTCTAGTCCTCAGTTACCTCATATATAGAATGAGTCGGGGGTGGGTAAGAGACACTAGGTGATAACTATGGTCCTTTTCAGCTCTAATATCCTTCAATTCTATCATCCCATGGACATGAAAAAAAGAAAGTCACTTATCGGTCACCAGCCTCTAGCTCTAAGAAGACATCTCTTTGTACCCTCAGCATCAAGTCCAATGCATCACTCATAGTAGTGCTTAATAAATGTTTGTGAAATTATCAAATTGAATTCAACCACAAAAGCTCGTAAATTACTTCTGATGTCTGTATGAAGTACTATAGGAGCTGGGAGAGGAATGTAAATTGCATTGCAAAGATCACTGACTTCCTTTATTACATTAGCAGCAAGGTAATGGCCAAATCTTCTATGATTTAACAATAAGAAACCTACTTAAGTAGTCTGAAACTTGCTGATATATCATCACTTGCTATTGTCATATAAATAATCATGCTGATTCCATGGCGAAGGAAAGTCTCCTGTAGAAGAGCTCATGCATGACATATGATGTATCTGTTCAAAGGGACAGATACATCTTTCTTACAGCTGCCAAGCCACTTTCCTCATTGCACAGTCACTCTCATCCAAATCACCTCAAATAAATGTGAGTTCTGCAGTGTTCACAGTAATTCCTTCATTTTTAAACACATAATGGAAATGTATAACTAGTCCTCATAAAAATTTATATCTCAATTCGTCCCTTTAATTTATAACAGGCCCTCCAGGCAGTTATTATTCAAACATTAATAAAATGCCTATGGATCACCCAAAGCATCAGTCTCCATATTCACCTCTCCTCACATTTGTACATATATAAAACTAGATTAGAGTTAATGCCACTTCTAGTTTGAACAACAATTATGCCTTTAATAAGATAGGAACAAGTGATATATTATCTTAATCATGTTAGGAATTGAGGTTCCACTCATGAAGCAAAAAGTTGAATTTTTCATGCCCTTTGCGACAATTGTTGCTTAATGTGCTATACATTTAGCTACTGCAGTTTATGCAAATGCTCCCTTTCTATAAATTTTAGATTTATCTCCATTCATCACTGAACATATTCTGATATACGGGGATTGTTTTTTTTTCCCTAAAATGTGATTAAAATCCATTTCAATTATTTATGCTCAGTAGGGCAGGAGAATAAAGGAATATGGGGGTTTATAATATGATAGGGTTAATTATATAACTTAAAACATTAACACATTAAAGTTCATCCCAGACCTTTGCCCAGTATTTTAATTTTTTCTAGCACACATAGCTTCATTGAAGTTTGAAAAAAGAAAAACAAAATAAAACAAAAAAATCCATGCATTTATTTTTTGTTTTCTGCTTCTGATTATTTAAAACCCTTATGAAAATCAAAAGCCATTGATTTTAAATGTTCACTGGAATAGTTGATATTTGACACTTATATGATCCTGCCATTTTACTTCTTCTGTGTGTGCCCAGCAGCTTTACAAACATGCAGCATATGTTTTCAAGAATCAAACAATAAATAAATAAACAGCTGATCTGCTTTTTTCCCTACACTTGAGTGATGGGTTTCAAACTCTGTCAGATATTTTTCCATCTAATGCTATTTTATGGGGAATTGCTTTCAGCAATACGTATTTTTATTTCTGTCCATAGATAAACATGCCTAGATGGCATCTTGTTCCACCACCTTGATCTTATAACAGATATTGTATGCATAACAGCAGCAGAACTCAAGCAGTGCCTAATGGTAATGGGATAGATAAAAAAGGCTTTCATCCTATGATAAATCTTAGACTGTTACATCACATCCAACTGAATCCAGGAAGCATTTATTTAGCACCTACTTTACACAAGGCACTGTGCTAGTCACCAATATGTTTACAAGAAAAAGTTCCTTTTCTTGGTTGGGTAGACTTTTCAAAAAATTACTTCTGTATAATTTGTAGCTGGAAAAAGATGAGTTGGTTATACATATCTGGGCTGTTTAGTTGCAAAGCCAGAACCGGTATGATGGAAAGAAGGGAGAGAAAGAGTAAGGGAGGAAAGAAGGAAGGAAGGAAGGAAGGAAGGAAGGAAGGAAGGAAGGAAGGAAGGAAGGAAGGAAGGAAGG